>SJYQ01000910.1:182518-307810 GCA_006410935.1 Redunca redunca | reverse complement strand
TTTTACGGTATGTCTACTTAAAAATAACTTGAAAGTTATACTGATATAAGTTAAATATTAAATGTTCATTGAACTTCTAGTTCATTTCCAAGCAAGCTGAAATTCTGAAACATTAATTATTGACCATAGGTTTATCCACTTCTGGCTTCCTTTTACAGAGTAACAAAAATGGGTCTTTAAGTAAACACATATTGTGCTGTATTGAAAATTTCACTATGAGGAAGAATATACAAGTACTAGACATTATGAAACATGTTTATACATTTGCCAGTGAATAGAATGCTAATGTAACAGACAGTCTGTGATTGCTTACTTCTTAGTTTTCACTGGGAATATAGGATTCTAAGGGTTAAGAAGTTTCATCAATGTACATAAGTAAAACCACTTAGAAAAGTAAGGGTGAAAAGGAACAAGTGTGCACCAAAAGCGTGTAAAGGGACTGGCTGTTCCAGAATGAGAAAACACAGGACAAGAACTAAACCTATATCAAAAAGTTGTGGCCTTGTGGAAAAGGAATATTGGAAAAAAAATTTTATGTATGTTCAAGCTGGCTAAGATCAGAATGAATTTTTTTTTAATGAGTTTTAATACCAAAAGTACATTCAAAGTGTAAATTGTCCAGGCAAGGCTAGTCATCACCCTCTTTTCTCTCACTCCCAGTCCATTCATCAAATGAGAGGAATTAAAGGTCAAGAGGTGAAGCGAGAAAGCACTGGAACCCTCCCAAACTCACAGTCTGATCTGATTCCTAGGCACTGTCAGAAACCAGAATTTCTCAGGACCACCCAGGAAACTGGCCTGAGCCCTGCTGCCTCCAAGACAATTCTCCTCCTGCCCTGATGACTTTCAAAGGAGGGATGTCTGGGTAAGTCATTCTGACAGCTCAGTTCATTCCTTACATCTCACTCCCAGGGAAATAAAAGATAGGTCTGTCACAGCCAGTAATTGTAGCAATACTCAGTGGCACAGAGTTTTCATAGCTCTGCTGTGCTGGGGAAACTCAGGATTCCTTTGCTAAGCAAACCTTTGCTGCAGGAGAGGGGGAGGAAGGGACAGTCTTAATGTGGTGACTATTTCTTCTTGCTCTTTCACAATCCTCCCTGGCCCCTCTAGGCTTGCTCCGAAACAGTTCTCAGAGTCGCCCACTGCTATGGGTATCTGAGACCTTACAACATCACCATCTTCACTTTAAAAATGGGGGGGAAAAAGGCTCATAAAAAATGAAATGATTTTACCCAAGTTTGCTGAGCTAGTTCCCAAGTCCACTCATTCCCTTCTCGGAGTTATTTATTATTATCAGTGGTAGATTAACCATGAACTGCACGGAGTTTAAGCTTCAGAGTCCCTCACTTCCGTGGAATTCTTTCAAGAACTGGGAGGGGTCCTAGCTACATGTTTACATTGTCATATGTTTTTGTATAATTTGCAGATGGAAAATATTTTGACTACAATTAAGACCCCTATTTATTTCTTCAACCTCCTATTAATACGAGTAATTTGCCCACAAATTGAGTGACAATGGAATTGAGCTGAGAACCTAGGTAACCTGGGTTTAGCTGGATTTATCCCTATGATTTACAGTAACTCTTGTGTATACCTAAGTTTGGCTTCCCTGGTGGCTCAGTAGTAGAGTCTGCCTCCAATACAGGAACTGCAGGAGATGCGGGTTCGATCCCTGGATCGGGAAGATCCCCTGGAGGAGGAAATGGCAACCCAGTCCAGTATTCTTGCCTGGAGAATCCCATGGACAGAGGAGCCTGGGGGGCTGCAGTCCATGGGGTCACAAAGAGTCAGACGTGGCTGAAGCGACTTAGCACGCACACATGTATACTTAAGTTGCTGTTAGTCATCTTGGCACAACAAGGGCTTCCAGAAATGTTCCCACATATGCAGATTCCCCACCATCATGACAAGAAGTGCTCATCATTATGGAGATGTCGCCCACAGCATCCAGCCCTGGACGTCAGGGATGGAGGAGCAACAAGACATAGAGGGGGCAAAGCCAGAATTTGTTCTAGAACATGTCCTTTCAGAACTTGCAGCTCTGCTAAAACAAACTCAATGGAATTTACCTGACATGACCCCAAAACAAAGTTAGGACGCTGAAAGAAAATTTTCTTTATCAACAGTGAAAAATAAATTTTGATCAGCCATGCCAGGAAGAGGTTGAACTGTCCTTATTCTCTATGGAAGAGGATATAGTAAAACGTCCTGTGAATATGGCAAAGAACAGTCAGCCCCAAAAAGTTATGATTAAAAGGATTATAAAGAAATGCTAGGAAGTCAATTAAAAAATACATTATTTTTCTGGATTTCTGAGGCCTGCATTATTCAGCTTTCTAAAAAGTCATTACTTTGTAAAGGTTTCTTATTCTAAATAAATATTCTCATTCGTGTTTAATTTTGTATTTGTAATTTTGTTCTCTTCCTTGTGGCTCAGTGATTTAAAAAAAAAACATGCCCACAATGCAGGAGACATGGCAGAAGCCCCAGCTTCAGCTCCTAGGTCCGTAAGATCCCCTGGAGAAGGAAATGGTAAGCCACTCCAGTATTCTTGCTTGGGCAATCCCATGGACAGCCCATCCGGTTGCAAAAGAGTCGGACACAACTTAGTGACTAAACAATAAACAACTCTTTTTTAATGAGGAACCCCAAAGTTATAAAAGCTTCAAGCCCCACAAAATCTGGGTCCTCTCCTGATTATCATTTTGTTGCTGTTGTTCAGCAGCTAAGTCATGTCCGACTCTTGGAGACCCCATGGACTGCAGCGCGCCAGGCTCCTCTGTCCTTCACTGTCTCCTGGAGTTTGCGTCAAACTCCATAGCTTAGCCTTGCCTCCCTTCAACTTGCTCAGAACACTTGCATTAGCCTACACTTGGGCAAACTCATAGAAAGCTTATTTTATAATAAAGTGTTTAACATCTCATCTAATTTAATGAATATTTTATTGAAAGTGTAAACAGCATGGTTATCTGGGCTCAGAATGGTTGTCAGTATACCTGGTGTTTACCTCCTCAATGATGACGTGGCTGACAAGGAGACTAGGACCTGAGGTTCATGTGTGCTGTCCAGCATCAAGAGAGAGTATCACATCACACCTCACTAGGCAGGAAAAGATCCAGATTCAAAGTGGGGTTTCTACTAAATGCATATTGCTTTCACACCATCATAACACTGAAAAATCACAAATCGAATCCCTGTAAGTCAGGGGCCATTTGTCGTGTGTGCCAAAATTGTGCTGGTAGGTTTACAAACGATATCACCTTTCATTTTCACAGCAGAAAGAAAGCATTTTCTGCATCACATTGAAGGGAGAACCGAGGTTTAAGGAAGCTAGATAACCTGCCTAGAGCACACAGCTTATGGGTAGTAGAACTAGAATGGAAATTCAACTCTCTCTGGAGTTAAACCCAACATCTGGCCTCACTGGCAGATCAAAATTAAGCTCTACAATCTAACCATCATGCCAAAAAAGTAAGAACAGGATAAAAATCACAGAGGACCACAGTTCTTTGTAAAACCTTTCTATTTTATCTTCTCCTGTGAGCTCCTATCCACAGGAAGCAGTGGAGGGGAAGATGGATGAATATTCATCAGACATCTACAGATCATTCTCAACTTAAATGGCGTTACATCCTGCAACTCTAAGTTGAAAACATTAGAAGTGCAAAATGCATTAAATTCACCTAACCTACCAAACATCATAGCTTAGCCTAGCCTATCTTCAACAAGTTCAGAACACTTATATTACCCTAGAGTTGCACGAAATCATCAAAAGTCTATTTTATAATAAACCGTAAACAACAGGGGGCTTCCCAGGTGGCACTAGTGGTAAAGAGCCTGCTTGCCAATGCAGGAGACCTACAAGACGTGAGTTCGATCCCCGGGTCGGGAAGATTCCCTGGAGGAAGGCATGGCAACCCACTCCAGTACTCTTGCCTGGAGCATCCCATGGACAAGGGGCCTGGTGGACTACAGTCCACAAGGTCGCAAACAGCTGGACACGAATGAAGTTACTTAACATGCACATGCATCAATCACAGGGCAGCCTGGCCATCTTCATTTTTGGCACAGCTAGATCTTGGCGAGCATACCTTTGCTTCCTGAATGATTTTGGACCCCAAATGTTTCCCACAGTGTGTTCTATTTTTAATCAACTCTAATTGGTCTCTTTCTCCCATTTGTGAATTATAATACACTTTGCCTCCAGGCGTGTGTCACTCACAGAGTTCAGCAGTTCCTCCAGCCTCAGGAAGACATCAAAGCAAGTTGCATTGATCACTGCCACCTGGTTCTCGGGGCTCAGAAGCACACTGCCTGTGCGAGTAAGGAGGAGGTGGGTCTGGAGAGAAACCGCCTGTCCTGAGATTCACTAGCCAGATTCTTCCATAAGCAATTCCAAGAACTAACAAGTAGATTATCACTACCCTTCTCAGAGAAATTATTATTTGGACCAAATTACACCGTGCTATCTGGTATTGTGCCATCTTCACTTTCAGCCTCAATTAGTAAAATGAATAAAGGGCTGATTGAATAGAGCAAGGCTATAATCTTGACATTGTTGACATTTTTAGACTGGGAAACTCTTTGGATGGGGCCGGATCCTGTGTGTTGTAGGACATTTAACAGCATTGGGCCGCAAAGCATTATAGGATGTTTAACCAGAAAAATCTTCCACAATTGTGACAATCAAAGTTGTCTCCAGACATTGCCAAATGTGCCCTCTGGGGAAGAATTATTCCGAGTTGACAATCACTGGAATCAAACAAAAAGATGGTTATTATCCCAGATCAGATGGAGGTTTCCTAGCGCTGATCAGGGCTCAAGACAGGACCAGAGGTCATCTGCACTGAATCAGTGTTTCATCTCCATCACCGCTAACATGCCATGCATGAAAACTGCTCTAACCATGGGTGGCTTGGAATGCATCCAAGCACATTTTTGTCCTGAGTAATGGGAAATTAGCTTTCCTGAAAACATCTCTCTGAACCAAATCTCACAAAGGCCAAGTACATGTAACATAAGCACCAAATTCACTGCAGAGTGAACTATCCCATTCTCTCTGCAGATTCCAGCAATTGACAAACACAGCAATGTCCCAGGGAAGTTATCCATACATCGGGTCAAAGACATATTTATTTGTACATTATTATCATTTAAATTTGGTTCCTGTGCCATTTCCAGAATTAAATAACAGCATGGGGAGCAAGACATTTAGAAGCACAGAACAAAGGGATTCCCAGATGAGAACTGAAGAGACAGAGGGCTGAGTTGGCAGGCCTCTCTGTAAATACTACCGTTAACTTCAGACACTCCGAGTGACTCATAGTCACACCAAATAAAACTGTATATATACAACTAAGTCACTTCAACAGACCTCCTTGAATGGGGTCTGAGGACTGACTCTCTACCAAGAAGAGATAGAAAGAGCCATAAAAAGAGCAAAGATGGGGTTGGTCCAGAAGAGAATAAGACGTACTAGTTTGTTCAATCGCACTTGGGCTATAAAACGTAAGAGATAAATCCATCACATGGAAGCATTTGTATTCAAAAGCTGAAAGGTTGTGGAAAGCTATAGGGTCTCTCGCCTCTGCTTCCCTTCTCTTCTTGCATCTCCTCCTCTTTCAACTTGTCTTCTTCCTCCTCTGATATTAAGATAATAAACATCATCATCATCATTGTTATTTACATATGGATATACATTTGTTTTATGATACAAGCAAAAAAGGCCTGATAGTCTCAATTCTTTGGGAATATATTCAGAATGTAGAACTAATTGAGTGAAGGAGGTGGTCCCACTAAGGCGAATGCCTTCAGATAATTTTCCTCACTTGTTTAGGGAGGAAATGGGCACAGACATAGAATTCTAGCCACCCTCTTGTTGGCCAGTATAGTTGAATTCAAATTGTGTTGTGTTCAATTGCTAAGTCGTATTTGACTCTGTGACCCCATGGACTGCAGCATGCTAGGCTTCCCTGTCCTTCACTATCTCTTGGAGTTTGCTCAAAATCATGTCCATTGAGTGGATGATGCCATCCAACCATCTTATCCTCTGCCACCCCCTTCTCCCTTTGCCTTCAATTTTTCCCAGCATCAGGGTCTTTTCCAGTGAGTTGGCTCTTTGCAAAAGGTGAAGTCAATAAGAGATGCCAAATCCTAACATCTGGGGGTGAATGGATGCCAAAATTAGGATGAACTATCTATCACCATAGCTGAATAAAGAATCGTGAGTAGTAACCCTAGCTAAGCCTAGAATACAGCTGAAATGCAGAGAAAGCTCCCATCTCTACTCCTGATGGTGATCAGCATTGCAGAAGTGACAGAACCCTGAAAGCAGGCCAGTAGGTTTGGGCAGCCCGGTATAGGGTCTGATATCTGGAAGATATCAGAATTTTCTAGGCCCCTCCTATTAATGTGTCAATATCCAGGGATAAACTGGCTAACTGCTTGTCAGCAGGGAAACAGCAACTGAATAAGAAAATGGTGATCTCCAGATAAGAGGACCATGTGCTGTGATACTTCAGATCAGCCTTTCCTGAGGACAGGAACTAGGTGTAGGGTAGCTCCCCCCTGCCTGGTGGCTCGGGTGGTAAAGAATCCACCTGCAGTGTAGGAGACACAGGAGAGGCAGGTTCAATCCCTGGGTCAGGAGGATCCCCTGTAGGAGGGCACAGCAACCCACTCCAGTATTCTTGCCTGGGAAGTCCCATGGACAGAGGAGCCAGGTGGGCTGTGGTCCATAGCATCGCAAAGAGTCAGACATGACTGAAGCGACTTAGCGCACAGAGCTGTGCTAAGCTACTCGAGAAAGGAGTGTCTACGATCTACAAGAGGCTCTTTCTTCCAGGGGTACCAGGAGAACTGAAGCATTGCATTCTGATTGGAGATCATCATGGCTACATTTCAGATAGAGTGTGCTCATAATTTTAGGACCCCTAGCCAATAAATTTAATTCCTCAAGCTTCCACTTGGTACTCAATCTAATAGATGTATGACCTTAAGAAAAGTATAACTCATAAATATCTTCTCTTTTAATATTCCTTTCCCACAAGAAGAGAATCATGGAATAATACAATTTCACCCTAAAGGCTACCTAATTCAGTATCTTCTTAGAAGGTCACAAATCTTCTGCTGAGAGTATATGACCTGGATTTAGGCATCACAAGAGACAGAACATTGAATTTCACTGAATCACTCAGAGAAAAATGTTTATTTTCAGTAAAATGCTTGTTCTTCTTTGGAGAAATGTCTGTTAAAGTCTTAGTTATTAGTATATTTCCCGTTCTTCTCCAATAGTTGCTAATATTTTTAGAAAGCAGGGGCTTCCCTGTTGTCTCAGTTGATAAAAAATCTGCCTGCAATGCAAGAGACCCAGGTTCAATCCCTGGGTCAACAAGGTCCCCTGAAGAAGTGAATGGTGACCCACTTCAGTATTCTCGTGTGAAGAATTCCATGGACAGAGAAGCCTGGCAGGCTACAGTCCATGGGGTCACAAAGAGTCTGACACAACTGAGCAAGTAACACTTACATGTTAGAAAGCAGAGACAAGGCCTCAGCTCAGAGACTCCACAGACAAGAGTCGAGCTGGATTTTAACAGCACCACATTGCTTATATTAAATATATGTTTACATACGGTAGTGACGCATCTTACATGTATAAAATATATAGGAGGAAGAGCTATATAACAGGGAGTCTGTACACAGCCTGATGTTCTGTGATGACCTAGAGGGGTGCGATGGAGGTGGGGAGTGGGAGGCAGACTCAGGAGAGAGGCAAAATACATATACTTACGGTTGATTCACATTGTTGTACAGAAGAAACCAACCAAAATTGTAAAGTGCAATTATCCTCCAACCTAAAAAAATTTTTAAAGAGAAAAATTCAATGTATTTATTTTTGTGGCTACTTTCTATTTTTACTGAGTATGATAGCTTCCCTGACAGCTCAGTTGGTAAAGAAGCCTCCTGCAATGCAGGAGACCCCAGTTCAGTTCCTGGGTCAGGAAGATCCGCTGGAGAGGGGACAGGCTGCCCACTCCAGTATTCTTGGGCTTCCCTTGTGGCTCAGCTGGCAAAGAATCTGCCTGCAAGGCAGGAGACCCTGGTTCAATTCCTGGTTTGGGAAGATCCCCTGGAGAAGAGCCTGGAGAATTCCATGGACGGTATAGTCCATGGGGTCACAAAGTCAGGCATGACTGGGCGACTTTCACTTCACTTCATTTCACTTCACTTCTGCTATATTTATGGTCATATATAAAGTGTCACCTTAAGTAACATTAATTTAAAATGAATAAATTTGCTGAAATAAATCATGCCAAGTAAACAATAGTATCATTGATCCAAAATAACAGAACTCATGAAAGTAGCATTCAAACTACTGTTTTGTGAGGAAAATATGATCTCATTCCTACTCCTTTAGAAAGGAAAAGATGAGGAAACCGTGACCCAGAGGGTTAGTTATATGGCTTGCCCAAGACCACATAGTTCCAGATTCCAAAGCCAAGATTTGAACCTGTTTTTTGATGCCCAGTGTTACCAGTTATCACCTGTAGTGGACGCTCTTGGGTCTCCCCTTCAGGACTGGACACTCAGGCACCCAACCACAGGAAATCGCAGATAATGATGGCAGCGACTGGCGGCTCTCACCTGGGCCCTGCTTTGGGAACTACTGCCAAGTGAAGAGCTCTCTAAGGTCCTGCCCCCTGTTTAGAAGCAGTCTGTCACCAGTGACGGGTCAGTGGTGTGGGGCAGGAGGCATAAAGGGCCAGTCCCCTGCTCATGGGAGGATACAACTGCTAAAGGGCCATCTGAGTTCTGGGGCCCCTGCTGGGATCAGCTGGAGTCTTTACTGAGACCACCTTGCATTTTATCCCCTCCCCCTGCCCAGACTTCCTTCCTTCCTTCCTTCATGTGTGGAGCTGAAGCCCTCCCTGGTACATTTCCTAAATCCAGATTTGTGTCTCAAAATCTGTTTCCCAGAGAACCTATAAGACATCATCTTTCTTCTCTATTTTAAAGGGAATAAATGTATTCTTTTTAATGGCTGAGTAATACTCCATTGTGTATATGTACCACAGCTTTCTTATCCATTCATCTGCTGATGGACATCTAGGTTGTTTCCATGTCCTGGCTATTGTAAACAGTGCTGCGATCAACATTGGGGTACATGTGTCTCTTTCTATTCTGGTTTCCTCGGTGTGTATGCCCAGCAGTGGGATTGCTGGGTCATAAGGCAGTTCTATTTGCAATTTTTTAAGGAATCTCCACACTGTTCTCCATAGTGGCTGTACTAGTTTGCATTCCCACCAACAGTGTAGGAGGGTGATTATACAGAGTGAAGTAAGCCAGAAAGAAAAACACCAATACAGTATACTAATGCATATATATGGAATTTAGAAAGATGGTAATGATGACCCTGTATGCGAGACAACAAAAGAGACTCAGATGTGTAGAGTGGACTTTTGGACTCTGGGGGAGAGGGAGAGGGTGGGATGGGATGGGAGAATGGCATTGAAACATGTATACTATCACATAAGAAACGAATTGCCAGTCTATGTCTGATGCAGGATGCAGGATGCTTGGGGCTGGTGCATGGGGAGGACCCAGAGAGATGTTATGGGGTGGGAGGGGATTCATGTTTGGGAGCACATGTACACTCATGGTGGATTCATGTCAATGTATGGCAAAACCAATACAGTATTGTAAAGTAAACTAAAGTTAAAATAAAAATTTTTTAAAAAAGGGAATAAATGAAGTTTCTTATCAGAATACCATATCATTAAAGAGAATAGTATGGTTTTTCCAGCAGTCATGTACAGATGTGAGAGTTGGAGCTTAAAGAAGACTGAGCACTGAAAACTTGATGCTTTTGAACTGTGGTGCTGGAGTAGACTCCTGAGAGTCCCTTGGACAGCAAGGAGATCAAACCAGTCAATCCTAAAGGAAGTCAACCCTGAATATTCACTGGGAGGACTGATGCTGAAGTTGAAGCTCCGATACTTTGGCCAACTGATGCCAAGGGCTGACTCATTGGAAAAGACCCTGATGCTGGAAAAGATTGAAGGCAGGAGGTGAAGGAGACAACAGAGGATGAGATGGTTGGATGGCATCACTGACTCAATGGATGTGAGTTTGAGCAAATTCCAGGAGATAGTAAAGGACAGGGAGCCTGGCGTGCTGGAGTCCATGGGGTCGCAAATAACTGGACATGACTTAGCTACGGAACAACAACAAGTAATGTAATATACTAATTGGTGTGACCAGATTACAATTTTATAACTCATTTCCAAAGGCTGCTGCCAAACTTAAAAAGCAAGAAGGGAAATGGAGTATAATCATAGTATGATCATCATATATGAGTTTGAGGCTTCCCTAGTAGCTCAGACAGTAAAGAATCTGCCTACAATGCGGCCAGTGTGGGAGACCTGGGTTCGATCCCTGGGTTGGGAAGATCCCCTGAAGGAGGGCGTGGCAACCCACTCCAGTATTCGTGCCTGGATGTCCCCATGGACCAAGGAGCCTAGCGGGCTACAGTCCCTGGGGTGGCAAAGAGTCAGACATGACTGGGTGACTAAGCACAGCACAACCTGAGTCTGAGAGGATTTGGGGGGTCAGAAATGAATCATCAGTTTGCAAATGAGAGTTTAATCTTCAACTGTCATGTCAATCGTAAATTTAGTTCTAAATTTTAAAGTGACAACTGAAAATACAGGAATTTCAATGTTTGAATGTATATACAAAACAGACAATAATTTTACAGAATTGCTTTAAAGAGTATACTATTTTCAGAGAACTTCTGACATAATTTCAAAAATATAAAATGGAATAGAAAATAATAGGGACATTTCCTCACCTAACAAACTCAACTAACATTTAATAAAGTCATGCTAAGTACCTACAGGAATACAGATTTGAGAAAGAATACTCCTATTATCAAGGAATGAGCAGTACATTAAAGTGTTGGGACCCTACCATTATTTCTTGAAAAACTGTTGCTGTCTCATTCTTGTCTGTCCTTCCAGAACTCCAATTTTAATACATGCTAAACCTTCTCTATCTCTTACCTGCCCTTCAGCATAGCATATTTAATCTTTTTGCCTTTTATGCTTTAGTCTAGATAGCTTCTTATGACCTGGTCTTCAATTCTTTCTTCAGCCAAGTGTAATCTACAGTTAAATCTATCAAGTTCTTAGTTTTGGTTATTTATTTTTTCAGTTCAAGAATTTAAATCTGCTGTATGACATTATATAGATTATAGTTCATGGCCAAATTTTTCAAACTTGACTTCAATTTCTTTGAACATAATAACCAAAGCTTTCTCACATTCTGTCTCTGATAATTCTAGTTTCTGGAGTGCAACAGAAACCCTGTATTCCTTTAAAAAAAATTTTTTTTAATTGAAGTACAGTTGATTTACAATGCTGTACCAATCTCTGCTCTACAGCAAAGCGACTCAGTTATACACATATAAACATTCTTTTTAAATGTTTTTTTCCATTATGGTCTATCACAGGATACTAAATACAATTCCCTGTTTCTGCTGGTGGTTACATTGATTTATCTTCCCTTGTCCCTGGTTTCCAAATTATTTGTAGAATTAATGTAAAGCCCAGTATGATATTTTCTTCCACTGATGGGGATTTTAATTTGCTGCTCCCAGGCACCTGGAAGCTCCAGGAATCTGAGACTGCCTGTTCAAGTCTTAGGATTTTCTGGACCACCCAGGTGAGTTGAGGAATGGCTCAATGTGAAGGTTAGTTTATGTATGACTCGCCTTTATTTCTAGTGAGCATCCCTCCAGGTCTCAGCCCAAAAGCAGAGAGTAGCTTACCAGGATGCCTCTTCTTGGTAAGCCCTATATTCCAACTCCTGTTCTCCTAGACATGCAAAACTACAGAACATACAGCTTAATTTTTCAAGCCATGCCTTCAAAATAGTAAATGCCTCAAAGAGTTTCACTCATCTCTCTGGATTTCCCACCTCTTCTGACTCCAGATCATTAAATGTTCATTATTTCAGTAGAACATAGATGCTTTTTATAAAAAAATTATTTATATTTTATATGTCTTTTTTAACTGTCTCCAACTCAAGGGTTGGTCTGAATTATCTAATCAATCTATTACTCAAGAAGAGAAGGTTGTAGGAGACTGGAGATTGTTTGAAATTTCTTTTCTTCCAAGAATAACACACTTCATATGTTGTTTTTGTTTGTGTGTGATTTTTTGGTTTGGTAGTGTTTGTTTGTTTGTTTTTTGGATGCAATGCTCTGTTTGTGTTGCCTGACCTGGTATTCAATCCAGGCCCTTGGCAGCGAGAGCAGAGTCCTAACAACTGGACTGCCAGGGAATTCCCTGGGCATGTTGCTATATCTTCATTTATAATAGTACTTTGTAATTATTTGCTGATATGTCAAACCGAGCAATCACATGGCATAGATTCATATTCAAACTGTGGGCAAATCTAAGATTTAAAATGCTTAGTTAAATTGCATATGTATGATTATATAAAGAAAGGGTCTGTAATTTTCAGGAGAATCTCAGATGTCTGTCTAGTTCCTCTCGATACAGTGAGTTCTGGGAGGACAAGGACCATGTCATATTTATTTGGGGATTCTCCCTACCCAGTACAGGTCTATTGAAAAACAAAGAACAACTTATGACAAAACAAAGCATAGATGATTTAAGAGAGAGGTACAAATTCTTAGATACTACTTCAGAAGAGAAAGAGAAGTGTCTTCTTTACAATTTATCAAAAGAGGCTTTCTTTGAAAAGTAACACTACCATTGATCCACCAAAAGTACTTATAATTTTCATAAGTATAGATCAGATATGAAAGATGTTCAAGACAAAGTTGGAATGTGAGATAAAAATAATTTATTAGCTCATGCAACTCAATATAAGAAAAACAAACAATCCAATCAAAAAATGGGCAGAAGACCTAAACAGACATTTCTCCAAAAAAGAAAGATGGCCAGTAAACACAAGAAGATGCTCAACATCACTCATTAGTAGAGAAATGCAAATCAAAACTACAGTGAGGTATCATTTCACACCAATCAGAATAGCCATCATCAAAAAATCCACAAGCAATAAATGCTGAAGAGGATGTGGAGAAAATGTGTGCTGTTGGTGGGAATCTAAATTGATACAGCCACTATGGAGAACAGTGTGGAGAGTCCTTTAAAAACTAAGAATAAAACTACCATTTTGTTGTTGCTGTTTTTAGTCACTTAGTCATGTCTGACCCTTTGTGACCCCATGGACTGTAGCCCACCAGGCTCTTCTGTCTATGGAATTCCCCAGGCAAGAATACTGGAGTGGGTAGCCATTTCCTTCTCCAGGGGATTCTCCTGACCCAGGGATTGAACTCAGGTCTCCCGCATTGCAGGCAGATTCTTTACCGCCTGATTCTTTACTGTATATCCCACTATTGGGCATATACCTGAGAAAACCAAAAAGCACACATACCCCAGTGTTCATTGCAGTGCTATTTAGAATAGTCAGAACATGGAAGCAGCCTAGACATCCATCAGCAGATGAATAGATAAAGAAGTCATGGTACATATATACAATGGAATATTACTCAGCCACAAAAAGGAATGGATTTGAGTCAGTTTGAACTGAGGTAGATGAACTTAGAGACTGTTACACAAAGTGAAGTAAGTCAGAAAGATAAACACAAATATCATATATTAACACATATATATGGACTCTAGAAAATGGTACTGATGAACATTTTTGCAGGGCAGGAATAAAGAAAGACACAGACATAGCGAATAGACTTGTAAACACAGCAGGGGAAGGAGAGTGTGGGATGAATTGAGAGAGTAGCATTGAAACATATGCATTACCACGTGTAAAACAGATAGCCAGTGGCAAGCTGATATGTAACACAGGGAGTTCAGCCCAGCCCAGTGCTCTGTGACAACCTAGAGGGGTGAGATGGGGCTGGGAGAGGAGGAAGATTCAAGAGGGAATGGGATATATGTAACCTTATGGCTGGTTCATGTTGCTCTATAGCAGAAGCTAACACAACATTGCAAAGCAATTATCCTCCAATTAAAAATAAATAAAATAAAATAAATTCAGTCAAGTCCAAAGAGGGAAAACAAAGAGTACATTCTTCTCTTCTGTATAGAAACTTGGTAGGCAAAACTTAATCTGATTCAAAGTCTAGAAAACATACATTAGAGTCTTTTTCCCTGCCCCCAAATCAATGCATACATTATTTCATACAGTAAATAGATATAATAAGTGGCTTGCAAAGTATGGTAATTTATTATTTCACAGAAAAAGAATTTATTGTGCCCAGGTTAGAGGCATAAAAGATAAGTTACAACTGGACAGATATGTGGGGTTTGCTTTATGTGACAAGAACTGACTTCTACTATTCCAGCCTTAAAAAGCTCCATTCCATGCAAAAAAAAAAGAAAACCCAAGTAAATACCCTGAGACAGTGAAACTTTCTGGTGTAGCTTATTACACTGAAACTGTTCACAAAAATTGGTGTGTGCATTTAGCTGGGGAAAGTGTCCTTTAGCTTTCATGGCACCAAAAAGGAAACTGTGGAACTCCCCTGGCGGTCCAGCGACTGAGACTCCATTGCAGGAAGCATGGGAACTAAGATCCCCTGGCCAGGGAACTAAGATCCTCGATTCTGTGGGGAGTAGCCAAAGCAAAGGGGGGCATCTGTGACACCCTACTCACTGGAAGAGAAAAAAAAGGAATGAAAAGGTTTAGAATTATGACCCCACAGTTTTTTTTTAAAAATGACCACATACAAATTAACGTTAGTACATAGGCGTAGCTAAACATGTTACAGCTGCTGAACCTTCAGATCTTCCCCCAGGGACTCGGGGTAATGATAATACTGTGTTCTCAGCCAGTCACCACAGAATAAAATGGCCCGTGGAGGAAAGGAGGGCAGGTGTGACTGCAGTATTCCGGATCTCTTTCTTCCTGACATTAGTCATTAACATTTGGAAGAATTTCAGTAGGAAAGCTTCTGACTAATAAGATTCTTGAACCTTGCCACCCACTACCTAGCACAGCCTCTGGCACAAGGGAAGCATTTAATACATGAATGAACCATTAACAAGAGAGCCGTAAAATACCAAGGAAACAGATGATATTTTCTGGGCACGTCTCCTAGCACTTAAGCCTGAAAACAAAACAGGATGCTGGCCCAGGGATTCTAGTCAAACAAAAAGACAGTGGCTGGGTCCAAAATCAACTCTGGCCACCTGAAGCCCAGCCAAGGAACCTACACATGTTTATCTTAAATAAACATTTATGTCAAATGTAAAATTTTCAAATATTATCAAGCAGAGCTCTATCAGATGTTACAGAACTGGCATCTTCCAGTAAAAGGGATTTTAAGGATATAAATCTGTTTCCTGTTGCCACATCCTGGTGAAGTGTGGTATGGCAGAGAAGCTCTGTGAAAGCAACGAGACCTACAAGAAATAGAATGGCATGGCGTTAAATTCAAACATCACTAAGTATAACAGATCCTGGGGGAAATGTTTCATGGCCAAAAAAATTCATGAAAGGAAAGTTTGAAATTTTTGATAAAGTTGATGATTAAAATGTAACACAACATCAAAAATAAAAACAAAACAGAAAGCAAGTCAAATTTAAGTGAAACACTAGAAGAAAATGTACTTCTATTTAAGCTATAGTACATCCATATAATAAAGTTCTATGCAACTATCACAAAAGATTGAGTTGGGTCATACATGCTGACTTGAAAGATGTACAGATATGCTGATATGTAGGAAAAGCAAATTGAATAATAGTGTGCTAAAATGATCCACACCCATAGACACAGTTATACAAATACACATATCACTGTGTGTGTGAAAACACAAAAAAGAATACACAGCAGATCCTTGTGTGATTGTCTTAGAGAGCCAGGATTGGAGGGGATGATTTTTACTCCCTAAAATTTATATCTGTGTTTTAATTAAAATTTTATAATCATGAGCTCTTATTACTTTCTTTAATCAGGAAAAAAAAAAAATTTAGAGGTGAAAAGGGCAGGTAAGAGGGAAAGAAACTCTGTAGCCCAATGCCTATTAGCAATGAGCAGTAAGCAAACTAAAGTCAGACTGTGCCTGAGTTCACATCCTGACCCTCTACTTAAAGGCTGTGTGATCTTGAGCACCTGGGGTTCCTCATCTATAAACGGAGATAACAGTCGGACCTACCACGTAGGATCACTGTGACGACCGCATGAGATAACACATGTCAAATGCTCAGACTGGCACATAGTAAGTGTTCAACAAGCGTGAGCAGCTCATGGCAAAAAATCCTTGAATTTTCATGTCCATTTTCAAATAATACCTTTTCAAATATCATTTTAGCCTCTTTCTTCTAAAATTTTAGCTATCATTCGGGGAATTTCTTTTCCTTTAGGACGTGTAATATATATTTTATGATTTAATAATGAAGGCAAAGGAGAAAACAGGATTTTCTTATAGCCTCTTCTTAATCTACCTATTGTGATATGTAAAAAATATCTGCATTGTCATGGGGTTTGGGGATTAATTTGAGTTTTAAGAGGGGTAGGATAAGGGTGCTTATGGGCCAGACATGTAGGGCATTGGGCTGTACTGATGGGTGGGATCCGAAGACAGAGATGTTAACACACATTGGGTTTGGGTTTTTTTAAGGTTAGAGGGAGAATTCATTACTGACCATTTATTGAAGAAGCTGCTGTCTCTCCAAGTACCCTAGGGAAAGTTTCATCAGATAGCCTGACTCTGAAATCTGACCCTGCCTTTCATCTGAAACCTAATGCCATACTTATCACCATTTGGCCTCCTGATCAGAAGCAGAATGGCTCTCATGAGCTTCTAGGAAGAACCTTTTTTCTAAACCTCCACATCTGTCACTTATATTCTCCTTCCCAATCAAGTAAGGATTAGAAGTCATGTCCACTCAAGGCCTACAGACAGGTTGGATAGTCATCAGCTAGTAGAATTCACCAAGCAGAGGAATGACCCTAGGTCTCCAACAGTACTAACTTCATATCAACTTGGGTTAGAAATGTTTCAACATGCCAGAAGTCAGTTTCCATATTTGGAGAAATTCAGCCTTCAAAGACCTCAAAGCAGTGATATATCATGGCCTGGATCTACAACCACTGTTTCCCAAATATGTTCCATGGATTCTTAATGTCCTGTGAGGGACTTTCCTGGTGGCCAGTCATTAAGACTGGGCTTTCACCGCAGGGAAACTGAAAGAAAAGTGAAAATGTTAGTTGTTCAGTCATGTCTGACTGTAAGACCTCATGGCTCCTCTGTCCATGGAATTCTCCAGGTGAGAATACTGGAGTGGGTTGCCGTTCCCTTCTTCAGCGGATCTTCCCGACCCAGGGATCAAACCTGGGTCTCCCTCATTGCAGGAAGATTCACGTTTGACCCATGGTCAGGGAACTAAGATTTCACATGCCAGGTGGTTCAGCCAGAAAGAAAGAAAGAAACATCTAATGTTCTGTGGGATGGAATACTGGTGGGCATTTGCTATAAAAAATTATTGCCTCTCTGGGATAAGGGAAAATTAGGGAGTTTGGGGTCAATAGGTACACATTGCTATGTTTAAAATGGATAACCAGCAAGGACCTATTGCATAGCACATGAAACTCTGCTCAATGTTATGTGGCAGCCTGAAAATGGCAGGGGAGTTTGGGGGAGAATGGATACATGTATATATACAGCAGAGTCCCTTTGCTGTCCACCTGAAACTCACAATACTGTTAACTGGCTATACTCCAATACAAAATAAAAGTTTTTAAAAATCCCATCTCTAAGATGATTTTTGAACTCTGGTGTTGGAGAAGACTCTTGAGAGTCCCTTGGACTGCAAGGAGATCCAACCAGTCCATCCTAAAGGAGATCAGTCCTGGGTGTTCATTGGAAGGACTAGTGTTAAAGCTGAAACTCCAGTACTTTGGCCACCTGATGTGAAGAACTGACTCATTTGTAAAGACCCTGATGCTGGGAAACATTGAGGGCAGGAGGAGAAGGGAACGACAGAGGATAAGATGGTTGGCATCTTAAGTCGGCATCACCGACTCAATGCACGTGGGTTTAGGTGGACTCCGGGAGTTGGTGACGGACAGGGAGGCCTGGCGTGCTGCAATTCGTTGGGTCACAAAGAGTTGAATACGACTGAGCAACTGAACTGAACTGAAGATGATATAGAAATGCTATATATTATATCCCCAACTTGATAATTTACCATGCACATTCATCTTATTATTCAATCAATAAAGATTTATTGAGTGCTTACTATGTCCTGGAGAGTGCTTTAGGTAGTAGGGATAAAGGTGAACAAGAGAGATGATATCTCTGCTCTGGTGGAAGAAGGGAGAGAAGGCACAGACAACCATCAGGAAGTGGCAAGTTCTATACAAAGTCAAACTAGGGAGATGGGACTCAGAGCCCAGTTCATTGGGCTGTCAGGAACACTGGGGTGTCAGAGTATTCCTCTCCAAGTAAAAGGCATTTAAACTGAGAGCTGTAGGACATAAGTGTTTGAAAAGCTTTCAAACGATTGATTATCTTCCAGTAAGCAATTCTAATAAGTTTATTTACCCCAACATCTGCAATCCATCTGTCAACAGTGGAACACTCATTGGCATCCCAGGGAACACTGGTGTTCTGTAGAAACCGGTCTAAGAAGTGCTTAACTGAACACGTCTTGTGCTGGAAGCGCTGTTGAATGCAAACAATATCTGCAAGACAATCACCTATTACACTGGTGCAACGTGCTAAGTCAGCTTCAGTCATGTCCAACTCTGTGTGACTCCACGGACTGTAGCCCACCAGGCTCTTCTGTCCAAGGGATTCTCCAGGCAAGAATACTGGAGTGGGCTGCCATGCCCTCCTCCAAGGGATGTTCCTGACCCAGGGATCAAACCAGCGGCATTTATGTTAAGTGCTGCTAACCAGTCCATTCTGAAGGAGATCAACCCTGGGATTTCTTTGGAAGGAATGATGCTAAAGCTGAAGCTCCAGTACTTTGGCCACCTCATGCCAAGAGTTGACTCATTGGAAAAGACTCATGCTGGGAGGGATTGGGGGCAGGAGGAGAAGGGGATGACCGAGGATGAGATGGCTGGATGGCATCACGGACTCAATGGACGTGGGTCTGGGTGAACTCCGGGAGATGGTGATGGACAGGGAGGCCTGGCGTGCTGTGATTCATGGGGTCGCAAAGAGTCGGACACGACTGAGTGACTGAACTGAACTGAACTGAACTGAAAATGCCCTGAAAGCTCTCCTTGGAGGATTAATAGACACAATGACTGTCTCCACTGGTACTGAGAAAACTGCAGGCAGCAGCAGCAGGAAATGACATTCTGAAGTGTGCATTTCAGGTTCTGTAAGACTTGCCCCCAGAGGAACTCAGCACTTTCTGTGCTGCCTTTGCAAGGAGGGCGGCCTGGAAGTTAAGGAGGGCGGCCTGGAAGTTAAGGAGGGCGGCCTGGAAGTTGAGGAGGACGTCCATATACATAAAGGAAGTTCCCACTTGGCAGCAGACAGTCCAGCAGGCCCCTGATGCTCCACCTCTCGCTTTCTGTCCCCTCTCCCACCCTGCCCTACACCCTGCTTGGGTCCAAAGGACCTCCAGCCAGGGGTCCACCGTCTATCATAACAGCCAAGGCCAGCCCGTCCCTGGTTTCTGTACACAAATCTTACTGCAAGAGAGCCCATTCTTTCCGATGCCGTCTACAGCTACAGTGGCAGGGCTGAACAACTGTGCAAAGATCGTGTGGCCTGAGAAGCCTAAAAGCTTTGCTATTAGACCCTTCAAAGTTTGCAGACACCCACTCTAGGCACCTGTTCTCTGCCCTCTCGGCCAGTCCTGCCAGGACTGTGGGCACAGCTGCTGTTTTGCCAAAGGGAGGGGGGATCTCCTTTCTCCTCCACAGACACCTACCACCTGGGAAAATCTGTTCTGAAGCTTTGCAATGGGTCTGCTTCTCCTCAGGGAGCTAATACACCTGGCAAGGGCACATCCACTCATGTCAGATTCCCTCTGCTCAGATTCCAGCTCTGCCACTCATTCACTGTGTGACTATGAGAAGCATATTAACATCTCCAACCTTCCCTTTGAGAGCTCTACTTTGCAGACACTAATACCAGCCAACACACAGGGTTGTTGTAAGGATTAAATGAGACAGTGCCTGCAAAGGACTTTGCACAGCTTCTTACATGTAGAAACTGTTTAATAAATGTTCACTATTATTTTAACTATTATAATTCAAGGGACCAAATAGAGGAAATTAGACACATAAAAACCTGAATTTGACAATGTCTCTCCATGCAAGAGTCTTCTCTAGCACCATAATTCAAAAGCACTGGACAGCCAGGAGATCAAACCTATCAATCCTAAACAAAATCAACCATGGATATTCATTGAAAGGAATGATGCTGAAGCTCCAATACTTTGTCATCTGATGCAAAGGACTGACTCATTTCAGAAGACCCTGATGCTGGGAAAGACTGAAGGCAGGAGGAGAAGGGAGTGACAGGATGAGATGGTTGGATGGCATCACTGACTTAACATGAGTCTGAGCAAACTCTGGGAGATAGTGAAGGACAGGGAAGCCTGGTGTGCTGCAGTCCATGGGGTCACAAAGAGTCAGACACAACTTAGCAACTGAACAACAACTACAGTGCAAAGCATCCCAAGCCATTTTCAACTAACAAATATGAATGAAGCAAGTTAGGGCAAGGTGTAGAGGACCCAGAATACTCTGTCTTCTTTCACACCCTTTGTTCTCCTCATTCTTGTATTCCCAGCATCTCTGCTATCGATATCTCCTTCACTCAGCTGCTGCTGCTGCTGCTGCTAAGTCACTTCAGTCATGTCCAACTCTGTGCGACCCCACAGATGGCAGCCCACCAGGCTCCCCCATCCCTGGGATTCTCCAGGCAAGAACATTGGAGTGGGTTGCCATTTCCTTCTCCAATGCATGAAAGTGAAAAGTGAAAGTAAAGTCTCTCAGTCAGGTCTGACTCTTAGCAACCCCATGGACTGCAGCCTACCAGGCTCCTCCATCAATGGGATTTTCCAGGCAAGAGTACGGGACTCCTTCACCCTACACATCCTTTTCTCTCTCAAGAACCTGATTTGCAGACCCCTTGCTTTGAAGGAACCATGCAGTATTCTCTCGGTGACAAAGCACAGATTCCACAAACCTTCAACTTCCTTCATTTCAGGTCTGGCAAAAGGATATGGAGCTCACACCCAAGAGGATGCATTTCCAAGTGCCTGTTTCTGAATATGAAGAAGCACCTTGTCTGTTTGATTCAGCTGCCTTCCCCCACACTTACAGGTATGGTACAGTGATCGGTCACCCAGACCAACTTCTCTTCCCTAGTTGCATGCTTTCTGAGCTCCCAGAACTCAAACCCAGACTGTGTTTGACTTTCATAAGAGGGGTTCCAATTTTCATAACTGAGTAAATTGTGGAGCGATGTTGCCAGTAAAAGTTGCCAGTTGTGGAGTAAATGTGGGTCTCTCTGTTGGCCATTACCTTCAACATGTCAGCAGCAAGGGCAAATTTTCAATTACACCTCAAAGCCATGCAGGCCTTCTGTCCCTCGCCTGCTGCCTTGGGGAGGTAGGTGCTCAGGGAGGAAGTTGGATCCAGAGTCTGGGTTCAGTGGGAGTGCGGTGGGAAGCTCTCAGTTACCAAAAGTGAGGATGGGACTTTTGGACTCAACTCACTAGTGGTAACAAACCTGCTTACCAATGAAGGAGAGGTGTGGGCTTGATCCCTGGGTTGGGAAAATCTCCTGGAGGAGGCCATGGCAACCCACTCCAGTGTTCTTGCCTGGAGAATCCCATGGACTGCAGCCTACCAGGCTCCTCTGTCCATGGGATGCAAAGAGTTGGACATGACTGAGTGACTTAGCATGCACTGGTCCTTTTAATACTGTGTTATCAGAACTGTTTGACACAAGGACATTGAACTCTCCCTCTAAAATAACTTTTGTTCCTTTCAAATTAAAAAAAAAAATGTTTAAACAGTGCAACTTCACCAATCCCTGAGCCATAATCCATCTCTGACCTTCCCCCTGGAGGGGGATTAGAGATGCACAGTGGCTCAGGATGGGGTGAGATGCAAGTTTGAGTTAAGTGACAAAAAAGGGCTAAAGGGAGGGGATGGATAAGAAGAGGACCAGGATAAAAGTCAGATCAGTGATGGGGAGGTTGTATGTAACACATCACAGGGTGTGCATGCACGCGTGCTTGCACACCTAGTCATATCCAACTCTTCGCTGTCCTGTGGACTGTAGCCTGCCAGACTCCTATGTCCATGGGATTCTCCAGGCAAGAATACTGGAGTGGGTTGCCATGCCCTCCTCCAGATCTTCCAGACCCAGAGATCAAACCTGAGTCTCTTGCATCTCCTACTGGCAGGCGGGCTCTTTACCTGTTGAGACACCAGGGAAGCCTACACATCATATTACTTGGCTGTAAAAAGCAGAGATACAGTCATGGCTAATGTCCCCATCCAAAGAGCTGTACCACTGTTACCTTGGCTGAATGTCCTGGAGTCCCCATCATCTACCTTTATGGATAGCAGCCATTGCCAAGGGCATGATTAGATCTGAAGCTTGCCACTCAAGACTCAAGCATTTGCGCAAACTCCCATGTCAGTCTCCTCTCTTCCCCTTCTCAGATTTTCCATTTTAATCAAATTCAGTGTCATAGCAAATACTGAATACTCTCCACATTTTGCTGCCATGAGAAAGATCCCTGGGGACCCTCATTACCCTCTTAACTGCACCAATTTCTTCTGCTGAAAGTTGACCCATTTTTCAATGAAAATACAATGTTCTAGATGAACAATGGGAAGATAAAAATACTTGTAGAGCAAGTTTGTATGTCATTAATGCCATGGTAAGGAATTTGGGAGAAGAGACTCCTCCTGACTGGATATTCAGGGAAGACACGATGCTTACTATCTAAAAGGAAACTTCGTCTCATGATTTTTCCAAACCCTTCTGTTGATGTCCAAGGGGAAAGCTCAGTTTCCGCCACACCTGGTCCTATGGATGTATGATAGATGGATATTTCTACATCCTCTGTGGAGAATTCTAGAATTTTTTAAACATATGTTTTAGAAACAAAACCCCCAAGTGCTATGAATGAAACATATCAGTCATCATTTTTCCATCCATCCCCTCTTTGCAGCCCAGAGGCTGAAATCACCTGTCGTCTCAGAAATAATCCGTGAAGGAAGAAGTCCAAGGGAAAAGTGCAGTTGCCGCCTCCTCCAGGCTTTCTATTATCTGAGCCTGATGCTCACTCAAGACTGGAAACCACACATGCAGCAACCTCATTCGCAATCCATAATAGATAAAGTTCCAGAGCCCAAGTCAAGCAAAGGAGCTTCACTATGCACCTTTTGGCCAAGATGCAGACCTGGGATTCAGTCTGAGCAGCTATAATATCAAATAATAAAGTGCAAACGCAAATAGCAAAAAATGTGCCCATATCACAGCTCAAAGTGTGTCAGAGTTGGCATCCTGTGGGACATCGCCGGGTGAGGGCTCCCGGCTTCAGGGCTGGCCTGGCGCCCACATCTTGTTACCCTGGCAGCCCCCCATCTTCCCCATTAGCTCAAACCACACAGAGAAACTAGAGCAGGATGGACGAGACACCTTCCTTTTTTTCCAAGGGTTCTGGAGCCCATCCAGGAAATAAGCAGAGCAGGATGATAAAAAGCCTAGGTAAATGTTCCCAGCCTCTCCACTGTGTCCTCAGCTGGGGAAATTATAAAAACCAGAGTCACTTGAACTGCTGATTATAGTTTATAAGCACTTTTCAAATGGGTTCTCTTAATCCTGGCACAAAGGGCTGAGGAAAGGTTTACTGCCCCCCTGCTACTTTTACAGATCTAGAAATGAAGGCTCAGAGAGGTTGAGGGGCTTGCCTAAGGGTACACAGCTGGTAAGTGCCAGGAATGGTGCAGAAGCCAGTTCTTCCTGTCTCTCGCACCTGTGTTCTGTGGCACCTCCCCTTCACCCAGGCCCTCATGAGTCAATCTCGTGATTTTCTGTCTCAATTCATATTGTAAAAGTCAGGCACTTGGAAAATGTCTGGGTAGAAATCTGATTCTCAGCCTTTCAGGGCAGAGATAAATCTGTGTTGAAACTGGGGTAGGAAAAAAAGCACTTAGCCCTTTCCCAGTTGTAGAGGGAAAGGTAACAGGTAGAACACTGATATTTCTTTTATATGTATTTATCTGGCTGTGCTAGGTCTTCATTGCAACATGCAGGATCTCGTTCCCTGACTAGGGATCAAACCTGGGTCCCCTGCATTGGCAGCCTGGAGTCTTAGCCACTGAACTACCAAGGCAGTCCCTGGAAAATCAATATTTCTTAATGATCTAGTTGATTTTGTCATAGTTGCCCGAGGAGGCAGAAGTCCTCATCATATCATGGGGACATGGTCACCCCTGTGCTTTGTCTTTCTGGCCATCTGGTCTCTCTTTCTCCTTCCCTTGGCAATCTTCTGGGTGCTTCTGAAAGACTTGAACTCACATTCTACTCAGACATAACCGCTGTTTTCTGCAGAGGTTTGAGAAGTGGTACAAACCCTTCAGTCTCTCACTTTTGTGCACAAGGAAGACTGGCTTGAACCCCTAAGACCTCTGAGACCCTCCATCAAAAACACACACCAGCTAAGCCCTTTTCAGAAACTGTTCAGGGTCTAGTCCATGGGGATGGGAATGAGGAGGGGCAGGAAACTCATCAGGAAACATTATTCCATGGAATATCTGTTCTGGGTTCTCACTCTCCTTTTTTTTTAATATGCCAGAGTTCTAACTTCTACCCTCAAGACTGAAACCAGACTCTGGCAGACACCTGGAGAGAGGGCTGACTCAGGGCTCTGCCAGGAACCCAAGTCAATTCCACCACCAGATTCTGAGATCACCTAGAGTGCACAGGGCAAACATGTTCCGGTTATTTTAGGGTTTTGGTTAATTGGGAATAAGTAGGGCATACTGAGGGCGTCCCCAGTGGCTCAGTGGTAAAGAATCCACCTGCAATGCAAGGGATACCGGTTGGATCCCTGGGTAGGGAAGAACCCCTGGAGGAGAACATGGCCTCACTCCAGTATTCTTGCCTGGAGAAATCCCATGGACAGAGGAGCCTGGCGGGCTATAGTCCATAGGGTCATGAAGGGTCGGACACGACTAAAGTGACTTAGCACACATAGGGTATAATGAATTTAATTCAGTCTTTCTTCGATAATCGAGAATCTGGAACAATCATTATAAATATCAATCAGAAATCCCCACAGTAGAAAGACAGGAGATTGAGTTTATCCTGCAGTGACTTCCAGGCCAACTGCAAATTTATTTTCAGGCCCACTCCCACCGCCAACACTCCTAACCCAGATGCATTCTTGCCTTTGTTGCACTGGATAGAATGAGTCAAAGACACTTGGTCCACAGGATACTGAAGTTCTCTGGTGCTAGTCCCAGTTCCCCTATTAAGTGGTTACATGACCTTGGGAAGCTATTTCACTTCTGAAATTCAGTTGCTTTAACTGTGCATTGGAAGGTTGGGTTTCCCGGTTCTTCAAATTTCTAGGGATATGTTGTTCAGTTGCTAAGTCATGTCCGACTCTTTGAGAGCCCCAAGAACTGCAGCATACCAGGCTTCCCTGGCCTTCACTATCTCCCAGAGTTTGCTCAAACTCTAAATCTATATTTAGGAATATAGCTTTTCTCAAGAATCCAAGGAAAACGAAACTTTTCAAAGCTGGGAAGAAATAAGTGCAAAACATTTACATTCTAAATCCATGGGTGGGGGTCATGGAGTCCCTGAAGCCCATTCTCTTGTCCATGAACTTCAGGTTTAGAATCCTGGAATAGAAATCTCTTGGGCCCCTTTGACGTCTGCAACTGGTTCAGTGCAAGCATCTACCCAAGTCTACAGAGCAGTGATTCACTGACTTTAGTTGCACTTTGAGACCACCTGGGAGGGGAGGGTTTCAAAGATCCAATGCTCAGTTTACTCCCCAGATCAATTAAATCTGAATTTGGGTGGGTGGGTATCCGCAGTTTTTTTAACACCCTCTGGGAGTTTCTAGTCTGCAGACAAGATAGCAAAACCATGCCCTGGGAAAGGAAATCTCAAAATTAGGAGTGAATAGAATCACACAGAAGGCAAGGCAGATTCCCAGGCCCCTGCCCCTGGTGACAGTGATTCCTTCCGGCAGATCCCACTGAGAGGATACACTGTGAGCAGGCATCCTAGGTGATTCTGATGAGGACCACTCTCTGGGAACCTGGTAATGGCCATTCAACAGAAGCCCAGAGGAGTGGTCTTCCCTGATGCCCCCCTTCCTCCTACTCGATACACCCGCCTCCACCCCCAGGTCTCCTGTCCTGCTCAGGGAGAAGTTAAACAGGAGTGCATTTGCCAAACAGCGTTTTTTTCCATCTTTCTCATCTCGAGCAAACCTTGATCTTTTAGCCCGAGCCTCTAATCCCACCAGGTTCAATAATTTAAGCCGCACACTCATCAACACAGTCAGGTTTAATATTTAAACACCAGAGCATCATTTAGGTCGGCCTCAAGGTGAGAGCTGCTGCTGACTCGGGTGTTACTGCTGGTTAGCAAACCAGGCCACTAGGGCCAGAGCAGACTGCGGGGAGAGCCCCGGCTCCCAGGCAGGCCCGGCGCGGCAAAGATCCGGCTGGCTAGCTTGGGCGGCCCTCGGCCTCTTGCCTACCTGGAGCGTGTGCAGTAGGACCTGCAGCCCACTGGCTTCTTGTTCGGCCATCACCTCGTCGGGTCCGGGGGAATCGGCTGCCTGCGGCCAGATTCAGATCAGGGCTGGAGAAGCAATGTCTGCCAAGCTGACCTCGCTGCCCAGGGAGAGGGCCTCAGCTGCACGCTGCCGAGTGTGAAGTGAGCACACTGCAACCCTAGCCCTCGGCCCAGGTGCGGGTGCCCCCCGACACCCACTGCAGGGATTAGGTGAGCCCCGGCCCGGGAAGGGAGGAGCACTTGGGCATGGGGGTAGAGAGGGCCCCCGGCGTGAGTCACTCACCCACCTCCAGGCCCACGCAGGAGCCACCCTGGACGGCTGACAGGCATTCCCAGCTGACCTGGTCAGACTCCCTACAGAGGCTCACTCGGCCCTCCCCGCCGGTCCCCCCCTCAACTTTATTTTGGTCTGTTGCCGGCTCCTGGGTAACAAGAGACCCGAGAGCGCTTGCACAACCGTGGCCTTGCAGGGCACAGACGCCCAGGGCCCCCTGAGGTCCCAGGCTGAGGGACTGGAGCTCTGGCTGAGAAGGAAACGACTACTCCGGGTGGTTTTTTATAAACTGAGTCCCTTATATAATCTGCAGCTTTCACAGTGGCCCTAGAGTGACAGTGCACACTCAGTCGTGCCCGACTCTTTCCAACCCCAGGGACTGTAGCCCTCCAGGCTCCTCTGTCCATGGAAGTTTCTAGGCAAGCATACTTGAGTGGGTTGCCATTTCATACTCCAGGGGATCTTCCCAACCCAAGGATCAAAACCGTGTCACCTGTACTGGCAGGCAGATTCTTTAGCACTAGCACCAGGTGATACTATGATTGCATCTCCCTTTTACAAACGAGAAAACTCAGGCACAGAGAAAACTCTGGGCCACAGGAACAGGGTTTAGGAGTGTATGCCCAACCTGCCAAGGTGAACTGGCACCAAACCACGAGCAGGAGCCATTACACCATCCTGCCTCTTGCTGCTGCAAATCATTGATCAGACTCATACGATGTGGGCTGGGAACCCTGTCCCCTGCCTCAGGGAGAGTAGATGCCCTGGTGGCTGGTTTCCTCCAGACCAACGCAGGATCCTTCACTTCTTTCTATGTCTTCTGCTCAGAGTGTGTCACAAGAGTCTTAGTGGCTAGTTGGCCACCTAAACCCTGCCCCACCACGTCAACACCCACGTGTCTTATAGTCCACTGGATATTGGCTTCTCAGAGTGTGGTCGGGTCATCACTCGGTGGCTTGTTAGACCCCACCCCAGAGCTCCTGAATCAGAAGCTGCATTTTCACAAGATCCCCAGGGGATCCGCAGCTGATTGACAACAGTACTAGAGGAGTAAACGTTCAGGAAGCCCCATTTCTGACCCCATTGACAACATGGCCACAGAGAGCCCATGGGTTTGATGCCTGACAGCTTTTGTCTCCAATCTCCATCCAGCAAGCTCCAAGCACAACTTGCACGTGTGAAATTGGAGAGTGAAGTCATTGAACTTCATGACCGACCAAGAGCCCAGCTAGGCAGGAGGGCCTGGGCTCGCAGCCAACAGCCCCGTGCAGAGCTCAGGGAGCTCTCATGAGCATCAGAGTAGCCAGCTGGCAGCTGCCCAAGCCTGTTGTGGTGACCGAGGAAAGGGACTCTGTATTTCCTAATCCTACTTGGCTGAAATGTTCCCAAGTTAGGAGACAGACAGCATGTCACTTACTCCCTCTCCATGCTAGGCCAGGCCACACCCTCAGATTCAAGGATGAAATTCCTGCGGTTTCGGCCCTCCAGAAACTTCCACTCTTGTTGCTGTTCAGTCGCTCAGCTGTATCCAACTCTTTGCAGTCCCATGGACTGCAGCACTAGGCTTCCCTGTCCTTCACGGTCTCCCAGGGTTTGCTCAAACTCACGTCCACTGAGTCAGTGATGCCATCCAACCATATCATCCTCTGTTGTCACCTTCTCCTCCTGCCCTAAATCTTTCCTAGCAACAGGATCTTTCCCAATGAGTCAGCTCTTTGCATCAGGTGGCCAAAGTATTGGAGCTTCAGCTTCAGCATCAATCCTTCTAAAGAATATTCAGGACAGATTTCTCTTAGGATTGACTGGTTTGATTTCCTTGCAGTCCAAGGGACTCTCAAGAGTCTCCTCCAATACCACAGTTTGAAAGCATCAATTCTTCAGTGCTCAGCCTTCTTTATGGTTCAACTCTCACATCCGTACATGACTACTAGAAAAACCATAGCCTTAACTATACACACCTTTGTTTGTAAAATGACATCTCTGCTTTTTAACTCACTGTTTAGGTTTGTCATAGCTTTTCTTCCAAGGAGTCATGAAGTCTTTTAACTTCATGGCTGCAGTCACCTTCCAAAGTGATTTTGGAGCCCAAGAAGCCATTCTTGATGGCTTTAAATATAAAGACCTTCCATGTAGGAACTGGACTATAACATCTCACATTAATCAAGCGTGGGGGTAGGGGGACAGTTGATCCCTCTACTTCCCCCACCTCTGATGACAGGAGAGAAGAAATAAAGGCCCCCTGCTTCCCAGGTGGCTCAGTGATACGGAATCTTGCCTGCCAAGCAGAAGATGTGGGTTTGATCCCTAGGTTGAGAAGATCCCCTGGAGAAGGAAATGGCAACCCACTCCAATATTCTTGCCCAGATAATTCCATGGACAGAGGAGCCTGGCAAGTTATAGTCCAAGGGGTCACAAAGAGTCAGACATGACTTAGTAACTAAACAACAGCAAGGATTTCCATCTTCTATAAGGATTAGAGCTTTTCAAGGCACACATTCTATGATCCCTTAAAGGTCCAGGGATGCAGGAAGGACTGCACTATCCCATGTCATTACCTTAAAGGCAGATATTCAGCCCCTTGGTTGTAGGATAAAGCAAAGGGGAGGAGGAAAAATAAGTCCTCCCTACCAACATATATCTCAAAAATAGTTTAAAGAAAAAAGCCAAACTCCCCTGGTAGTGCTGTGGTAAAGGATCTGCTTGCCAATATAGGGACACAGGTCCGACCCATGGTCTAGGAGGATCCCATTTGCCTCGGGGTCAGCTAAGCCCATGCACCACAACTACCGATGCCTCGTGCCTAGAGCCTGTGCTCGGCAACAAGCGAAGCCGCCACAATGAGAAGACCGCACTCTGCAAGTAAAGAATAGCCCCGCTCACTGCACCTGGAGAAAGCCCATGCTCAGCATCAGGGACACAGTGCAGCCAAAAATGAGTGAGTGAAGAAGAGGTTGGGAGGTGGGGATTGACATATGCACACTATATATATAAAATAGATAACTCATAAGAACCTGCTGTGTAGCACAGGGAACTCTAGTCAGTGCTCTGTAGTAGCCTAAATTGGGGTGGGGGGGGGGACTTTAAAAAAAAGGAGTGACTCACTTTGCTATCCACCTGAAACTGACACAACATTGTAAATCCACTAGATTCCAATACAATTTTTTAAATAAAAGAGAAAAAGCCACTCTGTACTGAGAATTCACACAAACAACTCTGAGGACCTGAACTAAAGGTATTTTTGTACTCATGAGCCCTTATGTCAGCACTGACATAAAATTGACCCCATTTGAATCCCTTTCCTGGATTCTGTCCAAATGAGACTCTAGTTCCATGAATGGGCTGATTAGTTTCGGCTGGAGTATAAATGGGTGACAGTAGCTTAGTGTGCATGCCCCCATTAGTATTTGAGTTTCAGCAGAGACTTTCCTAAAAGGCAGGAGGAGATACCCAAGCTTGAAGTCCTCCTGGGAAAAATAGCAGCCAGAGAAGATTGAAATGAGCACTCATTACCTACAAAGGGCAGTCAGACCCCAGGGAAGGTTAGCAAGGATGCTACTTTGCACAGAAGAGAAAGGCCTTCCTTCATTACTTTGTACCTCTTGAAGAAGGCATTTAGAGAAACCTGGATAGAACTCAGTCTACTGGCTTCAAAGAAAGATACATTTAATGTGATCCAGAGATTGCTGTTGTATTTTCCAGAGGTGTCCAACCCCACCTCCTGGTCCCGAAATTCACAAGAAGTATTCACAGAACTCAGCAACGTTTTTATGCTCACGTGCTCAGTCATGTCTCACTCTTTGCAGCTCATGGACTGGTGTCCACCAGGCTCCTCTGTCCATGGGATTTCCCAGGCAAGAATACCGGCAGGGGTTACCATTTCCTACTCCAGGGGATCTTCCTGACCCAGGGATCAAACCCAAGCCTCTGGCATCTCCTGCATTGGCAGGAGGATTCTTTACCAGCAGTGCCACCTGGAAAGCCCCGTTACAGTTATGATTTATTATAGCCGAAGGATACAGATCAAAATCAGTGAAAGGAAGAGGCACACAGAGCTGGGTCCCAGAGACACCAAGCATGCCCACTTGGGCCATTGTGTGGGCAGTGCTTACTTCTCCCAGCAACAGTGGGTTACAACCCACGAAGAGTGTTGCCAACTCTGTTGCCAACCAAACACCGGGGTTTGGTCATGTAGACACAACTGACTTTAGTCTCCAACCCCTCCAGAGGTCAAGATCACACCATGACCCAAGGTCCTCACCTAAATGATATTGTTTGCATAGTTCTGGAGGAGGGCATGGCAACCCACTCCAAATTCTTGCCTGGAGAATCCCCATGGACAGAGGAGCCTGGCAGGCTACAGTCCATGGGATCACAAAGAGTCAGACGCAACTAAGCACACACATCTGCACGGCCCAAGGTCCCCAGGTAAGCAGATACCCTCAGACAGCATAGTCAAAGGACTTAAAAATCACCTCTCTGGAGCCGAGCAAGAGTCAGAACTTTATTTGGACAAGGTTAACCCTTTACTGCACACCTGCCCTCTTATCCCATAATCTCATCCCCAAGAATCTCATGATAATTTGTGAATAAGCCGGAGAAATAAGCACAGGTCTGTATAAATAGGAGGATCCAATAGCTAGTATACTGCCAGTATTCAAAGAGCGATAAATTAATAAATTGCTGATTCAGAGGGAATTCCCTAACGGCATTCTGAGAATTCCCCTGGCTGTTCCTATTCAACATTTTTATCAATGACTTGGGATGAAAATAAAGACTACAAGCTTACCAAATTTTCTGATGACACCTGATTGAGAAAGACAGAAATATGTCAGCTGACATAGTTGGGATCCAAATAGATTTCAGCAGCCTTGAGTAGTGGACCGGATCCCACAGGATGAAATATAACAGAGCCAGATGGACACTCCTGCCCCTGGATCCTCCACACCAGCTCTGCAAGAGTAAGGTAAGAGACGTGGCAAGACAGTGTTGACCATGGAAAGGTTTGGGAGGTTAGCCAGAGGGGAGAAGCACACGCGTGTCAGCCTGGCCCCAGATTCCCAAAGTGTCTTTTCAGTCGAATGCATCATCTTTAGAGGGTGTGAAAGTTGTGCCTGTAACCAGGATGGCAGTGAGGCTCACTGAGGTCCCACCCACCTGGCACAGAGGACGTACCCATCAGTGAGAGCCGGGTATTACGTTATGGACATCACCAACAGATGACTCCTAACCGCAACACAGGAGACCCTGGTCCTGCTCAACACTACTTGGCCTCTAGATGCACGACAACTGGCACCCAGGCTGGAAAGGATGTGAAGAGGAAGGCAAGAAACAGAAGTAAAGGGTGGAGCTCCAAGGAGCCCAGCGTAGGGCAGATGCAGAACTGTCCCGAGAGGGTTCAGACCATCACAAGGGGTTATTCCCCTGCCCAGCAGGGACCGAAAGAGCATTCGGTCAGAAGGTTCCAGAGGAAATTCCAGGACTGCGTGACCTTAACAGGCTTTATGTTCAGTGACTTGATGGGGTAGGGAGAAAGAGAGGTACTCCCTGGCTCCAAGTCACACAGCCAGGAGATGTCAAAGCTGGGACAAATTCCCCCTTTGAGTCTTCCCTTTAGAATGTGGCCCACTCTCCCAGGTGGCCATGTGATGATCTGGGTGGAACTCAGATAAAGTTTATGTTTTGTTGGATAGGTTGTATCTCAGCCTGTATGAGAAAAAAAATACCTAATTAGCACAATAAAACTGTTTTCTCAGGTATTCATTCGTTTCTTCTTCAAAAGAAGAACAGTGTGGAGGTTCCTCAAAAAATGAAAAATAGAACTACCATCCTGGGTCTCCCACATTGCAAGCAGATTATTTACCAACTGAGCCACCGGGGAAGCCCCAGAGCTACCATATGACCCAGCGATCCCACTCCTGGGCAAACCATTAATTCAAAAAGCACCTGATGTTCATAGCAGCGCTATTTACAGTAGGCAGGCATGGAAACAACCTAGATGCCCATCAACAGATGAATGGATAAAGAAGACGTGGTGCTCACAGACGGTGCAATGCTGCTCAGCCATTAGACAAGGACAAAATAAAGCAATGCAGCAGCACGGATGGGCTTAGAGACTACCACACTAAGTGAAGTAGGCCAGACAGAGTAAGTGTGAAGGAAGACACATACCATATGATATTACTCACCTGCGGAATCTAAAAGATGACACAAAGTAACTTATCTATGAAACAGAAACAGACTCACAGTCATAGGGAAGACACTTGTGCTTGCCAAGGAGAAGGGGGCTAGCGGAGGAATGGATTGGGCGTTTGGGATTAGCAGATGCAAACTACTATATATGGAATGAATAAACAATAAGGTCCTACTGTATAGAACAGAAGTTATATTCAATATCCTAGGATAAACCATAATGGAAAAGAATATGAACAAGAATACGTGTGTGTGTGTGTGTGTGTGTGTGTGAACAACTGAATCACTGCTGTACAGAAGAAATTATCACAACATTGTAAATCCACTATATCAATAAAATAAAGTTTTTTAAAAAGTGAGTCAATGTTAAGAAAAACATTAAGGGAATAATAGTGCATGTGACTCTCAGACACAGCAAAAACCTAGAGGGAGGTCAATAGCTAAAATTACGGAAGGGTCATACTGCTCCACGCTTCCTGTCTAATACTCAGCTCAGATTATCTTTTCTCTCATCTTATAGTGGGACTAAATCTCTCTCAAATACTAGCTAACACCCTCCTTCTTCGGACACATAATAAGCTGATTAATAAAAAGATTTACCCAAGCCCACACATGTGACCAGTCTGTCTATCATGATTTGCATATAATGTTACTATCTTAAAACTTTCCATTTCATGCTCTGGTTTTCTTCATTTTTACTTTCCTTCCCCATTTCCAGAACACACTTGTGCATACACACCAGTGCCTGCACACACAGACACACACTGCCCACAACCTTCTGCCAATCAGAACAAGGCTGCCTTCTTTTCAGTCAGTTCAGTTCGGTTCAGTCACTCAGTCATGTCCGACTCTTTGCGACCCCATGAATCGCAGCACGCCAGGCCTCCCTGTCCATCACCAACTCCCGGAGTTCACTCAGACTCCATCCATCGAGTTGGTGATGCCATTCATCACCTCCGTCGTCCCCTTCTCCTCCTGCCCCCAATCCCTCCCAGCATCAGTCTTTTCCAATGAGTCAACTCTTCGCATGAGGTGGCCAAAGTACTGGAGCTTCAGCTTCAGCATCATTCCTTCCAAAGAACATCCAGGACTGATCTCCTTTAGAATGGACTGGTTGGATCTCCTTGCAGTCCAAGGGACTCTCAAGAGTCTTCTCCAGCCCCACAGTTCAAAAGCATTGATTCTTCGGGGCTCAGCTTTCTTCACAGTCCAACTCTCACATCCATATATGACCACTGGAAAAACCATAGCCTTGACTAGACAGAACTTTGTTGGCAAAGTAATGTCTCTGCTTTTCAATATGCTACAGCTAACATTACTAAACTGTGGACTTAAAAGTTGGTGTATAAATATTTTTAATCAGTGTTACTTGGAAAATAAAATATAACTACAGAAAGAAAAAAAAAAGTCTGCCTTGACAATACATCATAGTTGACTGGCTGTCCCTATTGCTTCTCAGAAGATTTCCCCCACCTTCTCCTGATGCATGAAATTCCTAAGGGGAGTGGGTAGGAGCAGAGGAGTAGAGGAAAAGAAATCTGGGTCCAAGAGCTGGTGTTTTGTGTACCTGATTTAATGGAACTTTTGTCCTAGCCCTCTGAGTCAGAGATTATCCCCACTTCCAGTTGAGAAAATTAATGTTAAACTACATGAGGGTGTTGAGAAGGGATTTAATTCTGGATCTGTCAGCCCTCATGGTCCTGCCCTCCAGTGAGAAGATAGACTGCAAGTGCAGAACCCCCTGGAAGGGAAATTCTCAAGAAGATTTCAGCCAACCCAATACATTCATAAATGACAACTGTGGATTCTTTCCTGAAGACAGAGGCAACTGAAGGGAACAGGAGGGCATACCCTGCAATGAGGGTGTGAGTCCCACCTGCAGGAGTCTAGAAAGACATAGTGACTTAGATGCACACAAAGGCATGTACCTCCAGTAGAACAGCAGGCCTGAAAACAGACTTCCTCCATCACTCAGCCCGAGACCAGCCCTCTGAAAAGCCTCTCTCCAATCTAAACATGGAACCCCTGAGATCAAGCTTTTGCTCCCTTGCCTATTAGTTCTGTGACTATAGGGAAGAGACCTAAACTCACCATACCTCAGTTTTCTCATCTGTTTAGTGGGATGATGATAATGCCCAATTTATCAGTTGCCGGGAGGATTCATTGAAATAGCACGATGTTCTTAGTACAGTGTTTGTCATCTAGTAAGCCCTCTGCACATGCAGATGTTACTGATACTATTACAACTGCCTTTGTTAAAGATTCAAGAATTCCTACCTCAAGTAATTGGTGGGAGGATTAAATGAGCAAAAATATGTGTAAGTGACTAATGTAAGGTGATGAGTGGTGGAAATTATTAAGTACTGATGCCATGGACTTGTGCTAAATTAGAAGGGACTAAGTAGAGGAAATGCTGGGCTGGAAGAAGCACAAGCTGGAATCAAGATTGCCGGGAGAAATATCAATGACCTCAGATATGCAGATGACATCACCCTTATGGCAGAAAGTGAAGAGGAACTAAAAAGCCTCTTGATGAAAGTGAAAGAGGAGAGTGAAAAAGTTGGCTTAAAGCTCAACATTCAGAAAACGAAGATCATGGCGTCTGGTCCCATCACTTCATGGCAAATAGATGGGGAAACAGTGGAAACAGTGTCAGACTTTATTTTGGGGGGCTCCAAAATCACTGCAGATGGTGATTGCAGCCATGAAATTAAAAGACGCTTATTCCTTGGAAGAAAAGTTATGACCAACCTAGATAGCACATTGAAAAGCAGAGATAATACTTTGCCAACAAAGGTCCGTCTAGTCAAGGCTATGGTTTTTCCAATGGTCGTGTATGGATGTGAGTTGGACTGTGAAGAAAGCTGAGCCCCGAAGAATTGATGCTTTTGAACTGTGGGGCTGGAGAAGACTCTTGAGAGTCCCTTGGACTGCAAGGAGATCCAACCAGTCCATTCTAAAGGAGATCAGTCCTGGATGTTCTTTGGAAGGAATGATGCTAAAGCTGAAGCTCCAGTACTTTGGCCACCTCATGCGAAGAGTTGACTCATTGGAAAAGACTGATACTGGGAGGGATTGGGGGCAGGAGGAGAAGGGGACGACAGAGGATGAAATGGCTGGATGGCATCACCGACTCGATGGATGTGAGTTTGAGTGAACTCTGGGAGTTGGTGATGGACAGGGAGGCCTGGCGTGCTGCGATTCATGGGGTCGCAAAGAGTCAGACACGACTGAGCGAATGAACTGAACTGAACTGAACTGACACATTTAAATTGTGTCAATCCCTCCCAGCATCAGTCTTTTCCAGTGAGTCAACTCTTGGCATGAAGTGGCCAAAGTACTGGAGTTTCAGCTTCAGCATCATTCCTTCCAAAGAACATCCAGGACTGATCTCCTTTAGAATGGACTGGTTGGATCTCCTTGCAGTCCAAGGAACTCTCAAGAGTCTTCTCCAGCCCCTTCAGATAAATGGACCCTTTTATCATAATGAAATGTCTCTGTCTTTGAATATACTGTTTGTCTTAAAGTCTATTTTGTTTGATACTAATAAAATTACTCCAGTTTTTTTATGCTATAGTTTACTTGATATAGCTTTTTTCATCCTTTATTTTCAATCTATCTCTATTGGCTCATCCCACTACTACTTAGCATATTACTAATGAGAATTTATTGCAATGTATTATCATTGTTAAATAATAAAGGTTAAGTAGGAATAAGAGAGGGCTTCCTAGGTGGCTTGGTGGATAAAGAACCTGCCTGCAACGCAGGAGCATGCCCTAGATATGGGTTCGATTTCTGGGTTGGGAAGATCCCCTGGAGGAGGGGTTGGCACAGCAACCCATTCCAGTATTCTTGCCTGGAGAATCCCATGGGCAGTGGAGGCTGGCAGGCTACAGTCCATAGGTCGCAAAGAGTCAGACACGACTGAAGCGACTGAGCACAGCACATCTGTATTTTATACACATCATTTCTTGTACAAAAAAATATATAGTGGGGTCTCGACTTTTTTATTTGTTCTGACAATCCCTGCCTTTTAACTGGAGTGTTCCATTTACTTACATTTAGTATAATTTTTATATAGTTGGTTTTATCATAATGCCATTGTTTTTCTCTTTGCCATCTCTTTTTGTTTCATGCTGGGATTCCCTGGTGGCTCAGACAGTAAAGCGTCTACCCACAATGTGGGAGACCCAGCTTCGATCCCTGGGTTGGGAAGATCCCCTGGAGAAGGAAATGGCAACCCACTCCAGTACTCTTGCCTAGAAAATTCCATGGATGGAGGAGCCTGGTGGGCTGCAGTTCATGGGGTCGCAAAGAGTCGGACATGACTGAGTGACTTCACTTTCCTTGTTTCATCCACTGCTCCTCTGTTTTGCCTTCTTTTGGGTTAATCAAATATTCTATAGTATTTCATTTAATTCTATGATTGACTTTTCAGCTCTGCCTCTACGCACTGTATTTTAGTGCTCGTTCAAAGGACTACTTTATGCAGCCTTAACCGTTGCCCACAGCCTGGCTGGAGTTTGTATAGTACCTCTTCATGTAATATATGAGAACCATGTGACAGAATATCTCCACTTGCCTTTACTTCCTATCTTTTTGATATTGTTGTCATAAATAGTAACTCTATATTTGTTATAAACCCTATACAATATTTCTTTTGCTTAAGACAGTCATACGTCTATTAAAGAAATTATGAAAAGAAAAAATACAGTCTTTTATAGTTATTCACAGACTTACTATTCTGTTTGTTATTCACAAACTTAATATTCCCTACTTGTTATTCCTTCTTGTAGATATGATTTTCTTTCAGGAATCATTTTCCTTCAGCTTGGCAATTTTTCTTCAACGTTGCTGAAGTTATAATCTACTGGCAACAAATACTCACCATTTTTATTTTTTAGAAAATGCATTTATTTGCTATTGTTTTTAAAGAATATAGAATTCTGCAATACTGGACTGACTTTTGGTTCTTTCATCATATGACTAACTTCTTTCAAAAGAGTGAAAACAAGCAGATAAATGCGGAGAAGGCAATGGCACCCCACTCCAGTACTCTTGCCTGGAAAATCCCAGGGACGGGGGAGCCTGCTGGGCTGCCATGTCTGGGGTTGCAGAGTCGGGCACGACTGAAGCAACTCAGCAGCAGCAGCAGCAGCATCATATGTGTATCAGTGTTCCCGGTATGTGTTGTGTCATATCTCTTTGTCTGTTTTCAACAGTTCTTTCTCTTTGACTTTTGGCAGATTTAACACGTAATACCTAAATGTGGCTTCTTTTATACATATTCTGCTTGATTTCTTTGAGTTCCTTGAATTTGTAGTTTTTGCTTTCTACCAAACTTGGACACTTTAAGCATTCCTTTTTAAAAAATATTGTTTCCTTCTCCTTTCTATTCCCCTCCTTCAACTCCAGTTAAATATATGTTAGATAAGCTGACTTGGTACAACTGGTTCCTGGGGCTCTTTTCATTTTGTCAAGTCTCTGCCCTTTGGATTAAATGGTTTCTATTAATTTTCCAAGTTCACTTACTTGTCATCATTTTAAAATTTCAAGTAGTTTAGTTTTACACTGCAAAGGATTCATCAAGTTCTTTTTTATACTTTTCATTTCTCTGTTATTACCCATCTGTTTGTTCATTATGACCATGTTTTTCTTTAATTTCTTGAACATGTTTAAAATAGGTGCTCTAAAGTCCTAGTCCAATCATTCCAATATCTCAGAGTTACCTGCTATGGAATACATCTTTCAGTTTCAGTAAGTGCCTAGTAATATTTTATTGATTGCAAGACATTGTCCTTGAGATCTTGTGGACTCTGCTATTAGGACTCTTGGATAACATAACCCATTTTTATGCATTTACAAATTATAAAAAGGAACCCATGGGGAAAATGATTTACCCAATGCACACAGTTAGTCATGGCAGTTGAAACTACCTCACCCAAGCTGAGACTCAGAGTCTTCCCAGTTTTCAACCTGAAAATATGCTGCCTTTTCAATGTTTTAAAACTTTATCCTTGGGAATAACATTTTCTCCTCTTAAAGTTTTGCTAGCCCGTTCCTGATTTCTGTGCCTAAAGGTCAATCACCTATTTTCTAGATCTAAGGATGCTACTGCTATTGCTGCTGATAATGATATTTGATATCCTTGAGCATCTCAAGGATACTTTACTTAATTTCACCCTATACTATCCCTTCCTTTGGCAGCTTACCCTAATACCACTCTTCCTGTTAAATGTTCCAGTTTCTGTATCACCAAAGTACATGCATACATAACATAGCATTGATGATAATAAAAGTGAAAGTGAAAGCCAGTCGTGTCCAACTCTTTGCAACTCCATGGACTATACAGTCCATGCAATTCTCCAGGCCAGAATACTGGAGTGGGTAGCCTTTCCCTTCTCCAGGGGATCTTCCCAACCCAGGGATCGAACCCAGGGCTCTTGCATTGCAGGCAGATGTGTTACAGTAATTAGTTTCTATGGACAGCTGTGCTGTTAGGCTTGTAGTCTTTCAGTGGCCAAGGAAGCTTTCTATATTCATAACACCCAACACAATGCTGGCAAGAAACTGTCAGGCTCCAGTGGCCTCCAGTGAAGGACAGAGTCCACCTTTGGACTAGCTACATGCCAGTATCCCAGCCCTGTCAGTAAGTGGCAGCTCAAAAGACACTGTATGCTTGGTTCTATGAAGCTGAGAGCCAGCTCTTCTCAGCATCCACCTGAGGTGCTGTACATCTGACAAATGTACAGATGAGGGCCAAGGGAGGGCCAAGATAATCTCTACCCTTGCGCCCAGTCTAGTCCCATCAGTGGCCAGACCTGGAGTGCTGACAGGTGTGGAATGCTCATCAGGCTGTTGCATCGGGGCCAATCCAGAGGCTTGTGGCCTCTGGGTCTCAGGCTGAAGTATCAGGTCACAAGAAAGCTGGAACCAAGGGCTCCTAAGGTCAGCCTGCCCAGAGTGAGGTGGGGGAGAAATAGAGACATCAGCCATCAATGCCACCAGTCAAGATGCTTCCTTTTGCTTCAGTGAAGGCTAGAGAGACTGCAAGCCAGAACTAGAGGAATCAAATGCCAAACTGGGCAGGGGTATGGCTTCGCTGGGAGAGGCCTTGTGGAGGAGGCCACATTCCAGCTTGTGACACATTCATTCAGTCATTTACTCCACAAATGTGTATTCATCAGATTTCTACAGTGAGGAGTATACCATCACATAATAGCTAAAACCAAAATCTCTGGAATCAGTTTTGACTTATATATAGGTTCTGCCAAATCTAGTTACATGACTTTTGATGAGTTATATACATTTTCTCTACCTCAGTTTCCCATCATTAAAACAGTGATAGTAACACAAAGGATTGTGAGCACTAAATGAGTAATCCATTTAAAATTTGCTGGTAAGTGTCTGACATATAATAAAGTTGGATAGGTATTAATTGTTATCATCAGGTCCTGGGATGGCATCAAAGAGTTTAAGGTGAAAAAGTATTTTAAAGATGTTTAAATTCCTGCCTTCAAAGAGCTCTTTGGGTAGTGGGAGAGATTAACCTTCATATAACCCTTCCCAGTGTGATTTGACCAAGCAGATGCTTAATGGAAGCTCCAAGTCTCCTCCTTGAAGAAGATGGGAAAATTTCCCAAGGAACATGGCCCTAGCATTGGACCTCTGAGGGCTTCCAGGTGGAAGAAGGCAAAGGGGAATTCTATGTAGAAGAGCATGTAAAAGGAATACCTGTGTAAGAGAGTTATAAAACTGATAGAGCCCTCACAGTGAAGCTATGGAGGTAACTCAGGCCAGATAGAATAGCTTTGCTTTCCATAGTGTGGGGTGGGATCCCAGTGAAAATTTGTAAGCAAGATATGAGTGAAGTTCATTTTCATGTTTACATTTCTTCTCCTTCCATGGAAATGTGAGCTTTCTTCTGCTCCATGTGAAGTGAAAGATGTGGCAAATTCATTTTTCTTTTTCCTCATTCACATTAGACTATGAATGACTGATAAGGCATGATGCAATGCTTCATCAGGAGTACTTACAGTTTACTAAGGGACAATTATAAGCCAGGTCACTAATTAGAAGATGAAATAAGTCTTTTGTGATTCAGGAGACCTTCCCAAATCCCCTCCCTCATCTTTACAGGATAGTATCCTATAAGCTCATGAAATTAAAAGACGCTTACTCCTTGGAAGGAAAGTTATGACCAAACCAGACAGTATATTAAAAAGCAGAGACATTACTTTGCCAACAAAGGTCTGTCTAGTCAAGGCTATGGTTTTTCCAGCAGTCATGTATGGATGTGAGAGTTGGACTATAAAGTAGGCTGATCGCCAAAGAATTGATGCTTTTGAACTGTGGTGTTGGAGACAACTCTTGAGAGTCCCTTGAACTGCAAGGAGATCCAACCAGTCCATCCTAAAGGAGATCAGTCCTGAATGTTCACTGGAAGGACTGATGTTGAAGCTGAAACTCCAATACTTTGGCCACCTCATGCGAAGAGCTGAGTCATTGGAAAAGACCCTGATGCTGGGAAAGAATGAAGGCGGGAGGAGGAGGAGATGACAGAGGAAGAAATGGTTGGATGGCATCACCGACTCAATGGACATGGGTTTGAGTAAACTCCAGGAGTTAGTGATGGACAGGGAGGCTTGGAGTGCTGCATTCCATGTGGTCACAGAAAGTTGGACACGACTGAGTGACTGAACTGAACTGAACTGAAGCTCATTACAATGAAAGGCTCTCTTTATCAGTTAACAATTGATTAACAACTTCTGATAGAATTATCTTGGGATACCCATCACTTTGTGAACATAGCAGAGATTCTAGATTTTCCTTTTGCATCATTATCCAAGGCTTTCACTGAGCCATCGGTACTTGCAGAAGTACAGAGCTGAAACACCATTATCACAGCCCGACTGTCTGTAAGAAGGGAGCAAAAGCCATGGAAATGATAAAGTCCCTTATCCCTCTTATTACTTTTTATCCCATCCCTCTTTCAGCAGAAACTTTTCTTGACTATATTTCCTTTCTCATACTAATAAGTAATGATCTGATGTTAGCCATAATGACCATGGTGACCAGTCGTGAGTAACCTCAGAGGAGCATCTGAAATTAAGTCTTCTATCTTCTATCAGCTTATAGCCACAGAAGACATCGGCTTGCTGCCAGTGAATCTGAGGTTCTTGCTTCATCACAAAAGAATTTGGAGGAAAAGTGATATGTAAGAAGTAGATTTATTTAGAAAGAAACATACTCCAGATATAATGTCAGCCAGGAAAGAGCAAAGTGTTTAAAAATGTAGCTTTTATGGACTGGGTAATTTCATAGGCTAATAAGTGGGAGGATTATTCTAATTATTTGGGGGAAAGAGTGAAGATTTCCAGAAACTGGGCCACCACCCACTTCTTACCCTTTTATTGTTGACCTCGGAACTGCCATGACTCTGGTGGGTGTGACATTTAGCTTATGCTAATGTATTAAAATGAGCATATAATGAGGCTCAAGGTCTACTAGAAGTCAAATCTTCTGCCACCTTGGACCTAATTGGTTCTAACCAGTTTTCATCATGTCCTATGGCTATGTCATTCTTTTAAAGGTTGTGCCCTTCTTTTCTGTTTCAAGCTCATTTTAGAGAATTATTAAACATCTAAAACCTAGACAGTGTATTAAAAAGCAAAGACATTACTTTGCCAACAAAGTCTGTATAGTCAAAGCTATGGTTTTTCCAGTAGTCATGTATGGATGTCAAAGTTGGGATCATAAAGAAAGCTGAGGGAGAGGGTGGGATGAGATGGGAGAATGGCATTGAAACATGTATACTATCAAGTAAGATGGTATGGGGTGGGAGGTGGGAAGGGATTCATGTTTGGGAACGCTTGTACACTCGTGGTGAATTCATGTTAATAAAACAAAAAGAAAAAAAAAATAAAGAAAGCTGAGCACTGAAGAACTGATGCTTTTGAACTGTGGTGTTGGAGAAGACTCTTGAGAGTCCTTTGGACTGCAGGGAGATCCAACCAGTCAATCCTAAAGGAGATCAGTTCTGAATATTCATTGGAAGGACTGATGCTGAAGCTGAAGCTCCAATACTTTGGCCACCTGATGTGAAGAGCTGAGTCACTGGAAAAGACCCTGATACTGGGAAAGATTGAAGGTGGGAGAAGAAGGGGATGGCAGAGGATGAGATGGTTGGATGGAATCACCAACTCGATGGACATGAGTTTGAACAAGCTCCAGGAGTTGGTGATGGACAGGAAAGCCTGGTGTCCTGTAGTCCGTGGGGTCACAGAGTCGGACATGACTTAGTGACTGAGCAGCACCATTTTAGGATACTTGAAGTAGAATTCATAAGGAAATGAATGGACAGACTCTAGGGTGCCACATCCCACTCCACGACCCCTACCTCCTGAAGGTCACACCTCTGTGTAACAAATCCCTTTCCCTTGAGTGTGGAAGGGACCCCGAACATGACAAAGGTGGTAGAGGGTGCTCCCACAATCATGTTACATCGTATGACTCCACCTTGCTGGCAGACTAGCTACAGAGTCTCTCCTTGCTGGCTTTGATGACATAAAGGGCCAAGCTGGAGAAGCCTGTATGACAAGGAACCGTGGGCAGTCTCCAGCAGACTCCAGCAAGAAGCCAAAGCTCTGACACGCGGCCACAAGCCCGACTGCAGCCCCCGCACTCTTCACCATTATTCTGGCAGCCTGAGGATTAAACTGAAGCCTCGGAGAGGAAGCCACAGTCATGAACAGACCCTCCAGCCCAGCTGGTCTCCCATCTGTCCTTCAGCCCCACCCCTCCAGCAGTCTTCTCCCACCACACAGGAATCCCAGGGAAATCGCACGCCTGCACATCACTCACACTGAGACACGCAAGGAAGCAAGAAGAGAAAAATTGATCTGGCTGCTTGAAACCAATTCTCATTACCAGTGATTTACATGACTAGGAGCTCAAATTTGCATACCATTAAGTGTTTGAGATTAACTTGTGCACGTTTTTATTTGATTTCAGCCTTAAATTCTTCACTGATTTAAGCTGAGCCTCCACTGTTTCCTCCCCGCAAGTAACAGAGCTTTAAAACAAAACTGCAAAGACCTGCCTCGTCCAGTGTATTTCACTAAGTTCACTAACTCTGGGGAAGGAGACTGCCCAGTGACACTTGGGATGCTCTCTAGACACAAAAATGGCAGCATCAATACTCATAGATGCCTGTATGAATACACATAGACACCCAGATGAATAAGAAATCACGGGCTTCCCTGGTGGTGCAATGGTAAAGAATCCGCTTGCCAATGCAGGAGACATGGATTCCATCTCTGGTCCAGGAAGATCCCACATATCATGGAGCAACTAACCCTCTGTGCCACAACTACTGAGCCTGTACTCAAAAGTCTGGAAGCTGCAGCTACTGAACCCAGCAGCCACCGCTCTGAGAATCCTATGCACCGCAACTAGAGAAACCCCCGCAGCAACAAAGACCCCACACAGCCAGAAATAAATAAAGACAATTATCTAAAAAAAAAAAAAAAAAAGAAGGATAAGAGCGCATTTTAATGGTAAGCTCTGCAGATCCCAGGGCTAGAGCTTGCATAAGACCCATAACCCACTGCCAGGACTGGCAGAATGGTGGTTTTGGAGTCTGTCATTTTCCACAAGCAGAAGGAATCTGATGTGATCTTCAAGATGGCAAGAAAGCCTCCTCTGGGATTAGGCCACACCTGTCCCCTGGACTTGGAGTGCCAGAACCTGAATGGGCGTTTCCATTGACTAGCCCCTATAAAATCTAATAACAGGTCTTGACATAAGGACCAAGAGTGGCACAGAACACCTCCTCACCCTGGAAAACGATCGAGAAAAACAGGGTTTATGAGTTGCGCAAGCACATGGTGTCTTGGTGTGATTAATCCATCTCAGGGAAATGGCTGTAAGAGCCAATTAAATGCAGCTTAGAGGAGCTGTTTTGCATTGCTCTTTATTCCGTTTCTGGCGACAATTGTACCTGTCAGGAAAGCTGTGAAAACTATCAATTTCTGCAGCTTGAATTTTCAGAGGAAAATAAAAACCGCTGCCCTGGGAGAGATGGGCTGTCCCTTTCAGAGTGTAAATCCCCACTGAGAGATGGAGACCTTTGAGTCTGTGTGGCTTCCAGCTCCAGGCAATGGGTTCCTGGATCTTACCCTCCCCTCCCTTCCCCTCCCAGGGACCTTCTGCTTGGGAACAGAAAAGCCACGACCTCTAAGTCCAGCTGAAGCAAATACTTTCCATCTTGGAAGAGAATCTCCTTTCATCATAAAGAAGAAGAAAGAGGAGGAAGAGGAAAAATGTTCCTACATATGAAATAAAACTACTGTCCAGGTTTAAAATGACAAACCTTTAGATGAGCAGAATGGAGGGTTGCTTCACGGCAATGATTCTTGCTTGCTTTCATCAACTCTGATATGCAAGTAGATAACAAAGCATATTCATAGCAACAAAAAACCAAAATCTATTAACCCTCCCACTTAATGCTACATCCCCCCTCAAAGCAGGGACTGCCCCAGTGTAAATCATTGAGGAAAAGAGTTAATTAAATCAGGGGGAAAGAATAGCTCCCAGCACCCAGCCCCAAGACAGGGGAGATTGTCAGCAGAAGAAAGTAAACACTTGGACCAGGTGCATCCTCCCAGGTCCTTAGGTTACTACTATTTAGCAGTGAGCCAGGGGCTCGGATGTCACACAAAAGGGAAAGGGCTGGCTCAGCTGGGGGCTCAGGTTCTGTCACCCCAGTCCTGGGTAGGGTTACAAGTCTGTTGCGATGCCTCTTGACCTCCACTGGGGACACACACCATCAGTTCACCTCTCCAAGTGCTCAAGGCTAGGCAGGGTGGCCAGGGCTAGGCAGAGGCAAAGTTGAGATGCCAAGATAACAGATTCCCCTAAATTACCCTGCTTGAAGAAGGCAATGGCACCCCACTCCAGTACTCTTGCCTGGAAAATCCCATGGATGGAGGAGCCTGGTGGGCTGCAGTCCATGGGGTCGTGAAGAGTCGGACACGACTGAGTGACTTCACTTTCACTTTTCACTTTCATGCATTAGAGAAAGAAATGGCAACCCACTCCAGTGTTCTTGCCAAGAGAATCCCAGAGATGGGGAGCTTGGTGGGCTGCTGTCTATGGGGTCGCACAGAGTCAGACACGACTGAAGCGACTTAGCAGCACCAGCAGCAAATTAACCTGCTAAGAATGACCAGCATTTTCCAAATCAAATATGCTGCTACTGACAACATGGTCCGATTTGGGATTCCTGGGGTCCCACGTAGCCCCACCTGGACTAGTTATTGTTGTTACTGTTCAGTTGCTAAGTCATGTCTAACCCTCATGGACTGCAGCATGTCAGGCTTCCCTGTCGTTCGCTGTCTCCCAGAGTCTGCTCAAACTCATGTCCATTGAGTCAGTGATGCCATCCAACCATCTCATCCTCTGTCACCCCCTTCTCCTTTTGCCTTCAGTCTTTCCCAGCATCAGGGTCTTTTCCAATGACTCAGCTCTTCGCATGAGGTGGCCAAAGTATTGGAGTTTCAGCTTCAACATCAGTCCTTCCAATGAACATTCAGGACTGATCTCCTTTAGGATGGACTGGTTGGATCTCCTTGCAGTTCAAGGGACTCTCAAGAGTTGTCTCCAACACCACAGTTCAAAAGCATCAATTCCTCAATGCTCAGCCTTCTTTACGATCCAACTCTCACATCTGTACATGACTACTGGAAAAACCACAGCTCTGACCCGTGTTGACAAAGTGACATCTCTGCTTTTTAATACACTGTCTGAACCCGGGTCTCCAGCATTGCAGGCAGACACTTTACCCTCTGAGCCACCAGGGAAGCCCAGTATTATGTACTATATATAGATTAGATATTGTGCCTTGTTTTATAGTATTATGACCAGCTATGCTGAGACATTAATCTATGAGCATGCAGCCCCATTGCCCTCCCTGAGAAGCGTGAACATGAACACGAACTGAGCATCAAGAGCAAGCAAGTGACCCGCCCCGAGCTGGACAGGCTTCGCAAGCTGGCAGGCTCCGTATGTCTTCTTACATATGGGGAAGGAGACCCCTGGCCAAAGAAAGGCTCAGCAATGAGGAACTGATGGATGACGGGCTCCAATTTACCTCTTCCCAAAAATTCCTCAGCATCTCTCCCATTGTACTATTCCTCCTGGTCAGCTTCTGCAAGAAGTTACAATGCTGCTCACTTCCTCATCAGCACAGCCTCACTGCTTACCGTACTGCTACCCAAGTTCCATGGAGTTCATTCATTTCTTTGGCATCAACAAACACTGAGGGATGGGGCTGGGACATTGGAATAAAGGGCTGTAACATCCCTCCTTTCTATACACTTCCATATATTAAAAGCCTGAGAACTATACAACCTTTCCCAAATTCCTACTGGAAACCCAAACTTTCCCAAATTTTCATTGGAAAATGGGGTTCCCTGGTCCCAGCCCTACTAGGAACAGCTTTCTTTGAATCAGGAAAGACAGGTGAGGTAAGGGACAAGTCACTCTCCTCCACAGCAGGAAGTCACATTTGGGCAGCTTTTTTTGTTGATTAAGTTTTTCCTTATCATCCACTCCCACCACCTTCCAGCCCTGTTTTACTTCTTGAGTGCATGCTAAGTCGCTTCCGTCCTGTCCAACTCTTTGAGACCCCATGGACTGTAGCCTGCCAGGCTCCTCTGTCCATGGGATTCTTCAGGCAAGAATACTGGAGTGGGTAGCCATTTCCTTCTCCAGGGGAGTTTCCCAACCCAGGGATCAAACCCGTGTCTCTTAACTATCTCCTGCATTAGTAGGCAGGTTCTTAACGTGGGTTCTTTACCACTAGCACCACCTAGGAAGCCCGTTTTACTGTATATTTTCCTTATAATAAAGATAATTTTTTTCATTTATTTTTATTTTTTTACTTTACAATACTGTATTGGTTTTGCCATACATTGACTTGAATCCACCACAGGTGTACATGAGTTCCCAACCCTGAAGCCCCCTCCCACCGCCCTCCCCATATCATCTCTCTGGGTCATCCCAGTGCACCAGCAGTTTAAAAAAAACAAAAACAAAAACAAAAAGGAGGAAGTCATGTCTTAACTTCAGCCTGGTCTCTCCAACTCTTTCTGCAAAGCCTTTGGCAGAACAGACCTGCCTGTTCTCATTCCTCTAATCCCTTGCCCAAAGCCCCATCACAAATGTCCCCCATCTCCAAGACTTCCTCCAGTGGTCCAGTGGCTACGACTCTGAGCTCCCAATGCAGGAGGCCTGGGCTCAATCCCTGGTCAGGGAACTAGATCCTACATGCTGCAAGAAGGATCCTTCATGCCACAGAGAAGGTGTGCAGCAACTAAGGCCCAGCACAGCTGATAAATAACTAAATAAAATAAAAAAACAAATGCCCCCACTTGCACTTGCACACATGTCCAGGCACACGTACTCTGTTTCTTCTGCCTTCACAAAGTTCCATCAGAAACCAGCCAAAGATTCAACTCCTATGCAAAGCATTCCCAGAGGCAAAAGAGACCTGTGCTTCCCCTCTGCAGCTTCAGAAGCGTGCCTTCTCTGTATTGTATAATTTATCACAGTCTCCACATTGCTCTGTACCATGCTTAGCATCCCAGACCGGATCACACTCATCTGTCTATCTCCAGTGCCTAACTCAGGACCTGGAACAACAGAGATGCTCAAGAAGTGGATATAGAAGAAAAGGAGAAAGGATGGAAGTGGGAAGAGAGACAGGAAGACTCACCTGAAGATGCACTGGCTTCCTTAGGTTGCAAGAGATAAAGGAGAACGGAAAGAAAGGAACCAACATTTATTAAATACACATATCTACCTGGCATTGGGCTTCCCAGGTAGCTCACTGGTAAAGCATCCACCTGCTAAGCAGGAGACCCTGGTTTGGGAAGGTCCCCTGGAGAAGGAAATGACAACCCACTCCAGTTTGCCTGGGAAATCCCGTGGACAGAGGAGCCTGCTGAGATGGGGTCACAAAAGAGTTGGACACGACTTAGTGACTAAACAACAAAAAAAAAACCCAGCATTATTCTAAGCACTTTCTTGTATTTCATATTTTATATATGAAAACACTGAGGCTCAGAATGGTTAAATAACTTTCCAAAGGGCACACAGCTGATATAGCTCAAGCTGTAACTCTGTATCCAGCCCATCTGACTGTGAAATGTGAACTCTTTTTCTCTTAACAATATTGTCTTCTTAGATCCATTAAATATTAGGATCAAAATGGACCTTAGAGATAATTTAGTCAGAACTGTCTGAGGCCCAAAGAGGGTAAGTCATTTGCCACAAGTCACTCAGCTGGTCCACTGTAGACTAAGAATCTGCCTCTTCTAACTCCCATTCCAGCCCTTTTGTCATCTGGAAGAGCCATAACTATGTGTGATATTACCTTATCAAATCAACTCATTAAGAATCAGAATAAAATATTTGGCAAACAAGGGTAGCACGCTTTGTCTTCCCAGAACAGCTGAGGTTGCATGTATGTATGTGTGCTAAGTCACTTCAGTGATGTCTGATTCTTTGCAACCCCATGGACTATAGTCCACAGACTCCTCCATCCAAGGGATCCTCCAGACAAGAATACTGGAGTGGGTTGCCATACCCTCCTCCAAGGGATCTCCCAGTGATTGAACCCGTGTCTCTTATGTCTTCTGCATTGGCAGGCGGGTTCTTTACCACTAGCACCACTGGGAAGCCAAGTTATGGTACATAGATGCAGTGGAAAATTACTCAGCCATAAAAAGGAACGCATCTCAGTCAGTTCTAATGAGGTGGATGAACCTAGAGCCTATTATACAGGGTGAAGTAAGTCAGAAAGGGAAAGACAAATATTGTATTCCAATGCATATATATGGAATATAGAAAAATGGTACTGAAGAATTTTTCAGGGCAGTAATGGAAAAGCAGACATAGAGAATAGACTTATGGACACGGGGAAGAGGGGAGGAGAGGGTGAGGTGTATGGAGAGAGTAACACGGAAACTTACATTACCGTATGTAAAATAGATAGCCAACGGGAATTTGCTGTATGGCTAAAAAACTCAAACAGGGGCTCTGTATCAACCTAGAGAGGTGGGATGGGGAGGGTGATGGGAGGCAGGTTCAAAAGGGAGGGGATATATGTATACCTGTTGCTGATTCAGGTTGAGGTTTGACAGCAAAAGTCTGTAAAGCAATTATCCTTCAATTAAAAAATAAATAATTTTTTTAAAAAGAATGGAAATAAACAGGCACTCATTAGAACATTAAAAAAAAAATAGGTATGCTCTGAAACCACACAAAGGAGGCAGCCAGCTCCATGGACTCCCAGATGCTGGAGACATCCCTCAGAGGAAGCCCATTTTGAGAGGAGCAGGACCCCTTGGGAGACAGTCTAGGAAGCCCGTCAAAACCTGCCCTCCAGATGGGAGGATTAAAGGGTGCCAGTAACAGGACTTTCACTGTCTTCCCTGTGAAATTACCCATCCGCTGACTCTGAGGTGATGTTTCCACACCCCAGCAGCTTTATTGCCCATAAGCATCTCTCCATCATCCCATGAAGTGGGCTATTTGGCTGTCAGCATCTTCAGGATAGGAAAATGGACACTCTAAGAAGGTAAGATACTTGCTGAGTTAACAACAGTACTTCAACAGCCAGACAGGGTTCGCCATCCCAGCCTCCAAGCCCCTGGGCTTGACCAAGAGTGGGTAGACTGGCTCATGTCCTTCTCTTGAATGGATTTGCCTTTTTCTCCTCTTTATCTTTGTCCTGGTTATAGCAGTCTCTTACATATGAATGAGTTCTGTTCCAAGAGCATGCTCATAAGTTCAACCAAGTTAGCCTAGGTACCCAACTAACACAATCAGCTATAATAGGACTGTACTGTAATAGGTTTATAATACTTTTCACACAAATAATACATAAAAAAATAAAAGATAAAGAAAACACTTGTAATATTACAGTATGGTACCTTGAAAAGTACAGAAGTATAGTACAACAGCTGGCATGCCGGGGCTGGCATGCAGGGGCTGGCGCAGAGTGAACAGGCCAGAAGAGTTACTGATGGAGGAGGGAGACGAGGTGGGAGGTGGTAGAGCTGAAGGGTCATCAGTGATAGGAAAAGGAGGACAAGCTGCAATCTCACTCACACCTGACATTGATGGCACAGGTCCTGGTTCCTTGCTGGATTTAGTTCTATCTACCCTCTTGAAGAAAACGATCCAGATGTCTGGGTAGTAGCTCTCTCTTTCTCATCATAGATGACATAGTACAGTTGGATTGCATTCTGAATGGCTGCTGCAATCTTCATGTAGTATTCAATGTTCAGGTCCTGAGCCTCAAAAACTAAATGCCTCCTCAAATACAGAAAACCCCGTTGCTATTTCCTGTGTTGTGAATCTCTTCGGATCTTCAGTTACTTCTTCCTCTCATCTCTTCATCCTTTCTCTGGGCCTCCAGTTCCATCAGGTTTTCATTAGTCAGCTCTTCCACGTTGCACAGCAAGGGGTTCAATGAAGCCGTCCTCTTGCAGATCTAACTCCAGCTTCTCAAGGAGGGTCACTAAGTTGCTAAAGACCTCTTTGGATTCATCCACCTTCTCAGACAAAGTTTCTTCAAAACCCCTTTCAAGGGGATGGTGGTAACCTCATGCCAAGCAAAGTCAAAGCTTTTTATGGCCTTGAAGATGTTATAGTCCTTCCAAAATTGTCATAAGGTTGTTCCTGATTTCCTGATTTGTACAGGCACCTTTACTGCCTGACAAAAAGTGTGACATCAACACTTCTTGAAAGCTGATCTAACTCCCTGGTCCATAGCCTGGATGAGTGATGTAGTATTCGGTGGCAGATCCAGTACTTTATTTATTCATGTATTTATTTTTGGCTGCACTGGGTCTTCGTTGCTGTTAAGGGTTTCCTACAATTGTGGAGAGCAGGGGCTAGACTCTAGCTGTGGCAGTACTTTGATGTTGAGGTGAAAGTCATCCATGAATGGAGAGTGGCCTGGAGCATTGTCTAGCAGCAGAAGAATGTTGGATGGGACATCCTTCTCCAAGCAATATTTCTCTACCTCTAGGATAAAGTGGTGGAAAAACCAGTCCTAGAAGATCACCCACGTAACCCAGGCTTGGGGTTACTCTTCCACACAACAGGAAGAGAGCCCTTGGCTATGTTTTTAAGGGGGTTCTGTGAATGATAAACTAAGAGAAGCTTCAGCTTCCTCTCATCAGAATCATTGCCATCAAACAACAGAGTCAGCTTTATAGCCTAGCATCAACTTTTCGTCCTTACTGGTGGAACTTTGGTCTGGCATCCTCTTTTAGAATAGTCCTGTCTCTTGGGTAAATACATGCCTTCATCAATAATTTCCTGAAGCATTTCAGGAAACTCCCAGGCAGCTACCATATCTGCACCCACAGTGGCGCCACTTCCTTTTATGTTGTGCGTGTTGGCTCTAGCCTTGAACCAATGAAACCAGCCATAAGTGAAAGTGAAAGCTGCTCCGTCATGTCTGACTCTTTGCAACCCCATGGACTGTGACCCACAAGGCTCCTCTGTCCATGAAATTCTCCAGGCTAGAATACTGGAGTGGTTACCCTATCCCTTCTCCAGGGGATCTTCCCAACCCAGGGATTGAACCCCAGTCTCCTGCATTGCAGGCAGATTCTTTACCATCTGAGCCACCAGGGAAGACCAAATGGCTGGCATTAAAAGATGAATCCTCTGATTCTTTACCGTGTTTCTTCTTCAAGTCTTTGTAAAGGCTTTTAGCTTTCTCTTGCATCAGAGTTAAGCTGAGTGGAACTTGACCCTGATGCTGATCCTGCATCCACACACTGAGAATTTCTCCACGTCCTCCATCATCTGTCCACGCTTCTTTATTACTGTCAACATCATTGGTACAATGGACTTCACATGTCCCATGATCTTGTCACTGTTCTTTTGTTCCAGTGGTTGAATGATTCACATTATAAGAATGAGCCACCTCTACCATCTTTTCATCTTGCTCCATTCTCTCAATTATTTTCCTTTTGTTTCCACCATTATCACTTGGTGCTTCTTAGCAGCACCAGCTACATCACTGCTGCTTTTATGCTTTGCTTCCGGACATCCTGGGCTTGAAATAAACTGCTGTACTACTGTACTCTACACAGTACTATAAAGTACACAAAAGCACACCCACTTGTAGAGGATGCATGCACGTGACAATGTACACTAGACACATGAACTAACGTATGTGTTTGGACAGGCAAATGCACATTCACATCTCTGAAAGTTTGCCACTTGAAGATTCGTATATAGGGGACTTGTACTCTTTCCTTTACTGTGTACTCTTCTACAAACTTCTTCTCACTTATGGAGCTCCTTCTAACTACAAGGGCCTCTCAAGCTCTCTTTCTCTTCCCCAGGATCCTCCCAAGAGAAGGTATCTCAATCCAGTGATGGGAACAAACTCATACTGGTGCCAAATCTTTGGGTAGAGAGTAGGCAGGGAGGAAATGGGAAGACTGCCTAGCATAGGAGCAAGGCATAAAGAGCTTGGCAAAGAATCCAGCAGAGGAGATTAACAGAGAATCCTGAAAATGAGGGAGTTAAAGAAAGTGTAGAGGGAAAGATTTGGAGAAAGAGAAGCATCATGCAATTATAACAAGAATCTCCCTAGTGGCTCAGATGGTAAAGAATCTGCCTGTAGTGTGGGAGACCTGGGTTCAATCCCTGAGTTGGGAAGGTCCCCTGGAGGAGAGCATAGCAACCCACTCCAGTATTCTTTCTTGGAGAGTTCCCATGGACAGAGGAGCCTGGCAGGCTACAGTCCACAGAGTCGCAAAGAGTTGGACACAACTGAGAACCTAAGCACAGCACAAGGTGTAGGGTGATGCTTTGGAGAAGGAAGGCTGGAACTGTAGGTGGGTTGGAGGCAGATCATAATGACCAGATTAAGAAATCTGAACCTTATTTTGTAGACCTCAAGTTGCCATTGTGGTCAAAAAGGGGTGTGTGTGTGTGTATGTGTGTGTGCACGCCCACTCAGTAGTATCCAACTCTTTGCTACTCCATGGACTGTAGCCTTCCAGGCTCCTTTGTCCATGGGATTTCCCAGGCAAGAATATTGGAGTGGGTTGCCATTTCCTTCTCCAGGGGATCTTCCCAACCCAGGCATCAAACCAGTATCTCTTGCATCTCCTGCACTGGCAGACAGGTCCTTTACCCGCTGAGCCACTAGAAATGATGCAAAATGTCTGGTCATTCATCTCTAAATGAGCTGTCTATTCACAGACTTCTACCACCATATTACAAAACTGCACATTCATGTACTTTGGTGACAGAGAGCTTTGCTTCCCTTCCCTGATTCACCTGTGCCATCTCTTGCCTGCACCAACACTTCTATCCATTGAAAGTATACAGTGGAGCTCCTCCAGGAAACAGGTCTTCTCCACAAATCCACAAATCCAATTAAAGACCACACAACAAATAAAAATTAGGAAGCTCTCGTGTGCAGGAAAAGTAAACTCCCAGCTCCCATATCTAAGTTGTCTTTTTGACATGGTAAGGAATACACAGATGGAATTGTTAACCACCTATTCACAAAGAACATAATCAGGAAATGGATCTTGCAATTCAGACCTTTCTAATTCAGTAGTCCTCAAACTGGGTGCACACTTCAGTCACCTGCATAACGCCTGGGCCCCATCCATGGAAATTCTGGTTGAGTTGCTTGGGCATAGGATACAGACATAAGAATTTTAAAAATGTCACCCCAAACATGTATCCAGAGTTGAGAACTACTGTAGCAATAGAAGATGTGAGAGGGAAAGGGTTTTTATGGACAGGTGGGGTTGAGCAAGTCTTTAAAGGACAAGTAAAGGGGTTGAGGTCCTACTGGGTGAGAAAGCCACGTGGGCAGAGGAGCCATGTACATGGCTTGACCATGTATATTACATGCTGGGACAAGATTGAAGGCACTCTTATCTTATGACCAAGACAAGACGTGACGTGCTGTCCAAACACCTGGCCCAGGTGATTCCGTCTACGCTGGATTAGGTTTTGATGGCTTAGGTCAGAGTGCCAATTTCCTCTCTTGGTAATTTCAGGTACTCAGAAACTTGTCTGCATCTCGGTGCTGTTTCTAAATTTCACAGATAAAACAGACTGAGCCATCACATAAGGATGTTCAGGTTGTATTCTACATAAAGATTTTTGACTGAGGGAAGGAGCAGGGGCTGAAAGTCTGCCTGAGATCCATTCATCATCCCTTGCACATGGCAGGATACATCACTGTACAGAAACAGGTGTCCATGGGCTAGCCACCATGGAGGGTGGAAGGTCTTAAAATCATTTTTTGGATTAAGTGATGTTCTCCATTTCCTTTGCTAAATGCCCATCCTGAGCCTACAGTCCCACTGAATCACGCAGATGGCATGCCTACTCACTGCTGTGGTCACCAAATGTCAGGCACATTTGTTCACAAGACTGGTTTGCCAGTGATTGTAACTGTGTCATTTTATTAAATAGGATCTAAACCAATGAAATATGAGTGCAAAAAGGTTTTATATCTATAGAAACTAAGTTGAATGCCTCCAAAAATTATAACAAAAGTAATAATCTTAAAAATTTTGTCCAGAATATGAATTGGTATAAACATTACAGAAAACAACATGGAAGTTTCTAGAAAAATTAAAAGTAGACATATCATATGATCCAGCAATCCTTCTTCTGGGTATTGATCAAAAGAATTAAAAATCAGGATCTCGAAGAGATACCTGCACTCCTAAATCCTATGTTCACAGTGGCACTGTTTACAACAGCCAAAACAAGGAAGCAACCCGAGTGTCCATCCACAGGTAATCTAAGAAATGTGAGGCAGACACTTAGATAGATAGATGAATGGATAGAAAATGGATAGGACTGATAAACAGATAGATATAAAGATAGATAAGATAGATGAATGGATGGATAGATAGGATGGATGGATAAATAGATAGATGGATATATAGTAGAACATTATTCAATCTTTAAAAAGAAGGAAATCCTACCATTTGCAACAACATGGATGAAACTTAAGGATATTATGCTAAGTGACCAGATACAGAAAGTTACTGTATAATCTCACACAGAATACGTGGAATCTAAAATAGTCCAATTCATAGAAGCTGAGAGTGGAATGGTGGTTTCCAGGGACTAGGGAGAGGGGGAAACGGGGAGGTGCTGGTTAAAGGGTACAAAATCTCAATAATACAAGATAATTCAGTTCTGCACATCTACTATAGCATAGTACCTGTAGCCAGCAATACTGTGTTGTACCCTCAAAATTAGCTAACAAGGTAGATCTTATTTTAAGTGTTCTTACCACACACACCAAAAAAAATGTTAATGGGGCGGGAGAAATCTCTGTGAGGTGATGGATATGTTTATAGGTTTGACATGGCAGTGGTTTCAAGGGTTCATAGTTATCCTCAAACTCACTGAGTCATTTACCTTAAATTATTGCTGCTCAGTCACTTAGTCGTGTCCAATTTTTTGCAACCCTATGGACAGTAGCCCACCAGGCTTCTCTGTCCATGGAATTTCCCAGGCAAGAATACTAGAGTAGGTTGCCATTTCCTCCTCCAGGGGATCTTCCTGGAACAGGGACTGAACTCGAGTCTCCTGCATTGGCAGGTGGATTCCTTACCATTGAGCAACCTGGGCAATAATTTCTGATGGACCCATGCCTTGATGGGTAATTTAGAAATACAAGTTCTACCAACCAGTAAGGCATCAGAGTCCTCTGCAGCCAGTCTTCAGGTGAAAACAGAGCGCAGAGCTTCCAAACATATCATGCCAGCCCCTCACCATTGGTTCTGAAGTGGCTAGCCCTAGATGCAAGCAGTTCTGGTAAATGTAGTCTCGGGCTGCATTCCTGCCTATCAGCAACTCCTACCAAGCTATCTCAGCTTCAGAGGGCTTCTTTCAAGAATGTTTGACCATTGAAAGTGGGGAGTGTCCCCCTCAGGGCAGTCTAAATGGGACGTGGCAAAATTTCAACACACAGACTAGTGTTCCACAGGACAACCCTTGAAGAATATGTAGGTTGATGTTAATAGAAAAACCATTCCCTCCATCAGTGAAGCCAAAAGCACTGGCTCCCCAACACAGGCAGGAGGCATTGTTCCCTTGAAAGGTGACAAATAGTTTTGCATGCATGGACTCTGCTTCTATGTGTAAGCATGGTACACACAAAAATCAGATGAGCAAAGAAAGTCAGTTTATTTCACACACAATTCATCTGATTTATTCTCATCAGCCCCCTGCACTGGGCAGGAACTCTATACAGTAAGTCCCCTACATACAAACGAGTTCCATTTCAAGAGTGCTTCATAAGTCCAATTTATTCCTAAGTCCAACACATTTAGCCTAGGTACCCAACTGACACAACCAGCTATATACCACAGCTTTTATACTTGCTTCCAGACATCCTGGGCTTGAAATAAAGATACTGTGAAAGTAAAGTGAAGTCACTCAGTCGTGTCCGACTCTTTGTGACCCCGTGGACTGTAGCCTACCAAGCTCCTCTGTCCATGGGATTCTCCAGGCAAGAATACTGGAGTGGGTTGCCATTTCCTTCTCCAGGGGATCTTCCCGACCCAGGGATCAAACCTGAGTTTCCCGCATTAGAGGCAGACGCTTTAACCTCTGATCCACCAGGGAAGCCCCAAAGATACTGTACTACTATTGTACTGGATGGGGGTGCAATCCCTGGGTCAGAAATATCCCCTGGAGGGGGAAATGGCAACCCACTCCAGCACTTTTGCCTGGGAAATCCCATGGACAGAGGAGCCTGGCAGACTACAGTCCACAGGGTCTCAAAGAGTCTGACAAGACTGAGCACGCACTACTGTACTCTATACAGCACGGTATATAGTAAATTACACAAAAACACAGCCACTTAAAGAGGATGCAAACACATGACAATACACGCCAGACATGTGAACTAACTTACCTGACTGGACACGTGAACGCACAGTCGCATCTATGAAAGTTTGCAACTTGAAGGTTCATATGTAAGGAACTAGCGGGCACAGGGCTCCCTGCCCCTCTCAGCCTCTCCTCAGTTCCTGATGCCTCCCTCCATCTCTCTGAGTCTCTGCCACATCCGCCACCTGTCCCAGCCTCGCTTGGCCCATGTGCCTCTGCTCACTCCTCACCATGACCGGATGGAGGTCAAGCTGTGGCCAACACAATTACTTTCTCCAGCCTCCACACTCCATAGCACATATGGCAACTCGGGGATCCACCAATGGCACGTGGGACAGCTCAAGAGAACTCTAGGTAGGAAATTTCCCTGGTGGTCCAGTGGCTAAGACACCACGCTCCCGGTGCAGGGGGCCTGGGTTTGATCCCTGGTTGGGGAACTAGATTCCACGTGCTACAACTAAGAGTTTGCATGCCACAACTAAATATCCCCTGTGCCGCAACTAAGACCCGATGCAGCCAAATAAAGAAATAAATATATTTTTTTAATTTATAAAAAAGAAAAGTCTAGCCACACCGGACCAGCGAGTTTCCTTTACAGAATCTGGCAGGGCAACCTGGGAGACAAAGCCCTTTCAGACTCCCAAAGGTGAAGTGCAGCAAACCTACCCTCAGAGCTCCCCTTCCAATCCAAACTCATCCCCACTAAGGCGATCGAAAGCCAAGATTACAACCCCTGCTTTCCCTACTGTCTCTCTATTTCCATAATCCCTTATACTAGGAAGATGAATCTCCCTTCTTCCCTCACCTCGTTAAGAGTCTTCTTACATATAACTCACTGCAACCAGGACTGGCTCATGCTGGCTAAAACTGCCAGCATTGCGACAGCAGGATGGAGCTTATTTCCTTGATTCTAATTAAAACAGAAATCTAATCTGACAGGTGAAGTTGAGCAAAGGTTTCACTACTCCAGGGGTTATCTGTCCTCTCTGAGGCACCAAAGCTTGTTGCTTTCAAAATGGAAAGCCTTAGGGCAGCAAGATTTGCAGGGTATGGAAATCTATGAGAAGTTTCCAAATGAGCCATTCCCATTAGAGATGTAAAGCGAACCACGTGACTGGAGCAGAGGATTTGTTCTGGAGAGGCTGGCAGAAGGTGGAATTGGCTAAAAAAATGTTGAGGACAAATTGTGACAAAACTATCAGCCTCCCTAGAGAAGGGTAAGACTTAATTTCCTGGACAGTGTAAGACTTGGAGTTGGACAGACCTAAGGGCCAATACTTTCTTCTACTTGCTAGCTTGGAAAAATGACTTAACCTGTGTGTCTCTGGTTGTCTAGTTTCCCCTGGGGGGATTAGGTTGGCTTCCTTACAGGCTTCTTGTGAACTTTAACTCCAGCCCCACCTCTTGCCAACCGTGTGATCCGGAGCCAGTTACTTAGTTAGTCCTTCCACACAGCATCCCATGGGACCTGGTAACCAAAGAGAATGTGGCATCACCTGCTTAGCTTCCTTCCCTTCCACTAAAGAGGAAAATATATCAAAGCTTTTGGACAAATTCTCAAGAGTAAAGCCATCAGAACCCCCCAGGGCTGGACATGGCGGGAGAATGTGACAAGGGGTTGTGTCATGTGTAGTGATGCTCAGAGAGGGGAGGAGAGCTTTCAAGAACTGAAACATAGAGGACACTGCAGAGCAGGCTGAGGCTTCTGGGACCTCACACATCCCAAGAGGAGGACTGGTTGGGATACTGCAAGATGAGTTGCTGTGGATTATGTACTCAGATGCCTTTCATGCCTACAGGGCACAAGGGAAGATGAGAATCACTCTTTAGCTCTGTGCCTTTGAATGCAGGATGACTTAAGCCCCAAGACACTTGGATTCCTCCTTTATGAACATTAAAGTTAGTAAGTCAAGGTGAACGCTTCTGCTGATTAACTTGCCTCATAAGAAGGGTAAAGGCTGGTAAAGGAATAAGAGAGGGCCCTTGAGTGTCCTGAAATTGGATCTGGAATTGAAAGGTTTCTGCTGTGCAGTGTTCCCCCACAAACACTTGGGGTCTCAGGGGAAGACCAAGAGAGAGAATGTCTTGATCTTAATTAAAATCCCCTCTGTAAAGCCTAATACTCCATACTCCTTCACCGTCCTCCATACCCAGGGCTGTTCTGAGTCTTTTAGAAGCAGCAGCACAGTCTCATGGAAAGAAATCATCGGCATCTGTTCTCGTTAATGCACGTGTAGGAAATGACACTTCACTGCTCCTTAGTTAGGTGAGGCCCTGTGACTAGTTGCAGACAAGGGGATGTGCGTAGAAGTGACATGTAATCCTCCAGGCTAGAGCAATGAAAATTCTCTGTGCAATTCCCTGTCCTCCTGCCACTGTGAGCATGAAGGTCTCACAATGAGATGGCAACATTATACGGATCACAGTGGCCTGACTTGACTGAGACACCATATGAATGACACCGTTAGAGGGAGGAGCCAGCTTTGATTCCAAGTTGGATCTGTTTCTTTTACTTAACCTTTGCTTCCCCTTACTTTTATTCACTAAAAAGACACTGTTTATAAATAATGGCCTCCCTCAGGGAACCCTGCTCCTCTGTCTGGATCTTAAACCAAAGCGCTTTTGTTCAGGCCCCTATCCACCTGTGGACATCTATAGGAAGGAAGAAATTAACACATTCCCTCCATGATACTGGTCATTCCAGGAGATATTTGCAAGATTAACAGCCTTTTTGCTTCAGTTTCTCATCTCCTCACATCTCTGTTATAGAAGAACCTGATATCCAGACCCCAATGTAATGGTTATTTTGAGACATTAGTCAGCCATCTTCTCAGTCTGCCAGTTTTCCAAGTAAAGTCATATTCCTTGGCTCAATACTCATCTCTCAGATTGATTGGCCTTTTGTGTGGTGAGCAGAGCAAGCTTGCACTCAGTTACAACACTGTTCTGAGGACTCACAGATCACAGAGGATTTAACATGAGTAAGAAATAAAACTCTATTGTGCTAATCCTCTAAGACTTTGGAATAAGTTGTTACTGCAGCATAACCTAGCCTAGCCTAATAAGCCAGGTTTGGGAGCTGACAGACCCAGCCCAAAGCCTTGCTTCACCCCTTACTAGCTATATGGTCTTAGTCAAGTTGCTTAACCACTCTGAGTCTTATTATACTCTTTTAGACAGGATACCCCAGATGTGACTGGACTAATAAACAACCCCCGTACTTAGTTTGTTAAATCACAAAGGTCTATTTCTTGCTCACACAATGTATTTATTTTTACTATAGTAAGCACTTACTAAATGGTGGTTATTTTATGATTTTACAATTTATTTTATTTAAAGAAATCCTTTAAAAATATGCCAACTTGAAGCAATAGTAACTTTTCAGCAGAGAAATCTGGCAAATACTATCTTAGCCAAGTAGACACAGTTAATATCATCAGTGACGTCACATGGGTATCAGATACACCCTGATGTGATGTGATAAGAAGGACACTTCACCTCTGCATTATTCTTTTTAAAAATTCATAACCCTAGTCTAATCATAACATAAGGAAAAAATAAATAAGTGTCCTCCTGCAGGAAAAAGAATTCCTCACTCTGAGGAAGGAGGTTTTAGTCTGTTTCTGATCTCTTACTATGAACTATATTATATGCAAATTTTATATTGTATATATTGTGAAAGGGTTTTAATATAAAACCATAATCATATAGAAGTAATCAAAAAATAAAGGGACATATTGCAAAATATTTGATTACTCAAAACACTCATGAAAAACAAAGACTGAAAAACTGTCACAAACCTGAGAATATTGGATAGTTACGACAATAAATGCAACATGAAACCTTCAACTGGATACTAGAACATACAGAGGACACTCGTGGAAAAGTAAGTGAAATCCAAATAAAATCTGGAATTTAGTTAAAAATAACTGTATGTGCTTTTTTCAAACAACAACCAATTCTCCAACACCAAATAGTTGTCTTGTAATTCAGTTCACTTCAGTTTACCCAGAGTTAGCACAGACCCCATGAATTTAATATTTAATCCTAAAAGATAGCCCCCAATTCAGATGCCAGCTCCAAATGGGGTCCCCAGGAAACATATACTTCATCCAACCAATGAAAAATTCAAGCGTTCCAAAACACCCACCTTCAGGCTTGAAATTCACTAGAATAACTCACAGAACTCAGGAAAACACTTTACTTACAAACACTAGTTTATGATAAAGGACAGAACTCAGAAACAGCCAAATGGAAGAATGTCACTGGGCAAAGTATTGGACAGGGGCAGACTGCATAGAACTACCAGGCAAGTCCCTCTCCCCACACATTGTTGCTCTCCTCCAATCCAGAAGCTCTCCACCTGTGTTGCTCAAGAGTTGCACCAACGTGGATGGACCTACAGGGCTTCCCAGGTGGCAGTAGTGGCAAGCAACCTGCCTGCCAGTGCAGGAGACACAACAGACTTGGGTTCGTTCTCTGGGTCAGGAAGATCCCCTGGAGTAGGAAATGGCAACCCACTCCAGCATTCTTGCCTGGAAAATTCCACAGACAGAACAGCCTGTTGGACTTCAGTCCACAGGATCACAAAGAATTGGTCATGACTGAGCACACAGGCACACACATAGGATGGACTTGGAGACTGTCATACTGAGTGAAGTCAGACAGAAAAAGAAAAATATTGTACAATATCCCTTACATGGGGAAGCTAAAATGAAATGATACAAATGAATTTATTTCTGAAACAGACTCTCAGACTTAGAGCATGAACTTATGGTTGCCAGGGGGAGGGGAAGAGGAAAGGGATAGTCAGGGAGTTTGGGATTGACATATACACACTGCCATATTTAAAATGGATAACCAACGAGAACCTATTGTATGGCAGAGGGAACTCTGCTCAGTGTTGTGTGACAGCCTGGATGGGAAGGGAATCTGGGGGAGAATGGATCCGTATATATGTATGGCTGAGTTACTTTGCTGTCCACCTGAAACTATCACAACATTGTTAATCAGCTATACTTTGATATAAAAAGTTTTTTTAAGTATTATGATAGGGTATCTAATGCCAGAATGAGAAATTTTTAGAAGAGTTTTTATCCAGGTTTTATAATGTAAGCATGATTGATTAAATCACTGGTCATTGGTGATTGAATTCAATCTCTAGCTCCTTCTCTCTGGGGAAGGGTCGGGGAGCAGGGGATGGGAGAGATGGAAAGTTCCAGCCCTTTAATCATTTGCTTAGTTCTTCTGGCAACCAGGTTCCATCTTAAACTACCAAGTCCCAATCACCAACCACCACTAGCACCAATTAGCCACCTTATCTGCCTAAACCTCGGTACAGCTCATAAAGGGAGTCTATGAATTACAAATGATAGTCCTTTCGCTCAAGAAATTCTAAAGGTCTTAGGAACTCTGTACCAGAAACTAAAGACAAAAGCCATACACTTTCTAACATCACAAGAAATGTACCCGGGGGCTTCTCTGGTGGCTCCGTGGTAAAGAAACCAACTTGTGAATGCAGAAGACACAAGTTTGACCCCTGATCCCAGAAGACCCCACATGCCACGGAGCAACTAAGCTTGTGCACCACAACTGCTGAGCCTGTGTGCCCTAGAGCCCGAGCCCCCCAAAAAGAGAAGCCACTGCAGTGAAAAGCCCGAGCCCCGCAACTACAGAGTAGCCCCAGCTCACCACAACGAGGGAAAAGCCTGAGCAGCAACGGAGACTCAGCACAGCCTAAGTAAATAAATAATAAATAATTTTTTTAATGTACCAATTTAATTTTCTTAGATTTGACAAACAAGCCATGGAAATGTAACATATTAACATTATGGGAAAACTAGAAAAACACATGCAAAAGAGTGAAACTGGACTTCTATCTCAGACCCTGCACAGAAACCAACTCAAAATGGATAAACATTTTAACATAAGACCTGACACCATAAAATGCTTAGAGGAAAACACAGGGAAGGCGCTCATGGATATTGGTCTCAGCAATGATTTTCTGGACATGACACCGAAACAAGCAACAGAAGGAAAAAATCAGCAAACAGGACAATATCAAACTCAAAAGAAAGTTTTGCACAGCAAAAGAAAAAATTAACAAGATAAAGTGACACCCTAAATAAGGAGAGTACCTTTTTGTAAGTCATATGTCAGATAAGGGGTTAAAGTCCAAAATGCGTAAAGAATTAACACAACCTAATGACAGGGGGAAACAGACACAAACAATCCAGTTTTAAAACTGGACGGAACTAAATAGACCTTTATCCAGAGAAGACATCAAAATGTCCAACAGATACATGAAAAGATGCTCAACACCACTATCACAGTAAGATACCACCTCACTCCAATAAGAACGGCTATCATGAAGATAAGAGACAACAGGTGCTGGCAAAAATGAGGTGAAAAGGAACTTTTATCCACAGTGGGACTGCAGATTGGTACAACCACTATGGAAAACAACGTGGAGGCTACTGAAAAAATTCAAAATAGAACTACCGTGCCCTCCCGCAACTCCACCTCTCAGTATATACCCAAAGGAAATGAAAAAAGGACTGATGTTTATACCACAACCATGTTTATAGCAGCATTAGTCACAATAGCCAAGATATGGAAACCACCCAAATGCCCATCAACAGGTGTATGGTTAAAAAGGATGTAGTGTACATACCAAATAGGATATAATTTGGCCATCAGAAAAAAGGATATCTTGCCATCTGCAGTAACATGGATGGACCTTAAGCATATTAGGCTAAGTGAGATGAACCATAGAAAGATAAATATTGTTTATTATTACTTAAATGTAGAATCTAAAATAAGTCCAATCTGTTAAAAAAAAAAAATGGTGGTTCCCAGGGGAGCGTGGTGGGGTATAAGATTGATGGTTTTTAAGGGTACAAACTTGCTGGGAGCAGTAAATAAGTCATAGAGATCATACACACTTTAATGAATATGGGCAACAATACTGCACCCAAAATGCCAGTAAATTTGGAAAACTCAGCAGCGGCTATGGGATTGGAAAAGATCAGTTCTCATTCCATTTCCAAACATTTTTGGCAATGCCAACATATGTTCAAACTGCCACATAATTGCACTCATTTCACCTGCTAGCAAGGTAACTGGAGAAGACAATGGCAACCCACTCCAGTACTCTTGCCTGGAAAATCCTACGGCCGGAGGAGCCTGGTAGGCTGCAGTCCATGGGGTCGCTAAGAGTCGGACACAACTGAGCAACTTCACTTTCATTTTTCACTCTCATGTATTGAAGGAAATGGCAACTCACTCCAGTATTCTTGCCTGGAGAATCCCAGAGACAGAGGAGCCTGGTAGGAGGCCGTCTATGGGGTTGCACAGAGTCAGACACGACTGAAGCGACTTAGCAGCAGCAGCAAGGTAATGCTCAAAATCCTTCAAGCTAATTTCAACAGTACACGAACAGAGAAATTCCAGATGTACAAGCTGGATTTAGCAAAGGCAGAGGAACCAGAGATCAAGTTGCCAACATCTGCTGGATCATAGAAAAAGGAAAAGAATTCTGGAAAAAACATTTACTTCTGCTTCATTGACTATGCTAAAGCCTTTGTGTGGATCACAACAAACTGTGGAAAATTCTTCAACAGATGGGAATACCAGATCACCTTACATGCCTCCTGAAAAACCTGGATGCAGGTCAAGAACGAAGTTAGAACCAGACATGGAAAAACAGACTGGTTCAGAATTGGGAAAGGAGTATGTCAAGGCTGTGTATTGTCATTCTGCTTATTTAACATCTATGCAGAGTACATGATGCAAAATCCCCGGTTGGATGAAGCATAAGCTGGGATCAAGATTGCCAGGAGAATTATCAATAACCCCAGGTATGCAGATGACACTACCCTAATGGCAGAAAGCAAAGAGAAGGAACTAAGAGCCTCTTAATGAAGGTGAAAGAGGAAAGTGAAAAATCTGGCTTAAAACTCAACATTCACAAAACTAAATTTATGGCATCAGATCCCATCACTTCATGGCAAATAGATGGGGAAACAATGGGAACAGTGTCAGATTTTATTTTCTTGAGCTCCAAAATCACTGCAGACATTGACTACAGCCATGAAATTAAAAGATGCTTGCTCCCTGCAAGAAAGGCTGTGACAAATCTAGACAGCATATTATAAAACAGAGATATCATTTTGCTGACAAAGATCCACATAATCAAAGATATGGTTTTTCCAGTAGTTGTGTACAGATGTGAGAGTTCAACCATAAAGAAGGCTGAGCACTGAATAATTGATGCTTTTGAACTCTAGTGCTGGAGAAGACTATGGGAGTCCCTTGGACAGCGAGGAGATCAAACCAGTCAATCCTAAAGGAAATCAGTCCTGAATATTCATTGGAAGGACTGATGCTGAAGCTCGAATAGTTTGGCCACCTGATGTGAAGAACCGACTCATTGGAAAAGAACCTGCTGCTGGAAAAGATTGAGGGTAGGAGGAGAAGGGGATGACAGAGAATGAGATGGTTGGATGGTATCACTGACTCAACAGACATGAGTTTGAGCAAACTCTGGGAGATAGTGAAGGACAGGAAAGCCCGGCGTGCTGCAGTCCATGGGGTGGGAAAGAGACGGACATGACTGAGTGACTGAACAATAACATCGTACTATAATGATGTAGTGGGATAAATACTGCTTCAATGGCAATCATATTATTACACAACATATAAATATATCAAAGTACCATGCTGCATACCTTAAATTGTTACATGTCACATTTATCAAACAATAATTGAAAATAAAAATAAAATGCTTAAATCAAAGGTATCCAAGGAAAGTGGGTACAGGTATAAGGAAACTCTCTGCACCATCTGTGTAATGTTTCAGTAAATCTGAAATTATTTCAAAATAAAAAATTGTTTATATACCCATATGTTCCCTAACTCTGTCCAAAACCCATGTATAAAAGCAAGTGATACCTTCACTTCCTGGTATGTGGCTAATTCCAGGTACTCAGGAAATAAAACTTAACCCTGTATATCACGTTCATCTTCCCACTATCACTCTTCTTGAGTCACCACTGCATGAAGCTCTGGATCCTTCTTCCCCCACTCCTGACAGGTCTGGAGCTGAAGGATCTAAAGTAGGGATCAGCAAATGAGGGCCTATGGGTAAATCTGGCCCACTGTCTGTGTTTATAAATAAAGTTTTATTGGAATACAGTCATGCTCATTCATTGACATATTGTCTATGGCTACTTTTACAGTACAATGGCAGAGTTGAGTAGTTGCAACAGAGACTGTAAGACCTGCAAAGCCTAACATACTTAGCATCTGGTTCTTTAAAAAATAATTTGTGAACCTCTACGCTAAGAAGCTGGATCTTCACCATGCAACCAGGCACTACTTTAGGAAGCTAAGCTACATCGTTTCCAGCAGCTGCAGGTGAGAGAGTGCTGCCCTAGGAAGATGACTCTGTGTCTGTCTCTCACTCTGGTTCACACACACACACACACACAGCTATGGACTGGATGGTTGTGTCTCCCTGATAGGGACAGAGTAAAGGGACAAAGTAAGTGATTAAACAGTTAACCCCACTAGGACATTATAAATAAAAAAAAATATGGGAGACCCCTGTAAGTTAACGATTACCCAAAAGACCAGGTTTGCTTAACCTCAAAACCCAGCAGGCTCGTTTAGCAACAAAACCACGCAACAGAAGCATGAGACAAGCCCCCAAAACAATAGAACAACGGTGGCAGGAGCCCCCCTCCTCCCCAGTTAGCTCAGTGAGCTAAGACACACTCTCTGTACACATGAAAAACAACCATCTGCGTGTGCTCGGTCACTCAGTCGTGTCCGACTCTCTGTGACCCCATGGGCTGTAGCCCACTAGGCTCCTCTGTCCATGGGATTCCCCATGAAAGAACACTGGAGTGGTTGCCATTCCCTTCTCCAGAGGATCTTCCCAACCCAGGATGGAACCCCCATCTCTTGCATCTCGTGCATCGGCAGGCAGATTCTTTTACCACTGAGCCACCTCGGAAGCCCTGCTGTCTTGCTAGAGTGAACCATATAAAAATGATCTTTTACCCTCATCAGTGATACTTCTTAAATTATTTGAACTGGTTATTGCCATAAACAAAAACCAGATCTATTCCAATGTTTTATTTCAACCACATAAGGACAAGAAAACTCCCCTGCTCAGTCTGGAGGAGGAGTTGATGATGGAAGCATGACATCCTCTCAAGAAAGACAATTCTTCTCCCCCTCCCCACTTTTTGATTATAAAGCTGTAAGCCAGTAAGTTCTAGGAGAACAGCATCCTCTTGCCCACCTGCTTATAAGCCTTACAAGCATCCTATTCTAATACATCACATCTATCACTTTGCCTCTTACTGAATTCTTTCTGTGTTATCACTGTGGTACTAGAGTTCCTCAGAGCCCACCGAAGTGACACCAAATGTTTCACCTGCTCACCAAAATTCATATGGTGAAACCGAACCCCAAGGTGATGGTTTTGGGAGGTAGGGTCTTTGGAAGCCAATGAGGCTACAGGGTTGGAGCTCTCGTGAATGGGATTAGTGCCCTTGTAAAAAAAACTCCAGAGAGCTCCCTCACCCCTTCCGCCACGTGAGGACAAAGTGAAAAGACAGCTGTCTGCTCACCAGGGAGTGGGTCCTCACCAGACACCAAATCTACTCACAGCTTGATCTTGAGCTTACCAGGCTTCCCAGTTACGGAGAAGGAAATGAACAAAGTCTGTTGTTTATCAGCCACCCAGTCTCTGATATTCTGTCAGAGCAGACCAAGCAGATTAAAGACACACATATACTTACTAATCCATAAAGATAGCAAATCAGCCTGATTTTCCTGAGCACCCACTTAGCATCAGGGAAGGATTCTGAGCTGCAGGAGAGCTCTCAGCAGTGGTCACAGTTTGAAAACACTTTAATGAGAGGAGCTTTTACCCATGCGCCTGTAGAGTGCTTCCTTGCAGCGGTGCCTGGCCCTACCCTGCCATGTGCATCCTTTCATGCAGGTGCCTGTCAGCAGTAAGGTTGTTACTTGTTTTCTTATGTGGGAGGCATCATAAGGGCTGTTCTTTTTTTTTTAAACAATTTTTCTTAAATAAGGGGCTTCCCAGGTGGCTCGGCGGTAAAGAATCCGCCTTCCAATGCAGGAGACACAAGAGACTCAGGTTGGGTCCCTGGATCGGGAAGATCCCCTGAAGGGCATAGCAACCTACTCCAGTATTCTTGCCTGAAAAATCTTATGGACTGAGAAGCCTGGCAGACTACAGTCCGTGGGGTCACAAAGAATCGGACACAACTGAACACACAGAATATAGTATTTCCTTAAATAAGCGCAGTTTTCCCACCAGTTTCAGATTGCTGTCTAAACAAAGCCTAAAACTGCTTTTGGCCAAAAACAAAAGGGTGTAGTTTGTTCTTTGAATCCCTAAGTCATTGTAATAATAGAAAAAGAGTTGCTGCTCAGTATAAATTTGTTCATTGGATTGGATTGGATTGGATTGAGCTGAATCACTGAATTGCATTTCACATTTAATGTAACCCACACGACCCTTTTCATTAGTTTCAGGGACAGACATGGCTACTTTCATTTTCCCAGTTAATGCCCAGATTTGAAGGCTTGTGCAAAAGAAATTTACCAGCTGTGTGACTTTGGGCAAGTTATTTAATCTCTCTATACCTCCAGTTCCTCATCTGTTAAATAAGAATTATGACAGTACCTCCCTTATAGAATTGTGATAAGAAATACATGTTGTTGTTATTGTTTAGACACTAAGTTGTGTCTGTCTCTTTGCGACCCCATGGACTGTAGCCCCCAGGCTCCTCTGTCCATGGGATTTCCCAGGCAAGAATACTGGAGTGGGTTGCCATGCCCTCCTCCAGGGGATCTTCCCACCCAGGGATCAAACCCACATCGGTGTTGCATCTCGTGCATTGAAGGCAGATTCTTTACCACTAAACCACCTGGGAAGCCCAAGAATTACATGAAAAGTGTCTGGAATCATGTCCGGCAAGTATTAACAAGAAAATCAATGTCTCATCACACACCCACATCACTTCCCGTGAAATAGCTGAGAAACTAGGAGTGTATGCAGTCCAGAAAGTTCCATCAACCCTTGTTCCAAATACCGGGTGGAGGAAGTAGATGATCAGTGGTCAGTTCTCTAGCAGGTGTTAATAAGGGGTGGTCATTTTTTCTACAGTTTCTGAACAGTGTCACTAGTGAAATCTGGTTCTCTCCAGAAGACGTGTTCTTATCCTTTGCTGCAATGATGTTCTCCAGTCAATCCAGGGACTCTGCAATAGTCCCAGATTTGTATATCCAAGATTACAGCTTTTTTAAGAACACCCTCAGCCACGGAGAAGGCAATGGCACCCCACTCTAGTGCTCTTGCCTGGAAAATCCCATGGACGGAGGACCCTGGTAGGCTGCAGTCCATGGGGTGGCTAAGAGTCGGATACGACTGAGCGACTTGACTTTCACTTTTCACTTTCATGCATTGGAGAAGGAAATGGCAACTCACTCCAGTGTTCTTGCCTGGAGAATCCCAGGGACAGGGGAGCCTCGTGGGCTGCCATCTATGGGGTCACACAGAGTTGGACATGACTGAAGTGACTTAGCAGCAGCAGCAGCCATGGAGCTCAAAATAATATCACTTCATCAGGGTGGCTAAGCCCAGAAGAGCTTCAGGCTTCAGAGACCCATCCTCCTGGAATAAACATCTAGGCCCTGGTTATTGGCTCCGGCCCTCATGATAAGCTATACTATGGGGCCCCTAAGTGTTTTCCTTCCAATAATCTCTGTAGAAACTTTCTCAAGTCAAGAGAGATGTTCCAGGGAATTCCCTGGAAGTCCAGTGGGTAGGACTTCACGCTTCCACTGCTAGGGGCCTGGATTCACTCCCTGGTCTGCAAACTAAAATGATGCAAGTCTAACAGTGTAGCCAAAATTAAAATAATAATAATAATTTTAAAAAGAGAGATTCTAAGATTGCAGAACCTCCCAGGAGAAGAATCACACATCTTTTTCCACTTTGTCCCTAGAAGACCCCTGTGGTTCCTACGTACATCTGTCCACCCCTCCCCAGGACCAGCTCTGCTTACTAAAGGCACTGGAAGGGACAGCCTTTATCAGACCAAGAAAGGTCCCACCTGCCTGCCTAACAGAGACATTCAAGAGTTCAGGATGGAAGCCAAGTGTGTGTGTGCATGCCCAGTTGCTTAGTTGTGTCTGACTTATTGCGGCCCCATGGACTATAGCCCGCAGGTTCCTCTGTCCGTGGAACTTTCCAGGCAAAAATATTGGAGTGGGTTGCCATTTCCTACTCCAGTGGAAGCCAGAAGAGTCACCTAGTTTAAGAAGTGTCTTAAACCATTCCTTTGGGGATCTGCTTCTTACACATAAATTATTTTTCATTTTGCCTCACAAGTCACTGGCTACCCTTATTTCTGTCCTGAAAAGTAAGACTCTTTATGAACATATGATATTTCTCCCACTTATGAGATCTATTCATTATGATCCTTTGTGTGAACTTCTGAAGGAGCATAAAAGCCATGTTATCTTTGAGGGAAGAAGTAGATGGGCCCCCACCAGGGAAACATCTGGAGTTCATTCCCTGTGGAGAGAAACTCCAAAGTATCACTAGCAGAACAGTCAAGAGAGGAGACTGGGCCCTGCTCAGATAAGAGAAGAGAGACCACACATTTCTCATTTTCGAGGTTAAGGAGATCTTCCTGACTAGAAAGCTCCTTGGAAGTCAAAAGGGGAGTGATGTCAAGTTTACCCACAAGCCTCTTCCCTGGAATCCATCTGGGCTGAGGGAGGCATGCACACACAGGAGGATTCTGAGGTGAACCAAATATGGACTCAGAACAGGCAAAGCAGGATGACTGGCCAAAGGAAATCCGGAAGGAACACCCCGAATAGGTGATTTAAACTACTATGACGACGCGACTCCCTCTGTCTGTCCACCCACGTGTCTGTCCACACTCACTGTACTCTCCTCCTGCCGCGCACTTTACTTCTTTCACCACTTTGCATCTTTGTGGGAAATCTTTTCTGCAGAGACAAAGGGCCAGGGCCTTGTCACTGACCACTGGTCCGGTGGCTCGGATTCAGCTCTCTCAATGCAATCTCTGGCTGGGAACTGAAACCCTGCTTCAAGCTGCTGCAGGCCAAGGGAGATAATATTGGTCTATGTACTTCAACCTTTTAGAATACTTCTGCACCCCGTTTGAATTAAAATTCTAACCACTCTCCTAACATGTGTCTGGGTTAACCTAAAGTTCTATTCTTGCAAAGTCTAAGAACATTTCAGACTTCTTTTGAAGATTTGGTATAAGCTATTATATTCAGGAATATATACAGTTATGGTGAGAACCCTGATAGACACACTGGTCCATTCTCTGCTTCTTGGGAAACTTTCATTCACTCACTTAACACTGTTGGGGGTCAGCAGTAAACAAGACCAGCTTGCCCTCAAAGAACTCACAGTTCTAGTGGGGAAAGATAGATCAAACGAAGGAAAAAAAACTATAATTACAATCATGAGTCATAAGAGATATGAAATATGAACAGCGTGTTCCGCAAGTAAGTGCAAGGGGAATAATTCTACCAAAGAATAGGGTGAAGTAAGGGCAAGACAGTGGATTCAAAGAGGGTGGAAATCGAGCTGCATCTTAAAGGTGAGGATTTAGCCAAAAAGAAGAAGGAGGATAATTGGGACAAAGACTACAGCATGTGCATGCATATGCAAAACACCCATGGTGCAAAGTGACCTGTAAGGAATGCTGAAACAGCTAGTGCAGGGCCAAGGTCAAGGCAGTTGAGCCTGCCTAGCTAGGAAAGGACTCCACATGTCATGATCATAAAGTAGACTTTGTCCTGTAAAGCACAGGTTGAAAATTGATGACATAGATTTATAGTCTAGTTTTCACCAGGCTTTCAAAATAGTTTTTCAATTAGTCAAGGCATCACTTAGTGTGCGTACAGTAACAAAGGACCCAGAATCTCAGTGACTTTCAACAACATTGCACTTTCTTTCTTGCTCATGACCATGTCTGTTGAAGGTTGACGCCGGCTTAACTCCACAGACTGTTATTCTGACACACAGGCCGGGGGAGCGGAGACTGTCTGGGTGGGGTGTGCATTCTTGGAGAACAGGACAAAGAATGATGGAACAACCCCGGCAACAGTTCTTAAAGCTGCTGCTCAGCCACACACATCAATTTCACTCTCATTTCATTGGCCAACAATGACATATGTCAAATTCACCCTCATTTCACTGGGCAGCCATGGCATGTAACAAAGTCCCATGTCAATGGGCTTGTTAATATAGCTCTTCCTGGTAAGAAGGGATAGTGAATATTTTGAACAAATTATTTTATTTAACATAGTAGACAATATTTAAAACTTGACAGATTTCACAGAAAAGTCAAGATTTCTAGGCTTTGTTGGGGGAAAAAAAAAATAGCTGGCAACATAGGGCTGTTTCCACAGGGCAGCTTAGCTGCCTAGTGGGAGCTTAACTAGCAAAGTAATGCTCAAAATTCTCCAAGCTAGGCTTCAACAGTACATGAACCGTGAACCTCCAGATGTTCAAGCTGGATTTAGAAAAGGCAGAGGAACCAGATCAAATTGCCTGGATCATAGGAAAAGCGAGAGAATTACAGAAAAACATCTACTTCTGCTTCATTGACTATGCCAAAGCCTCTGACTGTGTGGATCACAACAAATTGTGGAAAATTCTTAAAGAGATGGGAATACCCGCCTCCTGAGAAACCTGTATGCAGGTCAAGTAGCAACAGTTAGCACCGGACATGGAACAACTGACTGGTTCCAAATTGGGAAAGGAGTACAGTCAAGGCTGTATACTGTCATCTTGCTTATTTAATTTATATGCAGAGTACATCATGTGAAATGCCAAACTTGATGAAGTGCAAGCTGGAATCAAGATTGCTGGGAGAAATATCAATAACCTCAGATGTGCAGATGACACAACCCTTATGGCAGAAAGTGAAGAGGAACTAAAGAGCCTCTTGATGAAGATGAAAGAGGAGAGTGAAAAAGCTGGCTTAAAACTCAACATTCAAAAAACAAAGATCATGACATCCAGTCCCATTGCTTTATGACAAATAGATGGGGAAACAATGGAAACAGTAACAGACTTTATTTTCTTGGGCTCCAAAATCATTGTAGATGGTGACTGCAGCCATGAAATTAAAAGACGCTTGCTCCTTGAAAGAAAAACTATGACAAACTTAGACAGCAGAGACATTACTTTACTGACAAAAGTCCATCTAGTCAAAGCTATGGCTTTTCCAGTAGTCATGTATGGATGCGAGAGTTGGACTATAAAGAAAGCCGAGCGCCAGAGAATTGATGCTTTTGAACTGTGGTGTTGGAGAAGACTCTTGAGAGTCCCTTCGATTACAAGGAGATCAAACAAGTCCATCCTAAAGGAAATCAGTCCTGAATATTCATTGGAAGGACTGATGCTGAAGTTGAAGCTCCAATACTTTGGCCACCTGTTTCAAAGAGCTAATTCATTGGAAAAGACCCTGATGCTGGGAAAGATTGAAGGCGGGAGGAGAAGGGGATGACAGAGGATGAGATGGTTGGATGGTATCACCGACCCAATGGACATGAGTTTGAGCAAGCTTCAGGAGCTGGTGATGGACAGGGAAACCCGGTATGCTGAAGTCCATGGGGTCACAAAGAGTTGGGCAAGACTGAACAACTGAACTGTCTGACCTTCAGCCACACCTTTAGACCAAGGAATGTTTCTCTCCAGTTTGTCACAGACCCCATGCTGCCTGCTCATTCATTTATGTTACCTGCCCAGCTTGGATTAAGCAAATGAGTTTGTAACCTAGAACAACGGGCAGTCACAGAAGAGATGAAAAATGAGAATGAAAAATGCTGCCTGCCACTCCAGTAACCAAAGGATTTGCAGCCATCAAGCCATCATGTTACAGCCACTCTGATGGTGAGTTCTGATGGAATCAATAGGCAGGATGCCTATTGATTCCCTCCCCATCTAGCAGTCAGCTGCTGCAGCCACCCCCACAACAGTGCACACTGAGGAAACTCAGGATGAGGAAACATTGGACACTGGCCCAGAGAGCAGAGGCGCATATCAAAGGAATGATTTCAGGGAGCCCAGACTCTTCTGTGTTTCTATGTCCTCAATCACACAGTCATTTCCAACCTCAAAGACTGTAGCCCACGAGGCTCCTCTGTCCATGGATTTCCCAGGCAAGAACACTGGAGTGGGTTGCCATTTCCTTCTCCAAGCAATCTTCCCAACCCAGGGATCAAACTCCAGGGATCAAACCCAAGTCTCCTGCATCTCCTGCACTGTAGGCAGATTCTTCACCGCTGAGCTACCAGGGGAGCCTCTCCATCTTCCTATAGAAGAGCACTAAATTCATTAACTTGAGCTGTCTAGCTTGTCAGTAACCTTTTGATGTTCCCAACTACCTGGTCTTCGTTGCAAAATCTCCTATATATCCTGGCTCCCCACCCCCTTGCCTCTTTGGAGCCGTCCCTTAGAGTGATATGAGAGTCTAGTCTTCCCAAGCTTGAAGTTTTCAGAATGTCCACTAAATAAGACATTAACTCTTAACTTTCACATTGTGCAGTTCTGGGGGAGGGGGGTTGCAGTCGACAAGGAGAAAGGTGATGGGATCAGATCTGCTTTTCTGACAGCTTAACTTGAGAGTCTGAAGTTAAGGGAGACACCAGAACACAGGGAAGAAACTCCAGTTAGGAGGCTACTGCAATAATCCCTGTGCAAAGTCACTTCAGCCATGTCTGTCTCTCTGCGACCCTATGGACCATAGCCCACCAGGCTCCTTTCTGTCCATGGAATTTCCCAGGCATGAATACTGGAGTGGGTTGCCATGCCCTCCTCTAAGGGATCTTCCTGACTCAGGGATTGAACCTGAGTCTCTTCAATCTCCTGCATTGGCAGGAGGGTTCTTTACCACTAGTGCCACCCTAACCTAGCCTCAACATGCAATTTAAAAAAAAAAAAAAAAACAGGCACCAAAGGCTCTAGCCATTGTTAAATGTGGTGAAATAAGCTAGAGGCAGCCTTCAGCTAGAAGCAGTCAGCAAGAGCGAAGACGGAAGACCGGAACATTTCTGCTAGTTGTCTCAAGGCCGTGAAATCAACCTCCTTCTTGGATGAACTGAAAGGGGACTCCCATGGGTGCCTTTCTCAACTGCTGGTTGAGTAAATCAGAGGGGGAAGGGAGTGGGGACCCGGGAAGTGGAAGGGTACTTTGTAACAGCTAAAGGAAAGAGTCCCTTTCTGCTCCTATTCTCTCCCCCAACCCCTCCCTCCCCAGTCACCCTCCCTCCAGCAAGCCACTACTGGCCTAAATTAAGTTTTCAAAAAGCAAGAGGCTCTGTGCTGATTTTTTTGTGGAAGAGCACTGAATTCAATAAAACATAATTATTGATTTAATTAAAACAGTTGCTCTGTGAGAAGTGAAGCTTTTTTAATAGCCAGCAGAGAGGCAAGAGCCCTCATTCATTTCTAGTGGAGGTTCTGAAATAAATTGGACTGCTTTTTTTTTTTTAATAGGCACATTCTAAGCAGCGGCTTTGAAATGGATCCCCTAGCCATTCAGATGCAGCAATTCAACCAGTGAATAAGGCGCCTTTCCCACTGGCTGCCTTTCAGGATAGAAAAGAGGAGGCGCTGTGAGCCCAGACTGAGAGATGCATAATTCATGACCCTTCTTCTGGGGCCCTCTGTGCTCCTTTCTGCTCCCTTGTACTTACATTGGAAAGGAAACTTGGGGCTGGGGACTGTCCCGCTGTGGGGCTTCCACAGCCTTTCTTGAGCTAGTGGAGAGATGCTGTTCGGAAGGACCCAGGGCATCAGAGGCGACGGGACCCTGACTCCCCACCACGGGGGCCAGGGTCTGACCCTTACAGGGCTGAGCTCGGAAAATAAATCGAACAGGGAGAGTGGAGGGGAAGGTAGTCCTCCTTGGCCTACCGGGGCCAGATGACAGCAGCCCCCTCCCCACTCTCAGGCCGCCCCCTCCTTTCGCACCTGCAGCCACAGGCGAGCGTGTGGCTGCGTGGGCGGGCGGGCTCATCACTTGTATCAGCGAAAGAGAATAATGATGCATCCTCGTAGAAGACATTAATGAGGTGATGACATATTTTTAATTAAACGCCTTACGTAAATTATTAATCCATTCCTCCTGGAAAGACAGACGGTGGCACATTATAAACGTGAGCCGGCCCGGTGCATATCCCAGCAGGCACACACACTCCCACTCCGCCCTGGGGTGGGAGTTAAGGCTGCCTCTGTTACAGCCTGCGAGCTGCCCTCACTGTCTGTGCAGGCTCTGGCCTCAAGCCCGCGCCCCCGGGGGCCGGTGGGGCTTGTGAACATGACCTTGGCATCTACGGGGCTCACGTTTCAACCTGGAACTGTGCGGTGGAGGTCGATGATTAGCTGTGGTTTTCAGACGTCCCTGGGCTAGAGGTGGCGCACACAGGGCGCCTGTTTGCAGACATTCTGGCGGCAGCTTCCCCAGATACTGCTCAGCTCGGTGATCGCTGCCCCTCCCCTTCTCCCTGCGTCCCCTCCCCTGTTTTCCCCAAAGCCCAGCAGCCCCTCTATTTGACTGAAGGTAGTGGTACTTCCTCCACTAAGCTCCCTGATGTCAAATTGGATGCCACCGCCATGCTAGTGGGGCTCCCCTGGAGCCTCACACTGTAAAGAATCTGCCTGCAACGCAGGAGACTTGGGTTCAATCCCCTAGTCCAGAAGATAGCCGGGAGAAAGAAATGACAACCCACTCCAGTATTCTTGTCTGGAAAATTCCATGGACTAAGGAGCCTGGCAGGCTACAGTCCATGGGATCCCAAGAGTCAGACACGCCTTAGTGACTAAACCACCGCCACCATGCTCTTAGATTAAATAAATAAATAAGCTAACAACAATTATATTGATCATTAAATGAAATTTCCATTTGAGAATTCCCTGGTGGTCCAGTGGCTAGGACTCAGTGGGCCCAGGTTCCATCCCTGTTCAGGGCACTGAGATTCCCTAAGCCATGCAGTAAGGCCAAAAAGAAAGAAAAAATTACTATCTGTTGAGTGACAGACCAAACTTATGGTTGTTGTAGGGGAAGACTGAGGGGGAGGGATAGTTAGGGAGTTTAGGTGGACATGTACACACTGCTGTATTTAAAATGGATAACCAACAAGGACCTACTGTTTAGCACAGGGAACTCTGCTCAATGTGATGTGGTAGCCTGGATGGGAGGGGAGTTTGGGGGAGAATGGACACATGTATATGTATGACTAAGTTTCTTTGATGTTCACCTGAAACTATCACAACATTGTTAACCAGCTATACTCCAATAAATATAAAAAGTTAAAGATATATATGTATTACTATTTGTTGAGTGCACATATGCTAAGCACTGTCCTAAGTACAGAGCATAGATAATCTTCATCAATCCTCAACCCAAATCCTATAGAATCTATAATATTGTTATTAATACATTATTAATTAATTAATATTAATATTATTAATATTTTACAGACTCAGTATATTCAAGGTCAGAAAATTAGTAACTGGCAGTGCTAAAGTTCAAATTCTGATCTGTCTGGTTTCACGGCACTACTGGCTTAGAACTTTCTAACACTAGACCTATTTTGTGAATGAAGGAATCCAGGAATAGAGAGGTTAAGGTGAAGAGGCTGAAGTGCTACAATAGGAAGTAGAAGAAGGGATTCAAACCTGAACCATCAGAGTCCAGGGTCCCTGCACACACCCACCATGTTCAGATGGGAGCAGGGAATCAGAGACTTAGGTCCCATGCACATCGTTGGAGGGGGACAAGAAGGCCATGGATTCTCAGTGGTTTTCACTACGGAGGTAAGAGTGGATGGAGGGACTTCCCTGGTGGTCCAGTGGTTAAGTTGAAGCTGCCTGCCAATGCAGGGGACACAGGTTCAATCCCTGGTCCGGGAAGATCCCCCAAGCAGAGGGGCAACGAAGCTCGAGAGCCATAGCTGCTGAAGCCCAAGCAGCATGTGGCCCGTCCTCCGCACCAGGAGAGCCACCACAAGAGGCCAGTGCACCGCAACTGGAGCTTGCCCCGTTCCCGGCAACTAGGTGCACAGCAATGAAGGTCCAGCCCAAACAAGAATTACTGAATGAATTAAGTTTTTAAAAAGCGTGGATGGAGCAGGAGCATTCAGGTTCTCGCTAGAGCAACTCTGTCCTGTTTTTCCTGCAGAGTCACAGTGAGACCCAATCAGATTCCACTTCTCTCCAGCGCCTGAACTTCATTCTGGGCCCTCTGCCTTCATCCTAGATCTCCTAGGGAAACAAAGACAAACTCTGCTTTTTGACAAGGAGTCACCAGTGATCGCAGGGAACAAGAAGGACATGAGCTCAAAGGAATACCAGGCTTTGCTGGCCCATAAAAGACGGCGCTCACCCGCCCACTCACACTTCGCAGGAAGAGTGAACAAGGAGGTGGGAAACAGTTAACAGGACGTTCTGGAAACGTAACTGGAAAATCACAATGGCCAAGAGAAGGAGGCGCCATGGAGACTCCCCCCAGATCACATCACCTGTACACATACTAGATGTATAATCACTGTCTATAGGAAACTATATGCAATGCCATTTCAAGAGCAAGTATTATTAGTTCCATAAAAAAAAGCTACGTCAACAGCTTTAAATGGTTTCTGGCCTTTCCTTCTTGAGCCAAGTTGTCAATGTGTGGGAAAGAATCCCTCCAAATGGTTCTCCATTAGGGCCACAAGGCAGTATAAAAGGCGTCTCCCACAGGAAAGTCACTGGAAGCATTTACAACTGACGAGCCCACTGAAGCCTCAGCAGATATTTATGAAAGGTGTTTGAAAATGTACTTCTGAAAGAATCACTTCATGTTTCACTAACAGTCTGCCCGGCCATATCCTCTAAAGCAGTTGACAAAATTGGTCACCACCTTATTTAAGAAATATATGGGATATTAAAAAAAAAAAATCAATGGCCCTTCCAAGTTCCTTTATAAGGATGAGACTCTTCCCAGATTTCCTGAACTTGTGCCTCAAAAGAAAAATTTTTAATGAGGTGACAAAATAAGTCTTATAAAATTAGATTGCTAACATTTTCCTTAGTCAGCGCCCCTCTTCCTCTTCTTTCCCTATAATTTTTTAAACAGCTAATAATGTTTCCCCCTGGCGACTCAGTGGTAAAGAATCCGCCTGCCAATGCAAGAGACCTGGGTTCCATCCCTGGGTGGGGAAGATCCCCTGGAGAAGGAAATGGCCACCCACTCCAGTATTCTTGCCTGGGAAATCCCATGGACAGAGGAGCCTGGGGGCTATAGTCCATGGGGTTGCAAAGAATTGGACATGACTGAGCAACGAAACAACAACAATAATGCTTATTCTGGGGCTTTAGTGGAGGGGGGCAGTGGTGTTCATAATGGTCTGGAGTTTAGGATGATCTCAGTCAGGAAACAGAAAGCTATGAGGTTGCAGGGGACAGAAATAAATTTCTAACCTGTGCTCCTCTCCAGGCTCTTCTGCTGAGAATGTGCAGTTTTGCAGAGGTAGAGTTTCTCTTGGGACTTCCCTGACCAGTCTAACGGTTAAGACTTTACCTTCCAATGCAGAGGGTGCAGGTTCGATCCCTGGTCAGAGAGCTAAGATCACATATGCCTCCTGGTCAAAATGCCAAAATATAAAACAGAAGCAATATTGTAGCAAATTCAACAAAGACTTTAAAAATGGTCCACATCAAAAAAGTTTCTCTTTGTTCCCTGCTCAAGTTCAGAACCAACTGAGTGATAAGCTCAGACACCAGAGTGAAGAGCGAACAGTCACGTTATTACTGAGAAAGCTCACTGCCAGGGCTCACTTGCTGGCCATCCCTCCAAAGAGATGTGTGACCTTGGGCAAGTGACTCAGTCATTGTATCTCCCTCCTCTGGGCTGTCCTGAGGATGAAAGGAGAAAATATCTGTATCAGGTTCTGCACAGTTACTGCCACACAGGAAGTCCCCGACACTCGTTAGCTCTTGTTATGATCTTCCTGCAAACAGATGCAGTACAGCTGGTCCCAAATAATGCTAGAATTCTGCATAGCCGCCTCCAAAAAGTCACTCAGACTCCAAAACCACTGCAATTTTAATTTAGGTGCACGAAGATAACCACACCCTTTGCCAAGGCAAAATAAATAAATAAAACAGAATCCATAATGGTTTTATGATGCTAATTTCATTTTATAGACATGTTGTGAGCTCTCCTTTTCAGAGTCTGTTATTGATTGTTCTTGTATTGTTAACTCATAACCAGACCATATTTGAAGACATAAACTTTAAGAGAGATAATAAAGTAGAAACACACTCTCTCGTGAGCCTCTTTTATCCTGGTTGAGTAGAATTCTTAAACACTTAAGAGATCTGTGGAGTTATGTGTCCAAACATAAAACCTGAATTGTGGGAATTTGGAATTTAGCAGGCTTTAGTTAAACTACTCTACTCTGATCAGATCACATCCAGATTATCTTAAGTTCTGGAACATTTTGTTTGTTTGTTTGTGGGCTCCAATAACAGACTTTATTTTTTAATTAATTGATATTAGAGTACAGTTGCTTTACATCGCTATGTTAGTCTGCTGTACAAGTGATGCTGCTATATGTATACATGTATCTCCTCTTTTTTGGATTTCCTTCCCATTTAGGTCACCACAGAGCATTGAGTAGAGTTCCCTGTGCTATACAGTATGTTTTCATCAGTTATCTCTTTCATACATAGTATCAATAGTATATATACATCAATCCCAGTCTCCCCGTCAATTTATTCCACCCCACCACTTCCTCCCTTGAGACGCATATGTTTGTCCTCCACGTCTATGTCTCTATTTCTGCTTTGCAAATAAGATCATCCATACTATTTTTCTGGATTCCACAGATTATATATGTTGATATATGATATTTGCTTTTCTCTTTCTGACTTACTTCACTCTGTATAACAGTCTCTAGGTCCATCATCTTTAAGAGCATTATTACCAGACTGGAGTTTATTTCCAGCTGCTGCTAATGGTAAAGAACCTGCCTGTCAATTCAGAAGACTTAAGAGCCGCTGGTTCGATCCCTTTGTCAGGAAGATTCCCCTGGAGGAGGGCATGGCAACCCACTCCAGTATTCTTGCCTGGAGAATCCCGTGGACAGAGGAGCCCGTAGAGTCGCACAGAATTCAGACACAACTGAAGTGACTCAGCACACATGCATGGAGTCCATCCAGGTCAGTGGACCCGATGTAATACACACAGACGTAACCACAGTATGATGCTGGCTTTATTCTAACTTGAGGGGATTCTTCCCCCACCACCACACACTTCTCCAACACCAGCTGGACATCTGACTGCTGCTAAGTCGCTTCAGTCGTATTTGACTCTGTGCGACCCCATAGATGGAAGCCCACGAGGGTCCCCCATCCCTGGGATTCTCCAGGCAAGAACACTGGAGTGGGTTGCCATTTTCTTCTCCAATTCAGCTCAATTCTGACACTATCTACCTGGAAATAGTATCAGATCCCAGAGGACTCTGTCCCACAAGCCTGTCCCAACTCATCCCCAGTCCAGATGTCAATCCCAAGCGCAGTTTGTTAACTGTGCTTCTGACCAACTGGCTAAAAGACAGAGTTTCCAACACCACTCCCCCCGACCTTGGGTTTCACTTGTTTGCAAGATCAAACCAGTCAATCCTAAAGGAGATCAACCCTGAATATTCACTGGAAGTACTGATGCCGAAGCTGAAGCTCCAATACTTTAACCACCTGATGCGAAGGACTGACTCATTGGAAACGACCCTGATGCTGGGAAAGATTGAGGGCAGGAGGAGAAGGGGGTGGCAGAAGATGAGATTGTTGGATGGCATCACCGACTCAATGGACAAGAGTTTGAGCAAACTCCAGGAGACAGTGAAGGACCAGGAAGCCTGGCGTGCTGCAGTCCATGGGGTCGCAAGGAACTGGACATGACCGAGCGACTGAACAGCAGCAATAGCAGTTCATGGAATTCAGAGAAACCATTTAATGCACTCACTAGATTAGTGGTTTGTTATAAGAAAAATGTAACCCAGAAACAGACAAGTGAGAGAGGCAGAGGGTATCTGCTGGGGGGAGGTAGGGTGAGGGGGGAAAGTAGAGATCTTGCATGCTCTCTGCAGGCTCTCCTCTTCAACAATCTCCTTGTGTCCATCAAGCAAGAAGCTCTCTGAACCCTGTCCTTCAGGTTTTCTTGGAGGCCTTATTACAAAGACATGATTGATTATATCACTGGCCATTGGCAGTGGACTTAACCTCCATCCCATCACTCCTCCCCCTTGAGGAAATTCCAATCCTCTAATCACAGGGTTTGTCCTCCTGGCAACCAGCCTGTCACCTTAGGTGTGGTCCAAAAGTACCTCATTAACATAACAAAACTTAAGAAATTGCAAAGGTCTGAGGAACTCTATGCCAGAAAGGAAACAAAGACCAAATACATATTGCTTTTTATAAATCACAGCATTACACACAACCGGAAAGAATGATAGAAGGATTGGAAAGTGTAACCTGGGGAAAGAAGTTGCAGGGGACAGGTGTTCTGGAATAAATAACAGGTTATCACGTAAAGTAGATATTTTGACTCATGGTGTGACCTAGATACAGGACAGAGGTAAGAATTAAAAAACAAATGGCATGTGAGAAGTGGAATATTTCCTTTCATATCAGTGAACAAGAGATGCCACAGTCACAAGAGATTGTCCCTGCTCCAACATCAGCTGTTGAGCCTGAGGGAACTCGGGAAGGAAAGAACACTTGCCGTCTAGCAGCCGTCAACAGCAGCTGCTCCCTACAGTGAGCCCAAGGGCACTCGGGACGTGAAAAACACAGGAAACTGGCCCAGATAGGTGAGGTGCATACGAAAGGAATGGTTCAGTGAGTCCAGACTCTTGCATCTCATCATATGTAGAAAAGCACTAAATCCCTTAACTTGGGATATCTGGTTTTCCCTAATTCACAATAATCTTCTGATGTTCAGACTTCCTCCCCCTTGTTACAAAACCTCTATCTAACCTGGCTCCTCCCTTCATCCCCTCCCCACCTCCTCTGGGCATTTCTCTCAGGGTTATTTGAGATGCTGTCTCCGGGGCTTCCCACAGAATACAACATAACTCTTAACTTTTAGGCTGTGGATATTTTTTAGGTCAACGCATGGTATACCAGAATACCCAAGGACTCCGAAGTAAGCATGTTTCTACCATTTATGAGTTGTCCTGAAGTCAAATTGTCTCCTGGGGCCAGAAAAGTAACTGAAACTTGTGAAGTGATCCATTGAAAATAAAAGAAAAGGATACAGTGGCATGATGAAGAAGACTAAAGATATCCAAACTCAGTTTTCGTAAACACTCACTAGCCCAAATATATATATATATATTATCACGGGGCCAATTCAGTGATATATATCTCTAATTTCAATCTCTTAAGTAATCTTGGGCGAGTTGCTTAATTCCTTTGATTTTCTTGGAATTGTTCTTCTGTAAAAGGGGGATATTAATAAGATTTGCCTTAGCAAGATTTTGCGGGGCTCAGGAGAAATAAGATCTAAAGATATACCCTGTAAAGAATAAAGAGCTACATAAATGTTGGATATTATTTTTTAAAGCTTTCTAGTTATTAGAACTGTCTGCAAAGGCATTTGGATCTTATAGAAGGTATAGAGAGTTCCTTGTCTCATGAGGGTTTGGAAATTGGTTTGTCTGTTGAAAAGAAGATTCAAATGTGAATGGGAGAAGTCTTGAGGGGGAAAAAGATTCTGAGATTCTGATATTTTCATACAAAAGCCTTACTGGAGGTACGCTAGAGAATGGTACTATTAAGGAAAAATAATTCATGACATTTGCTGGTGGTTTAGTTGCTACGTCGTGAGGAGCCTGCCAGGCTCCTCATCCATTAGATTCTCCAGGCAAGAATACTGGAATGGGTTGCCGTTTCCTTCTCCAGGGGATCTTCCCAATCCAGGGACTGAACCCAGGTCTCTCGCATTTCAGGTGGATTCTTTTCCAGCTGAGCTATCAGGGAAGCCCTGAAAACAGTAAGACAGGAACTTCCCTGGTGGTCCAGTGGTTAATATTTCATCTGCCAACACGAGGTGGCAGGAGAGGGGGTGCAGGTGGGACCTCTGGTCAGGGAGCTAAGATCTCACATGCCTTGCAGCCAAAAAACCAAAACATAAAAAAACAGAAGCAATAGCGTAACAAATTCAATGAAGACTTTAAAAACAGTCCACATGCCAGTCTATGTCCGATGCAGGATGCAGGATGCTTGGGGCTGGTGCATGGAGAGGACCCAGAGAGATGGTATGGGGTGGGAGGTGGGAGGGGATTCATGTTTGGGAATGCATGTACACTCGTGGTGAATTCATGTCAATGTTTGGCAAAACCAATACAGTATTGTAAAGTAAACTAAAGTTAAAATAAAAATTTTAAATAGAAAAAAAAAAATAAAAGGAAATTAATGCTCAAAAAAAAAAAAAAGAACACTAAGATTTGATGTAAGGGGTGCTATGACAATACATTGGGGTTTTGTAGAAGATGAGAGATGAAGCTCAGCTCCTAATTCGAGCAGGAAAAGTGGGAACTGTCGAGGAGTAGAACAGAGGGTGGGTGGATGGAAAATCATTCAGGGGAAACCTGAGGGGTAAGGAAGGATTCTGAAGGCAGGCCAGGATGTTCAGACATCACTTGGAGGGATAGTACAGGCTGAGGCACCTGAGCAGATAGCAAAGGTGATCAGCCATGCGGGACGTGGGGGTTCTGACTAAACCGACATAGCAGGACACTTGCCCAAGTTGAACAAATGCAGAGATGAGCGCAGAAGTCCAGAAGTCGAGGTCTACATGGCGAGAGGCTTTGGAAGAGCCTGACTGGAAAGTATCATCAGTGGTTGTCAAGAGTGAGGAAGCAGGACTGGGCAGAGCAGGGAGGGAAGTTAAGCTGCAGTCATAGCCAAGGGCCCAGCCACAGGGCTATGGAGCTCCGAGGGCCCCACAGAGCTGTCTCAAACTGAGATGAGGTGGCTGAGTTTTGTATCTGCATGGATCAGTCACTGACTGCCAGGTGCTTCAGGGAGGAGGAGCCACCTTGGGCAACTCAGCTCCCTTCTGAGACCAACAGGAGTGGCTGTGAGCTCTCTGTAGCCCAGAGTCCTGGCAGCGGAGGGCTGAGACTCTCGTTCCTAAATGAGGAGTGGGCAGCAGGGCATCGTTATGAAAGCTACTGGTTGGAGAAGGAAATGGCAACCCACTCCAGTGTTCTTGCCTGCAGAATCCCACGGACGGGAGAGCCTGGCGGGCTATGGAGTCACAAAGGGTCCAGGACATGGCTTAGCGACCGAAGGACAGTGACGACAGCCCCAGCCAACATGTGAGAACAAAAAGTGGTTAGGAATTGAGGGTTGAGGCCAAAACAAAATCCTATTGTTTACAGATGTGATAGCATATTTAGAAAAAACAAAATAAACTACAGGTGAATACTTAAACTACAAAAAAAAAAAAAAGTTTATAAGACCTTAACAATACTTGCAATAGTATAATATTTAATAATCTAATGAATGAAAAATTATGACTCCCTTCTGCATGTATTAAGTCCCCAAGATATGAATGAGTTCCATTTCGAGAGAACACTTGTAAGTCCAACTTGTTCTAAGTCCAACAAAGTTAGCCTAGGTACCCAACTAACACGATTGGCCATATAGTATTGTCCTGTAACAGGTTTGTACTGCTTTTCACACAAATAATACATTAAAAACAAACACAAAATATTAAAGGAAACATTTTTAATCTTACAGAACACTACCTTGAAAGTTACAGGAGTACAGTGCAACAGCTGGCATACAGGGGCTGGCATCAAGTGAACAGACAAGAAGAGTTCCTGCTGGAGGAGGGAGAGGAGGTGGGAGCTGGCAGAGCTGAAGGACTGTCAGCAACAAGAGACGGCGGGCACCCTGCAGTGTTACTCATGTCTGATACTGATGGAACTCATGTTCACATCTTTGTAAGTTTGCAACTTAAAGGTTCTTATGTAGGAGACTTACTGTATCCAAGTTCTGCACTAACCCCTCTCATAGGTCATTTCATTTAATCTTCACATAGACCCTAGAAGATAGGTGTTGTAGATAGATGAGTAGTTATTACTACATTACAGGTAAGAAATCTGAGAGCCAGAGAGGTTAAGACACTTATGCAAGCTTGCACAGCTGGTTAGTAACAGATTCAGAATGGGAAGGTCCATCTGACCTCAGAGCCTGGGCTTTCAGTCTTTCAGAAATTATCATGTTGACCAAGGGCCTTCCATGGTGCTACAAGTTGTATACACATGACATCTCTACTCTGCTGAGTAGGACTCAAGCTCCCTGCTTCCTAGATGAGAAAGCTGACACGGACACTTCAGGTCACTGTAAAATGTGATCTAGGTTAGATTCAAACCCAGGTTTGTCTGACCCCAAAGTCCATGCACTTCCCCATGAACCACACTGTCTCTTCTAAAAGAGTGATCACTCTTGTGGGACCAAATTTCAGACCCAGAAAGCTACAGATGGTCCAGGTCTGATGTTACCTTAATGACCCAGAGAAGGTTGATGGAATCCCAAGAAAGACCACTGCAGGTTACATGAGTTCTTGTGAAAGGACTGTCAGAACCTCTGGTCAAGAGGATTGGAGGAACTCACGAGAACAGAAATAGGTGCTCTATTCGCAAGTTGCTTGAGGAGCTTAAGCCCGAGGCGTATTGGGTCATTGTAGTGATGTAGATGAAGCTAGAGCCTGCCTATACAGAGTGAAGTAGGTCAGAAAGAGAAAATCTAATACCATATATTAGTGCATATATTATATATGGACTCTAGAAAAATGGTACTGACAGACCTATTTGCAGGACAGGAATAGACACAGACTTAGAACAGGCTTGTGGACACAGAGGAGGAAGGAGAGGATGGGAAGAACTGAGGGAGCTGCACTGACGAATATTCACTACCGTGTGTAAAATAGACGCCTAGTGGGGAGCTGCTGGGTTCTCTGCATTGACCTAGAGGAGTGGGATGGGGAAGCGGGGAGGGAGGCCCAACAGGGAGGGGATATATATACAGAGAGCTGATTCACACTGTTATACAGCAGAAACCAACAATAATTATAGGGCAGTTATCCTCCAATTTAAAAATAAATTTAAAATAACAAGACAAAGAGAATCCGCACCACCACTTCTGGTCTCGAAGCAACTAAGGGGGAGAGAAATCTAAACCTCTTGCCTCCTTCATCCTAATAGAATTTCCCTGACCTCCTAAGCCCTGGGTCTCTAAGTGTGAGGGGAGCAGTCACTAGGACCATCCATTTTCTAGGCTAAGGCAGCTCTCTTGGGGATTTTAAAAGCTAAACTCTCCCAGCACCTTCCATGACATCACCTGGAATGTGAATCCCGGAGACTGCTGGAAGAAGGCAGGGAGGAGAGAGAGAAGCATCCGTTAAAGACAACCCGAGAGATTTCCACGCTCTTCGAGCCAGGTGGCATGCAGGATCTGAGCAGTTGGTACCCCAGTTACCATCACTTCCTGCCATCCCCACCTCAACCTTTCTGGATTTAGTGAAGACAGCATCAGCTTTTGAAGGAGGTAACCATAGGTTCAATACTGGCCTCAGATGTGTGAACTTGACATATTTCTTAACCTCTCTGGGCCTCGTTTTTCACATCTATACATGAGAATAACCAGAGCAACATTTGTGAAAGTGTCTGGCAAAGTGGGCTGGCTTCCAGCAGGCACTCCCAAAAAATCAAAACAAAAAAGAAAAGAAAACATGAGTCTTCTTCCCCCTTCTCCATCTCTCTCAATAATACAATCTAGGTACACTCACCACAGAAAAGGAGAGGAGAGATTTGGACGTAAACCAAGACATAAAGAAAATATATGTAATATGTTATCCAATGGTTTTTCCCGTAGTCGTGTATGGATGTGAGAGTTGGACCATAAAAAAGGCTGAGCACCAAAGAATTGATGCTTTTGAACTGTGGTGCTGGCTAAGACTCTTGAGAGTCCCTTGAGGAGACTCAAGCAAGGAGATCAAACCAGTCAATCCTAAAGGAAATCAACTCTGAATATTCACTGGAAGGACTGGTGCTGAAGATGAAGATCCAAGACTTTGGCCACCTGATGCAAAAAGCAGACTCATTGGAAAAGACCCTGATGCTGGGAAAGATAGAAGGCAGGAGGAGAAGGACAGAGGATGAGGTGGTTAGATGGCATGACTCAATGGACATGAGTTTGAAGAAACGCCAGAAGATGGTGAAGGACAGGGAAGCCTGGTCTGCTGTAGTCCATGGGGTCGCAAAGAGTCGGACACAACTGAGGGACTGAAAGACAACAGTGTTAACCAAGCTGTATTGTTGACATCAAGCAGCCCTGTCTCATCTTAAATAATGCCCTGAGAATTTTTTCATTGAATTTCAACAAATACCTTTTGGGCATCTATTATTGAGTTAACCAAAAGTTTCCGTCGGGTTTTTCCAGAACATGTGAACAAAACCTGAACAAAGTTTCTGGTTCACCCAAAACAATGACAGGCAGCTCCGTAAGGTGGAGGTAAAAAGGACATCAGCCCAGGGACTTCCCTGGGGGTCCAGTGGCTGAGACTCCGAGCTCCCAATTCAGGGGGCCCAGGTTTGGCTCCTGGTCAGGGAACTAGATCCTGTATGCTGTAACTAAAGATTTAGCATGCCACAACTAAAAAAATAAACAAAACAAACCTAACCAAAATATCTTGCACATCACAACTAAAAGATGCACGCCACAGCTAAGATCAGGCACAGCCAAAAAAAAAAAAAAAAGACTGTCCTGAAAATGTTTACATGAGAATCAGTACTCATGTTTGTGTCCCTTTCAGATATTCAGGAAGCAGGAAATCCTCTAAGTCACTCCCCAAAGTGTTGTATATGATCATCTTTTTACTACTCACTGAAATCAAGCTACAGTAATCAGATTAAAATTTTTAATCTTATCTGTATAGTATTTATATTTTCCAAAGAGCTACTCTGTCATGGACACCTAACTAATAATTATCAGTGGCTCAACTGAAACAGTCTGTCTCAAGATCAGATTCGATGTTCAGCAGGCATGTGGAGAATTCTGTGTCCCTGCTTGTGGGCAAGAACAGAGAGGTCTGTGTTTGTCCTAGAAAGACATTTCACGTTCAGTCTAGCTGAAGCAGAATTCAACAGTTATTCTAATCATAGGTCCTACTGAGAATTCAAGGAAATCATGTTCCTTGGTGGCTCAGATGGTAAAGAATCCTCCTGCAATACAGGAGACACAGGAGACCTGGTTCAGTCCCTGGGTCAGGAAGATCCCCTGGAGAAGAGAATGGCTACCCAGTCCAGTATTCTTGCCTGGAGCATCCCATGGACAGAGGAGCCTGGTGGGCTGCAGTCCACGGGGTCGAAAAGAGTGGGGCATGACTGAGCAACTAACAGTTTCACTTTTCATGTTCCCATAGCCCCTAGAAGAGGGAAAACTAATGAAAGCACAAGTCATTATTTCATTCTAAATATGGGCCAAATTGGGTCCCTTGAACACTATTAAGTCCATGCGTTGGAATGTTGGTCTGTACCAGAAGTGCAGCCCAGCAAGGCTATGCAAGAGTCCTGGGAGTGGGGAGGGGTCTGTGGGCTTTGATCCGGGGAGAGAAGCAAATGAAAGCAACTAGATATTCATGCAAGTCCCTCGACGTGAAAACAATACAGAGAAAGAAGAAAAAGATAAAGCAGAAGGAAGAAGGAAGAGGAAGGGGATGTGGAAGAGGAGAACATACTGAGTTCCTAGTACAGGTCAGGTGTTGCCCCACTGCTTCATAAAGGTGATTGCATCGGCATCTTTATGCCCATTGTACCCAAAACTGCAAGAAGTGAAGTGAAGTCAGTCGTTCAGTCATGTCCAACTCTTTGCAACCCCATGGACTGTAGTCCACCAGGCTCCTCCATCCATGGAATTTTCCAGGCAAGAGTACTGGAGTGGGTTACCATTTCCTTCTCCAAAAAACCGCAACCAAGGAAGTAATTTCCTGAGGTTACATGAGCTAAAAAATAGCTAGACTCCAAAATCTCCTCCATTTTCCTTTTGACCACTCAGGACAGAGTTCATTACAGGTCATTTTTACAGAGTAGGCAGTGTATTTACTTTGCATCCAGGATGGAGCTGATCCTTTGACATCTCCACTGCCTCATCCCCACCCCATGTTAATTGTTCTTTAAACCCAGTAGAAGATGGAAAACCCTTCTTTGAGATTCACCCCGGGGAAGGAGGGTGGATTGTCAGGTTGCCCACCAAAGATGCTGACTCCAAGGATTTAACTTCAGGAGGCACTCGGAGCAGCCACCAGTCTTTTGCAAGAATGGGAGTGCACTCCTGGAACAAATCACCTATAGCAGGTAAATGACAGTGTGACTACAGTGAATACTGTGTCGCAAAGACATCAAAGGGAAAGATTCCACCCAGAGGGAATAGCAAAAGAGGAAATTCACTTGGCAAAAGAAAATCCAGGAAGCCAGTGTGTCTAGGTGTGATGGATAGGTGGAGAGTTTCTGGATATGAACTGGAGGTCTTTGTGTTTCTTGAAACCAGCTATGTGGGCACCAAATTTCATTTCCTCTGGGTGCACAGCTAAACTGTGGATCCCAGCCTCTCTTGCAATCATGTCTGGCCGGATGACTGAGAATGTGAACCAAAGTGATATGGACTTGTCCCTCCCTTCCACCATCCCCCTATCCCTTCCACCATCCCCCTAACTGTTCCCCCCACCCCACCACCACCATCACCTAGCAATCCTCCAGGGCCTTTCCCATCAGGTAGGTAATGTCAAGTCAGATGACACTGGAAGCTAGGTGTTAAAAATTATGGAACCACCAAGACAGAAGGAGCTGGGCTGACCGAGGTCCACCACTCTGAATAATAAGGTTATTTTAAGATTTTTAGCTGAACAGTACTTCAGACATAATACCCAATACATTTCTTCTAAATTCTCCCATGCCTAGTTCAGTTACATTGACAGTGCCCTATATTTGTTACCAAATTCATATGAAAGAAATATTTGCATTTTCTATTTACACTTTCCACGTGCAAGGCAATGTGAGACACTGAAGTTGTAAAAATCTTCAGATCCAAAGTCCCTGCCCTTAAAGTTCTCACAATGGGACTCAGAAATAAAGATGAGAAGTTTCATTGAAGAGTGTGTGTGATCATCACTGTAACTGGAAAGTGGAAAAGCAGTGTGGGAGCACAGAATATATAGTCATGGACTCTGCCTGGGGGCTCAAGGAAGTCTTATAGAGGAGGGTCCATTTGGTTTGGGTCTTGAAGGATGAGTAGGAGTTTTCTTTGTGACGAAAGAAAGGGAGGAAATTCTGGTAAAGGAAATAGCACATAGAATGAATTATAAATCCATATCCTTTAAAAATCAGGGAGCTAATGAAAAATTGTATGTTATGTATAGTCAATAATTAATTTCCTAATGATACGTTAAACCCTAGAAAGCAAAGGTTGCCTATAACTTCTTTTATATTCCTCAAGTTCTACACATATGCAAAGGAGAAAGGAGAGAGAGGGAAGGAGTAAAGGAGGGAAAGAGAGACAGAGGGAACAAGGGTGAATGACACCCACTCAGCCTTAGTTACCCAGGGTTGGTGACTGATGAGAAAGACATTCAGGGTTCATTTGAGTTTCATTTACCCTATATCCATGTTCATTTCACACCATCTGGCAGCTGTTTTAGGCCATTTCATTCTCCGTTGGAAGCATGATCGGGCCTGAAATGCAAGTTGTAAATAGTGTGTGTTGCATAGTAAAGCTGGATTTAACGCATAGTATGGTTTATTAATGTTACAGCATTTACTGTGTATTTGGAGTTGTCATTGATTTTTATTCAAAAGGGCATTTTTATTACAACTACATGATGCCAGCAAAATAAAACCCTCCTCCTGCCAAAGCAACTTCAGGTTAAACTGTTCTAAGTGCTTGTGCAAAGCCCAGCTAAATTTGGCTGATTTGGATCATTCCTCCCCTGGGATCACTCATCCCCAAGCCTCTGCATGAAGGATGTGGAGGGGAAATGGACAGTATCCTCACCTGACCCAGGATGAATGCCAAAGAAACAGCGTTTGTGGTACCTCATATTGGTATTGACCCTAAAGCTAATGGTCACCTGCCAATGCAGGAGATAGGGGAGACCCAGATTCGATCCCTGGGTCAGGAAGACCCCCTGAAGGAGGGCATGGCCACCCACTCCAGTATTCTTGCCTGGAGAATCCCCTGGACAGAGGAGCCTGGTGGGCTACAGTCCGTGGGGTTGTGGGAGTTCGACAGGACTCAGCAACTAAGCATGCGCACATGCATAACGCTCATTCCAGCTCTGGGTGATGTTAATATGATGTTATATGATGTTAATATGATGTTAATATGTCAAGGATGTGAGAGGCCATCTTTGGGATATTCTAATTTTATTTCTTGTCCATCAAGTTTGCTCCTACAATGAACAGTCCAAACCTGGGATTTCACAGTAGAAGTTTCTTCTATTACAGCTGTCTTCAAAACTGCCACTGGCAAAGCAAAGGTTCTTCTCTCCAATTTCTCCCCCATTTTTTTCCTGGACCCACAAAACCTTTCCTTGTGATTTGGAGATGAGAGAGTGCATTGCCTGGCATGATAGCTACCGGCCACACTGCTGTTTTTGTTTAGTCACTAAGTCGTGTCTGATTCTCTGCAATCCCATGGACTGTAGACTGCCAGGCTCCTCTGTCCCTGGGATTTCCCAGGCAAGAACACCAGAGTGGATTGCCCTTTTCCTCACTAGGGAATCTTCCCGACCCAGGGATTGAACCCTAGTCTTCTGAATAGGCAGATAGGATTCTTTACCACCAAGCCACCTGGGAAGCCCACTGGCCACATGCAGCTATTTAAATGTAATCATCATTTTTTTAAACTAAAAATTCAGTTCCTCAGTCACTTTAGGCACATTTCAAGTGCCCAGTAGCCATATCTGGCTAATGGCTGCCATATTAGACAATGTAAATATGGGACATTTCCATCCTTATTTTGGGATTAACATCAGTTCACTGCTATACATAAAAAAGGTTACAAACAAGGACCTTCTGTATAGCACAAAGAACTCTACTCACTACTGTATAATAACCTCTAAGGGAAAAGACTCTGAAAAACAGCTATATGTTTACATATAACTGCATCACTTTGCTGTATATCTGAAACTAACAAAACATTGTAAAACCAACTATACTTTAATTTTTAAAAAAATAAATATGCATTTGCAAATATATGTATATATATATATAAATCATTGCAAAAGCTAAACAGCTTTAAAATTTTTAAAAAGAATATACAACTGAATCACTTTGCTATACAGCAGATATTAACACAACATTGTCAATCAAAAAAGAAAGTTCTATTGGACAGCACTGAGCTGCACCATAGGTCCATCAAGACCATAGAAATAAGTGCCCATTTTGCTTGCACAATACATCCTGTATCCACCCATTCTTCTCCCTTCCCACAGCCCCTTTCTATAACACACACTCCCAACCTTGTTTGAGATCTTCTGGCCTCTACCCCTGACTCTAGCCCCTTCTAGTTTCTAAATCACAACCTCTAATTCCAACCTTACCTCTGCCTATACTTGGAAACACTTTCCTTCACGTTCATTCATTCATTCAAGATTTATTGAGTAGCACGGAAGTATATGGCACTTGTTTGATGCTCAGGATGTAAAAGCAAAGAAGGCCTCATTTCTCATCCTCAAGGACATCACAATCAAGCAGAAAGCACTCATCATAACCCTCAGCTGTTGAACAAAGAATTCACAAATCAAGTCATATCATTGTCCTGTTTACACACCTTCAGTAGATAACCACAGAAAGGACACGCTGCAGATATTTGCTGTAAATAACTCAATCCGTGTACACACTTTTAGGGACTAATCTTTTGCACACATCACATATAAGGAGTAGAAAAATATTTCTGCCCTATTCCCCTTTCCATTGGGGGTGATATCATTTCTTTTACACTCTTCTAAATTAACACTTTTGACAGACATGTGGACTTTCTGATACACAATGGGATGCCCACAGACAGAACTTGGAAGGAATAAGCATGAAATTCTTCCCAGCAAGATCTCAGGGATGCAAGGAAAGGCCAATGATTGGGCCTCTCCCAGTGGTAGCCCCTTTGGGTGTTGGGCTTGATGGCTCTGCTGTTCATTTGCACCCCATTGGGCCCACTCACCCAGTGCCACAACTCTGTCCCAGGCCACACCTGGACAGAGAAAAGGAGAAGCTCGCCTGGCCCTATTCAGGCCAACAAAGGAAACTTCCATGGTTCCTTGATATGGTGGTGGTGGTTGTTATAGCTCTGTGTCTATGCAGGTTCTGGCCTCTAGTTGACATTTTAGAAAGATGGGCAAAGAGATGAAGTAGCTGCCCTCCAGAGGAAGATGACCTCATCAAAGACAGGTTCTGTCAGCTCCAGCCCCACTCAGCAGCCTACAGCATTGTCCACCCCAAGTGATCAACCACTTTCTGCCTTTCCCAGCCCACAGGACCTGGATGTCCAACTGGATGCTTCCTCTCTACCAGGGAACAAGATCTGGAAATAACTTGCAGAGTGCAAGCCGAACAAGCTGGCGGAAAGTCAGGCCCTGGCCAAGGTTTTGGGGGGTTTTAGTTTGTTTTTTAGCTATCAGAATCTAAAAATGTATTTACTCTTCAGCCAAACACAACAACTGATTTCCATCTACAATTATTTCTTAAGAAGTAGTAAGGCAACTGCAGGAATAGCTGTGGCCTTGCACTCTAGAACATTAGTATGCTTTAACACATCCACTGAGAAACCCAGGGCTCATGGGGCTAACTTCATTGGCTATAGCAGGGCGTGGATGTAAGACACCTGAGCAGGACCTGCACCTCACTGGTTGCTGCCCAGACCATCTCTTGTGGGTTGTGATGTTTCTGCTTTCCCTTGCATCAACTCAGACCTCTCAGATGTACCTATTCTAATAGCCACTTTTTATCTAACATAACAGCCACCTAGAAGCCGTTTCCCTTCATGCTGCCCTCTGCACAGGAGCCTGAAGCCAGCCAGCAATGGACCATGGAAGCAGTAAGCTGCTCAGTGGCTGAGCGTGCCCAATGATGGCAGGGGGCTTGGGTCTGCAACTCAATCACTGACTGTAGAACCTTGGGCAAGGTAATCCTCCTCCTCTCCAATCTTCAATTCTCTCATCACTAAAGTGAGGACAGTGCCTCATCTCCAAGGTAGCGAGAGGATTCAATGAGATAATCAGGCTGACAACTGGACACGCAGCTCAGTGACCCCTCGTATGTACACAGTAATTGTTAACTACTTCTTTTATTAGACCAGAATTCTTCACTCTGTTGGACATGGAAATATTGATAGTTGGAACCTGGAAGGCAAAGCCCTTCTGTTTCTTGGTATGTATCAGTCACTCAGTCATGTCCAACTCTTTGCAACCCCATGGACTCTAGCCCTCCAGGATCCCCTGTCCATGAGGATGCTCCAGGCAAGAAAACTGGAGTGGATTGTCATTCCCTTCTCCAGGGGATCTTCCCAACCTAGGGATCGAAACTGTCTCCTGCATTGCAGACAGGTTCTTTACCATCTGAGCCACCAAGGAAGCCAACTCTCCTCAATTTCTGCCTTCCATGGCAGGACATGTTGATGACAGCTTCGCTCCCCACCCAGAAAGAACTCAAAGCCCCCTGTGACCTCAGGAGAATCAGAAGGGAGTATACATAGGTGGCAGAGTGCTTCCTGTCTGTTTGCAATTATGTCTTAAGCTTGATGGAGAAGGAAATGGCAACCCACTCCATTATTCTTGCCTGGAAAATCCTATGGACAGAGAAGCCTGGCAGCCTATAGTCCATGGGGTCACAAAGAGTCAAACACAGCTGAATGGCTAAACATACACACACGGCCCTTAAGACAGGTAAAATTTTCCAGTGGGTGACAGTCAAAACCTGAAAATTTTCCCTGGGAAGTCAGTTACTCCTCAGTAACTTGATAGAACAGAATGACTTTCCATGGAAGCTGCTCCAGAAAAACTGGGGACCCTCTGAGGCAGAATAAATCCTCCTACTGCCTTTCTCATAGTTTTAATGCAACTTAAGTTGTTTTCTTTTTCTTTTTTTTTAAATCATCTTCGGATGGTGAATCCTTAAAACTCTGATGAAGGAGTGGATGCGCTCCCCAGACAAGTACTCACAGTTCAATTCAGTCCAGTCGCTCAATCATGTCCAACTCTTTGCGACCCCATGAACTGCAGCACACCAGGCTTCCCTGTCCATCACCAACTCCCAGAGTCCACTCAAACTCATGTCCATTGAGTCAGTGATGCCATCCAGCCATCTCATCCTGTTATCCCCTTCTCCTCTCGCCTTCAATCTTTCCCAGCATCAGGGACTCTTCCAGTGAGTCAGCTTTTCACATCAGGTGGCCAGAGTATTGGAGTTTCAGCTTCAACATCAGTACTTCCGATGAACACCCGGAACTGATCTCCTTTAGGATAGATTAGTTGGATCTCCTTGCAGTCCGAGGGACTCTCAAGAGACTTCTCCAGCACCACAGGTCAAAAGCATCAATTCTTCAGTGCTCAACTTTCTTTATAGTCCAACTCTCACATCCATACATGACCACTGGAAAAACCATGGCCTTGACTAGACAGACCTTTGTTGGCAAAGTAATGTCTCTGCTTTTAAACACGCTGTCTAGGTTGGTCATAACTTTCCTTCCAAGGAGTAAGTGTCTTTTAATTTCATGGTTGAGATCAGTCCTGGGTGTTCATTGGAAGGACTGATGTTGAAGCTGAAACTCCAATACTTTGGCCACCTCATGCAAAGAGTTGACTCACTGGAAAACACCCTGATGCTGGGAAGGATTGGGGGCAGGAGGAGAAGGGGATAACAGAGGATGAGATGGCTGGATGGCATCACTGACTCGATGGACATGAGTTTGGGTAAACCCGGGAGTTGGTGATGAACAGGGAGGCCTGGTGTGCTGTGGTTCATGGGGGTCACAAAGAGTTGGACACGACTGAGCAACTGAACTGAACTGAACCGAATCACCATCTGCAGTGATTTTGGAGCCCCCAAAAATAAAGTCAGCCACGGCTGCACATAAATTTTCAAGCTCCCGGGGACCTCCTCTGTTCATCTGTGGACCTCTACAAAGACCTCCTCTTGTTTCTCTCAATCACTCGCTATCAGTAACATCTATGTCAGGCAGAATACGTTATGTGATGGGCTCACCCCTTCTATCTGCTTTGCTACAGAAGCAGGGGGTGGGGGACAGCAAGCAGAGCCCACCTTGGCTCCAGGTGAGACAAGCAGTGTCTCCTGGCCCACATGTCCCTTGGACAGTTCCTCCCTCACACTCAGAAACCCTTCTCAGCTCTTTTTAACTCATAACACTTCTGATGCCAAACATGGAGTTTTCATCTCAGACCAACCAATCCTCCAGCAGTCTGGACACTGAGTGTCCTACAACTCAGTTCATTTCTGACACTAATGACTCAGAGTTGACGGAGACCCCAGAGACTTCAACTTAGCATGCCAGAGGCTTTCCAGGTGACTCAGGGGTAAAGAGTCTGCCTGCCAATGCAAGAGATGCAGGTTTGCTCCCTGGGTCTGGAAGATCCACTGGAGAAGGAAATGGCAACCCACTCCAGTGTCCTTGCCTGAAAAAAATCCCATGGACAGAGGAGCCTGGCAGGCTACAGTCAAGAACAACAACCAGAGGTTTAGGAGCTCCACCCCTCAAGACAGCCCTCACTTCAGATGCCAGTTATAAGTCTTGGGGCCCCAGGTGACCCACGTTTCTGTGGCTACGAAGTCAGGGGTTTCTTAAAAAAAAAAAAAAAACCCTTTTCTAGGTTTGATCATTTCCTAGAATGGTTCAGAAAATTCTGGAAAACACTGACCCATTCATTATCTATCTGTGTCTTTTAACAGTATCAGTCCTGGGAAAAAAAGCTGTGCACAGCGATGCCAGTGTGACTTTTCTGGTTGATAGACATTACCAAGTGGTCCAGACCTGGAGAGCGGGAGGCAGTGTAACAAGGTTCTAACGTAAAGCACAGAGCAATTAGCAGGGAGATTTACCTCCCTGTCTTAAAAGCATTTTTATTACTTAATCAATCACAAGCAATTTCTAAACAAGGCTGGGGTTTTACTAGGAGCCATAAATCTTTACCATTTGCTTCCTGGAGGAAGAGCAGAAGAAACGGACATGACATTCCAAGAGGGACTTAGTATCAAATAAAACCAAAGGGAACCCAAGTCACTTAGGAAACAGAGAGTGGACAGGAAGTAGCCGCAGGGCCTCAGAGGGTCCAGGGAAGGAAGAGGTCAGTTGGGGTCAGGTATCTAGTCCGGATGGCAGGTGCCCATTCAATTCCTTCTCATATATTGAGAGGGAGGAAGATGAAGACTGCAAAATGAAAGAAGTGTGCAGTTAACCCAGTAGATTTTCTGCAATTCCGCTCTTGGCAGAAGGCTTTCTATAGCCATCCTGTCTCTGGGCCTCAGTTTCCTCATAAGCAAATTAGGAGAATTCAGACTGGATTACAACCCAGATTCTCACTACTGACAGTGTTTCAAAATCACTTCAGGAGTGTTTTTAAAAACACTATTGCCAGGACTTCTCTGGCAGTCTAGTGATTAAGATTCCACTCTCCAACGCAGGGAGTGCAGGTTCCATCCCTGGGAACTAAGCTTCTACGTGACTCTCAGCCAAAAAGCCAGAATATAAAGCAGAGGCAATGTAGTAACAAATTCAATAAAGACTTTTTAAATGGCTGGCATCAAAAACAAAAATCTTTATTTTAAAGAAACTCAAAAAACACCATTGCCAGGCTCCATCCCAGACCAATAAAATCAGACTCTCTGAGGCTGAGCTGAAGGGTGTTCAATCATCTGGTTCCAGTTGGAACACCCAAGCAGAGAATTTTAATTTGAAAATGCATGCCTGCTCAGTCGTGTCCGACTCTTTGCGACCCCATGGAACTGAATGAAGCCCACAAGGCTCCTCTGTCCATGAGATTTCCCAGGCAAGAAGACTGGAGTGGGTTTCCATTTCCTTTTCCAGGGGATCTTCCTGACCAAGGGCTCAAACTGGAGTCTCCTGCGTCTCCCACAGGCGGATTCCTTACCACTGCACCACCTGGGAAATCCACCCTCCAAATCTGCACAGGAGTGAGCTCATCCATCAAGGACAGAGAGGCTCAGCTGTGTTCACAAATTCACTCTGCTTCCTTGGACAGATCCTCCCTCAGCTCCTCCACACTACCTCCTGGGCTGGCCCTTGGACCTGCCTCTCAGCATCTGTCATGATGCTCAGGGGGAAATGTCCCATCACATCTCAGTCAGACCAGAGGAGTGGGTCCAGGAGGCCTGGGTTAATAAACACTGCTCTACTTAAAGTGGATAACCAACAAGGACCTACTGTCTAGCACAGGGAACTCTGCTCAATGTTATGTGGCAGCCTGGATGTGAGCAGAGTTTGGGGGAGAGTGGATACATGTATATATATGGCTGAGTCCCTTCACTGTCCACCTGAAATTGTCAGAATATTGTTCATTGGCTATATTCCAATACAAAATAAAAAGTTTAAAAAAACAAAAACAGGTGTGGAGGTTAGGAACTGCTGTCTACAGACAATTTATAAACATGTCAGTACTATTGACCCTGGTTCCAAAACCCTCTTGGAAGAGTGGTGCAGAGTAACAGTTCTTCTCTCACAAGACTGATCAGGGCAGAGGGGCCCCCAACACCCAACCATGCTACTTCAACTGGTTCCATTGTGAGCAAATACAAAAGAGACTGGGTCACTATAAGGAACCAAGGAAAAGAACCCAATTAAAGTGATGCTGGATCTGCCTGAAACATTTTCTTGGGCCCAGGATGGACCTGTTCCAAAGGTGACCTCCTAAGACATGTGGGCCCTTCCAGAGAGGAGTCCTGCAGTGAAGACCATACTTGGCCAACCCCTTGCTGCTGCTAAGTCACTTCAGTCATGTCTGACTGTGCGACCCCATAGACAGCAGCCCACCAGGCTCCCCCATCCCTGGGATTCTCCAGGCAAGAACACTGGAGTGGGTTGCCATTTCCTTCTCCAATGCATGAAAGTGAAAAGTGAAAGTGAAGTCACTCAGTCGTGTCCGACTCCTAGCTACCCCATGGACTGCAGCCTACCAGGCTCCTCTGCCCATGGGATTTCCCAGGCAAGAGTACTGTGGCTAACCCCTTACCTACCTCAAACATCAATTTCTTTTCTGTAGGTAAGTAAAGACTGTCAATTACCTCCCAAATCTTGACCCAGTACAAATTCTTTTTTCCCCTAATTCTACCTGGGATTTGAAGGGAAAACATATTTTTTCTTAGTTATATGGAATTATAGTCTAGTTGAAAGGCTTCCTTCTATAGAATATTTCCCCTTTTTCTTGGGAACCCTTATAGCATTGATATACCTCTTATATGGAATATAAACAGGTAGGTCAATGCCTGTATGGAATATGGGTTTCCCCGGTGGCACTAGGGATGAAGAACCTGCCTGCCAATGTAGGAGGTATAAGAGACACAGGTTCAATCCCTGAATCAGGAAGACCCCCTGGAGAAAAAAATGGCAACCCACTCCAGTATTCTTCCTGGAGAATCCCATGGACAGAGGAGCCTGGTAGGCTATGGTCAACAGGATCACGAAGGGTCAGACATGAGTGAAAGTAGTTAGCACTACTAGTGCTATATGGAATATATTTCATCCTGACTTTATTATAATATTTGTACCATTATGTCTTTTCTGCTAGACTGTTGACTCCCTAGTGCAAAAGAAAGAACAAGCTTGTGGAGTCACATTGGTCAAGTCCCAGCTGCTGTCCTTACATGGTTGTGTGGCTTTATGAAAATTGTTTGAACTTTCTGAGCCTCTGGGTCTGAATCTATAAAGAGAAGATAATAAGACCGACTAGACAGTGTTGGTGTAGGGATGAAAGGAGATATCACGCCTTGAATCTCTAAGTTTAGCCATGCTCAGCTTAGAATGTAGTGCTAAGAACCTCCCAACTATCCCTGCTATGGTCCGTGGTCAGGAGATTCCCCTCAGGCAGTGATGAGTGCAGAAGAAAGATCCATTCCAGCTTCAGGAGTGGGGAGAAGGCAATGGAGCTGTCTGCTGCGAGGGACCTGGACCAACAGAGAGGACCAGCACTGCTGGCTGCAGGCACGGTGGAAGACTCCTGCCAATGATAACCTTCTTTGTATCTTTCCCATGTCAGGCTTTCACACCGCTTCTCCTGGCAGCTTTCAACAACACTCAGCAACAGTCCTGTCTACAGCACTACAGCAAATCCCCTACATACAAACCTTCAAGTTGCAGACTTTCAAAGACCCAGTCACATCAGCTGGCATACATTGTCACGTGTGTGTAGCCTGTACAAGAGGTTGTGCTTTTGTCCAGGGTGTTTGGAAGCCAGATCAAAAGCAGCAATATATAGCCCATTGTATGCGCTGGGTACCTAGCCTAACTTTGTTGGACACAGAAACAAATTGGACTTGAATTCAATCTTGGAATGGAACTCGTTCGTACAGAAAATAGGGGACTTACTGTATTAAAAATGCAGAAAACTAGGACTTCCCTGGTAGTCCAGTGGATAAGAATCCACCTTCCAATGTAGGGGACACAGGTTTGATTTCTGGTCAGGGAACTAAGATCCCACATGGTGTGGGACAGCTAAGCCTGGGTGCTGTAACTACTGAGCCCGTGCTCTGCAACAAAAGATCCTGCACGCCACAGCTAAGACTCAATGCAGCCAAATAAATATTGTTAAAATGCATAAAACTTTCTAAACTGCTCATGAAGAATGACCACTCCCTTGGTTCCCTGGCTAAACACATATATCCACACTTAGATACATACACACACGTACATGTATACATTTACATACATATACATACACATGAATACACACATATACAGACAGACATCCACACAGAGGCACTCACATACTCTTACACATACACATGTGCACACATAAAGCATTGTATTTAAGTTGCTACAACTCTATGGAGCCCTTTCATTGGATGCAGGTAAAGTGGTATCAATTGCCTCCTTGCCCAGAAACCACTAAATTTGCAGAAGATCAAAATTAAAGTGTTATCCTTCACTAAGCATAATGCCACCAACACAGATGGCACAGGGAAGCGGGTGGATTCTTGCCCAGACCTCTCTTACTCCAAGTCACAGGTTGGAAAACTTTCTATAAAGAGTCAAATAGTAAATCTCCGTTGTGCTGCGGGCCACTTAATGTCTGCCGCACTTCTCAAATCTAGTTCAAAAACAATGATAGATGTTATATAAACAAAAGGGCATAGTCGCATTCCAGTAAAATCTTACTTACAGAAACAAGGTTTCTGCATCCTAAAGTCTTATGTCTTAATCACTAGGCTGTAGAACTTGGACTTGTTTTTCCTAATTCAAATCACGGTTCTTTTAATTTATTAGCATATAGTAAATCTCTACACCTCTTGACCAAATAATTTCACTTCTAGGAATTTCTCTGATTAAGATTGACCAACAGTTCTGGATCTCTTTGTATTCAGAATCTACTTAACTTCCTAGGAAGAAGTGCATGTACATATGTGTTCAATTGCTCAGTCATGTCTGAGTCTTTGGGACCCCATGGACTGTAGCCCACCAGGCTCTTCTGTCCATGGGATCCTCCAGACAAGAATACTGGAGTGGGTTGCCATTTCCTTTTCCAGGGACTCTTCCCAAGCCAGGGATCAAACCTGCGTCTCCTGCATGTCCTCCACAGAAGGCAGATTCTTTACCACAGCAACACCTGGGGCCCCGCAGTAAGAGGTAAGATGAGTCATATTTTTGTCTCCATTTTGCAGATAAAGAAAATGAGTGACAAAGATGCTAAGTGATTTTCCCCTGGACACAGAGCTGGTAAGTGGTAAAGCAGTTATTTCTAACTCTTAAATGAAAACGGTATACAAACTTGGACAAATTGCACAAAAATCTTTGTTTTTTTGCAACAAAGTTCATGACAGCATAAAAAGAAATCATCTAAATATCAAGTATGGACCATGGGTAAAAATTATTGTTACAACAGAATAAAAGGCAGTGTTTTCAATTGATGGAGAAGAATGTTGACTCTCTGGTTGCCGAAAAGGCTGCACCAATTCCTCTCCTCCCTGGATGCATGCCCCTTTGCCATGTTGCTGGTCCTTCCATCAAAAATCAGAGCCTGTTTCCTGGCTGTTGAATGTGAGCTGGCCCTGGGACTTGCCTGACCAATAGAATGAAGAGGAAGTGATGTCATAAGGTGCCCAACACCAGGTCCCAAAAGGCCTTGTGGCTTCCACCTTGGCCCTTTTGAGATGCTGTTCTGAGCCCGCCATGTGAAGAAGTCACATCCAGCTTACTGGGGCACAAGAGGCTCATGCAGGATAATCAATGCTCTTTTTACTCCCAAACAAGTGACCCCAGGGGAGTAAGGTTACAAACTAAAACACAGAACACCCTGTTAAAATATTCTTTCCAGATAAACAAAGAGTAATGTTTTCACATAATTGTGTCTCAAATATCTCATGGACGTGTTTATACTACAAAATTATTCTTTGTGTATCTGAAATTCAAATTTAACTTGGTGTCTTGTATTTTTATTTGCAAAATCTGACAACCCTACAGGTGCTTAGCAGAAGGACCCAGCCTGAATTGCTGATCTAAAGAACCATGAGAAATGAGAAATGGTTATTTTAAGCTACCAAGTTTTGCAGAGGTTTGTTGCTCAGTGACATGTAGCAAAAACACTCTCGTATTTATTGGCATGGAATACTTTACTGTAGGATTAGGGGGTAGTCATACAGGCGGAGAAGTGGGGCATACAGAAAAGAAAGACTGTTCACTCTGAGCAGAGAAATGATGCAAAGTACATGTCTGTATGTATATATACATGTGTCTACATGTAAAGTACATAAGATCTCTGTGTTCAAATTAAATATTTGATTTTTAATGATGTGTTTGGGGATGTGTACCAATGTACATAAATGTCAAATATATATTCGGAGGGGAAAAGCTCAAATTTCTCAGTTTGGATTCCAAGAGCTCATCTTTGAGACACTTTTGATAATAATTTCCTAGTGAAATCTTTGCTTAGGACGTAATGCTATATTAATATTTTTAAAAAAGTAAAATTTCCTGATGACATCCAGTTATATTTCAAAACACAGTTATAAAAGAACACAAAGATATGATTCTGCTTTTTTTTTTTGCTTTCTTTTTTTTTAAATTGGGGTATATTTGCTTTACAGGCTTCCCAGGTTGCACACTGGTAAAGAATCTGCCTGCCAACACAGGAGACTCAAGAGACTTGGGTTCAACCCCCGGGTTGGGAAGATCCCCTGGAGGAGGAAATGGGAACTAGTCCCAGTATTCTTGCCTGGAAAATGCTATGGACAGAGGAGCCTGGCAGGCTACTGTCCATGCAGTCACAAAGAGCTGGACATGACTAAGCAGTCAAGCATGCATGCACGCGTGGTTGCTTTGCAATGTTGTGAATTAGCTATATACATACCCATATCCCTTCCCTGGCGGCCCTGCCTCCCACCCATCTAGGTGGCCACAGAGCACCATTCTGAGTTCCCTGTGCCATGCAGGAGGCTCCCCACCAGCTGTCTGTTTCACCCATGACAGCACACGACCATCAATCTCAATCTCCCAATTCATCCTGTTTCCTCCCCGTGCCCACACATCCGTTCTCTACAAGTGCATTTATATTCCTGCCCTGCAAAAAGGTTCACTTGTACCATTTTTCTAGATTCCACATAAATGCATTAATATACAATGTTTTTTTTCTCTTTCTGACTGACTTCACTCTGTATGACAGAGTCTAGGTCCATGCACATCACTGCAAATGACCCAATTTCTTTCCTTTTAATGGCTGAGTAGTATTTCATTGTCTCTATGTACCACATCTTCTCCATCCATTCATCTCTTGATGGACATATGTGCACACACACAGACAATATACACACAACTGGAATTGACAGTTTTTGATGGTGAGTGGATATAAGTATTTTTCATTTTGTTTTTCCTCTTCTTGGCACTTTCTCATTTTCCTGCAATGTACACTTCTCTCTTGTGTAACAAAGAACATGTGAGCATCTGTGCATCTGGGTGTGCATTTACTGTGGCCTTTAATCCCCTGGCCTTGCACCAGTTATTAAGTATTTTCAGAGTTCTTGGGCTTTCCCCAACACTGTGTGTGTGTTAGTCACTCAGTCCTGTCTAACTCTTTGTGATCCTACAGACTGTAGCCCCACCTGCCTCCTATGTCCATGAGATTTCCCAGGCAAGAATACTGGAGCAGGCTGCCATTCTCTTCTCCAGGGGCTCTTTCCAACCCAAGGATCGAACCCATGTCTCAATCCCTTACATCTCCTGCATTGAAGGCAGATTCTTTACCATCAGAGCCACCAGGGAAGCCCGAAAGCGAGTACTGGAAGCTATAAAAAGTGAATAAAGGATGAAGCATGCTCCCCTGGCCCAGGGGAGAGTGAAAGAAGAGAAGACCTAAGTAGTTATTTAGAGTATGTGGTGCTCGGGATGTACAGCATTCAATGGCCCATGTATCTGTCTAACCTAAACGTAAGAAGGATCAGTGTCTACTTACAAGTCACTCCCCATCACCCCACTTCCAGCTGAGAAGTGAGGACCCCTGCCTTCTTGACAGGCTCACACAGCTGCTGTGTGAAGCTAGATTGTGCTTCAGCAGCCTCAGTAGATCAGGAATGCCAACATCTGGTTAATTGCATCCTAGCTGTGTAATCCAAACCATCAGGGACATTAATAATGACACCACACCAATGCTTTATAAAACTGTCTCTCTGATGGGGGTCACATTCAGTGCCAGCTTTCAATTATCCACACAAGGGAGGAAAAAGGGCCTGCTTAGGGCCAGAAAAAGAGCAAATTCAAGACAATAAATAAAAACCAGTCTGCAGATAATAGGCTAGGAGGATCATCTGTATTTAGATAATTGAGTTATGACCATAAGCAAGCCATTTATTCCACAAACTTTGTATGTGTAAACCAGGACTCCAATTTATTAATTTACTGCTAGAAACGAATGCACTGTCATGTGGCCCAGACACACACATCCATCTGACGGAACATGCAATCGCTCCATCAGCGGCAGCTACCAGGGAAGTCAGATTATCAAAAGGTTGCTTGGTGAGTGTGGAATCCATACAAGAGGAGCTTGCTTTGTAATTTAAATTAAGCAAACATTTATTGTGCTTTATATGTCAGGATCGTGCTAGGTAATGAGGACTCAAAGATGTGAGGCCCAGCTTTGAAGTTTGCACTCAAATAGAGAAGCATGGTTGGATAGTCATTTAATGTGATCAACATCACAGCAGAGATGTTACACATATGGGCAGGGGCTCTGGAAGCCTGGAAAAGTGTCTCCCTAACAGGAGCTAAGTTAAGGTGTGGGTGCATAATAAGTCACTTTAGTTGTGTCCGACTCTGTGCAGTCCTATGGACCATAGCCCGCCAGGCTCCTCTGTCCACAGGATTCTCCAGAGAAGAATACTGGAGTGGGTTGCCATGCCCTCCTCCAGGGGGTCTTCCTGACCCAGAGATCAAACCCATATCTCTTACATCTACTTTCACTGGTGGGCAGGTTCTTTACCACTAGCGCCACCTGGGAAGCCCCTAAGTTAAGGACTTAAGCCTTAATTGAGGTTGCATTTATGGCAGGGTAGATTTCGGGCAGATGAAAGAGTATGTGCAAAAATACCAAGAGAGGGTCGTCCCTGGGGGTCCAGTGGTTAACAGTTTGTCTTCCAAAGCAGGTAGGGCAGATTGATCCCTGATCTCAGGGCCAAAAATCCAAAACATAAAACAGAAGTGATATTGTAACAAATTCAATAAAGACTTCAGAAATGGTCCACATCAAAAAATCTTTTTAAAAATAATACCAGGAGAAGATGTGAAGGGTCCTTTTGTATGAAGGGGTAAGAAATGGTGAAAGTTATCAGACATTGTGACAATGTTTGAATGCTAAGGAGGTTGGGTGTTATCACCAAGCCAATGGTGCTCAACTTCAGGTACATCAGACTGACCTGGGACACATTTTAAAGACTGTGAATCTTCTACTGACCGAGAATCTCAGGAGAAGGGGCTCAAGAATTCATATTTTTGAGAGAATACAAAGCTAATTCTGAAGTGCAGCCTGGGAAGAGATTCTAACACAGGAGATAATGGAATATATTTTCAAAACTCTTAGTGGACTTAATAGGGATGTTACTTTATGCCCATTTCACAGATGAGGAAACTGACAGTACAGTAGGGAGAAAACTATTTCACTGGCAGGGGAGTGTGGAAACAGGGTTGGTATATTAGTCAGAAGTATTCTTCAGAGAAACAGAACCAGTGGGAATCATATAGATATAGATTAGATCTATAACGAGAAAAAGGAAGTGTTAGGAACTGAATTATGAGACTGAGGGGATGGCAAGTCTGAAATCTCTAGAACAGACTAGAAATTCAATTAAGAGTTGATGTTGAAGCAGGCTGGGAACTTTGGGCAGGTTTCTACATTGCAGTTTTGAGCATTCATTCCTTTTCAGGAAACTTCAGTCCTTACTTTTAAGGCCTTCAAGGGATTTAATCAGGCCCATCCACAAAGGGTACTCTGCTTTACTCAAAGTCTACTGATGTAAATGTCAATCACATTTTTAAAGGACCTCCACAGCAAAATCTAGACTAGTGTTTCACCAAACAACTGGGAACCATTGGCTAAGTCGATACATAAAATCAACCATCACAGGGACTTCCCTTGTGGTCCAGTGGTAAAGACTCTGGGAGCCAATGCAGGGGGCACGTGTCAGGGAACTAAGATCCCACAAGCTGTGCAGCACAGACAAAAGGTAAAATTTTTTTAATTGCAAAAAGATAAATAAACCATCACAGCTGGACTCCCAGCTCTAGCCCAGCTCTGCTCTCCTTCCTGGTTGGGGGAAGGATTTTGACAGCAGGAAAAGTTTCTCCTCACAATCAAGGCTACCAGCTCCTCTGACCACCTCTCTCCCAAACAAGGATGTTGAATTCGCAGCCTGGAAGACAATGCCTTCATCCAGAGCAAAAGATACTGAACCAATGGCTCGAAATCTTGATATACACCCTGCACCACCCAGTGGACCAGCCCATGCAATGTTCTTTAAGGAAATTTTGTTGTTTTTCCACTTTAATGGGGCTGGGCTGAGACAATGAAAATCACTGGTTGCTGTCATTTCAATATTTAATAAGTACAAATGAACTGATGCACAGTTCACTGGTCTAACCACGCTGAGGATTTTGATAAATGGCTCCTTTATATTTTCATTTCATAAACTTTCACATCACACGGTGAGAATCAGGAATGCGCTGCTTCATGGTGCAAAACTTGCCCACCAAAGAGAGGCCTTCCCCCAGGTGTGGGGAGCTTGGGCAACGGATGCAGCCTCTGGCAGCCTGGCTTCCTCTCCTGGTCTGCTCCCCTGGGCCCCAGCTCTGAGGAGCCTACTGCTGCCAGCTTCCTGGAGCAAGAACGCATTTGGTTTTTTTATTAGATTGATCTAAATCAGTAACTATGGTTCCATCTAAATCTTATTTTATTTTACTCATCTGATGGCAAAAAAGTAAATACATAAACGTTGAACAATCACATTGTTTCAAAGGATGTTTAAATCAGAAGAGATCTTTAAAAGACACTCATAACACTCTGAATTCACTAGAGATCAGGAATGGAAAACAAGGCGCCCAAAGTCACTGCCCAGTTCTGAAAACAGAGCAGGTTCCCAATCTACTTGCGGGCCTTTCTATTTCTTCCTTCCTTCCTTCTGTCTTTCCTTCCTTCAGTTTATTTTTTGCACCTCTGGGATTTCCTTGGTGGTCCAGTGGCTGAGACTCCACTCTCCCAGTTCAGGGGCCCCAGGTTCAAGCCCTGGTCAAAGAACTAGAACTAAGAGATAGAATGCCACAACAAAGAGTGAAGATCCTGTGTGCTGCAACTAAGATCCAAGGCAGCCAAATAAATAATAATTTTTTTAAAAATTGTGTAATTCTAATTACAAGAGTATTTTATATGCAGGCTTCCCAGGTTGTGCTAGTGGTAAAAAAAAAGAAAAAAAAAAATACTCACCTGTCAATGAAGGAGGCCTTAGAGACAGAGGAGTTTGGTCCCTGGGTTGGGAAGATCCTCTGGAGAAGGAAAATAGCAACCCACTCCAGTATTCTTGCCTGGGAAATCCCACAGATAGTGGAGCCTGGTGGGCTACGGTCCATGGGGTCGCAAAGAGTCAAATGAATTGAAGTGATTTAACACGCGCAGGTATTTTATGTTTTCCAAGTAACCACCGGCGCTTTCCCCAAGCCTGCTTGCTTCCTCCCCATTCCTCTTTGAGCTGCCCATTGTGTATGATGGAAAGCAAATACTGCAGGGTCCTGCTGTCTGCCCAGGTGAAGGAGCTCAGTGATGCTGACAGAAGGAAGTGCAAATTCAAGCTCGGCAGCTATCAAACCCAATGACATTTTGGAAGAATCTGAAAAAAGGTAATTATTGTGTGAAGGTAAATTTGCCCCAGGGAAGGAAAATAACAGAGACAAAATGAATGACTGAATATTTCAACTGTAAAACCCTGTTCACAGTGAACTACTATGCAAGTGAAGACCTGACCTGCCAGTGTGCAAGGATTTTGCCCGGAGAAAGAGCCAGATTCATCAGGGTTAATGTCTTTCCTCTGGTTTTTCACATACCTACCTCCTTGGGTAACCAAGGGCACAGTGAAGCCATCTCAGCTCCTCTTACGGATGTTGAAGTATAACTTTTATCTTGACAGCTCTCCTCTCTCTTTTCCTATACTGATCTCCCTGGACTTCTTTGTTTGAAAGCTAAAAGCTCCTTTGGAGTCCTGACTCATATATGACAGGTGTTCTAACTGCATGTAAATACCCACATAAAAATACAACCACACAATCACAAACAAACATGGGCATACGCACGGGCATGTGTGCATACATAAGTACACACACACATGTCCAACTCTTGAGAAGTCTGCAGTCTAAGAGGACTGTTACAATTCAAAATAATTGCTAACCTGGAATTATTTCCGAAGTAAAATGGGAACCCAGGAAAGGAGCAGGGCTGTGCGCTACTTTGCTGGGGATGGTCAGGAGGGCTCCCCAGAAGAGTCAGGTGCTAAGATGAGACCTCAAGGGTGAGGAGGAGGGCAGAAACAGATTAGAGAGTCCTTTGACAGAAGGGAAGAGCACACATAAGAGGGCCGAGGGGCCAGGAGCCTGGCATGTTCAGAAGACTAGTGAGTCCAGGACTGTCAGAGAATAGAGCCATCCGGCTTCTGTGAACCTGGGCCATGGCTGAAGACTCTAATGCAGCCCCAGATATGATCTCTGGGTCACTGGGGCTGGAGGAAGAGGAAATCTAGCCTCCCTAAGGTGGCTTAGTGGTGAAGAAACTGCCTGCTAGTGCAGGAGACTGGGGTTCAATCCCTGGGATGGGAAGATCCCGTGGAAAAGGAAACGGCAACCCACTCCAGTGTTCTTGCCTGGGATATCCGTGGACAGAGGAGCCCGGTGGGGTACAGTCCATGGGGCCGCAAAGAGTCGGACACGACTGGAATTGACTTAGCAGACGCTCATACACTTATTAATTATTCACCTTTCCCAACTAGAGTGGCTTCCCTTGTAGCCCAGTTGGTAAAGAATCTGCCTACAATGCAGGAGACCCGGGTTCAATTCCTGGGTCTGGAAGATCCCCTGGAGAAGGAAATAGCAACCCTCTCCAGTATTCTTGCCTTGAGAATCCCATGGACAGAGCAGCCTAGCAGGCTACAGTCCCTGGGGTCGCAAGAGTCAGACAAGACTTAGTGACTTAAACAACCACCCAACTCGAAGGAAATCTTAATAGAATGGAAGCATGTATAGCAATGCCTGGCATACAGAAGGATCTGAGAGTATGTGTACTAAGTGGGTCAATCAGTCAGTCAATGTAGTTAGCCCCCTGCAAGGGTTTCCTGAACACACTGAGTACACGCTAACCACTTCCAGAATAGAAATGAGCCGAAGGTTAAGAAAGCTCCCTCTCTGCCATATGTGGTTGCTCACGTGAAAGATGTGAGGCTCTCATGTCACGTGATCCAATTATCATCACCCCTGGAAAGGGCATTCTTCTTGGATATGATTACACCATGTGTCCTAAAAGCATTCATGATTCATGATCAGACAAGCACCAAACCCCGTTTGGCAGGTTTTATAAAGTGACTCTCTCCTCTCAGCTGGGTTCTGGCCATGTGTGGGCAGTATTTTGACATTTTCAAATGAAATATGGGCTCAAATGAAAAACACATCAAGGACTGAGATGATCTGGCCCAGGGAAGAATATAGTACTCTGTGAATTCTCAGGGTATAACCGCGAAGGGAAAGGGATACTTGCAAGTCTAGAAAAATATGGACAAATTTTATCCCGTGAGAAACATTGTGAAACTCTGGTTTCATCTCCCTGAAGGAATTGCTGGAGGCTTTATTACATACTGACTTCCCTGGTAGCTCAGACGGTAAAGCATCTGTCTACAGTGTGGGAGACCCGGGTTCCATCTCTGGGTCGGGAAGTTCCCTGGAGAAGGAAATAGCAACCCACTCCAGTACTCTTGCCTAGAAAATCCCATGGACGGAGGAGCCTGGTGTCCATGGGGTCGCAAAGAGTCGGACACGACTGAGTGACTCCACTTTATTCCATACACCTGGTGTGCGTGTATACTCAGTCGCTCAGTTGTGTCCGATTCTTTGAGACCCCATGGACTGCAGCCCACCAGGTTCTTCTATCCATGGGATTTCCTAGGCAAGAGTCCTAGAGCGGGTTACCATTTCCTCCTCCAGGGGCTCTTCCTGACCCAGGGGTTTGAACCTGAGTCTCCCACACTGGCAGGTGGCGTCTTTACCACTGAGCCACGTGAGAAGCCCTTCATATAGCTGGACAAAGACTCAGAGAACACACCCCATGCATGTTGCAGAGTCTAAGGTATAAATTATCGTAGAGGAAGAATTGGAGAAGACTACAGAGCCGAGGCAAGAGATGAGTATCCTTCCTTTACTGGAGCCCTACACCAAGGTCACAGGTGTGGATCCTTGCACCAAGGTGACAGGACAAAAGTCTCCAGAACTGACCCAACCCCATAGCAGCTGTTGCCCTGAGCCTCCTGCGCCCCCCACCGGGGACTCAAAACTGGCCATTCCCTCACTCCATATTAGGTAAAATATCCACCCTGCAGCATCCTAACCAATCACCTAATGCTACCCTTCCAGCAGGAATTTTCTTTGTCCGGCTGCTATAAACATCTGCTACTAGCCCATGAAAGGCATAGACTCTTCTTTGAGCCAGCTGGCTGTTCTAACAATGCTTCCAGCTCTAATAAGCTCTGTTCTCCTCTCATTCTGCCTCATGTCTGGAAACTCTTTTCCAAGCCGCACATACACCACAACACTTACAGACGAGAAGAGACTGGGTAGCTGTTCCTGCCCAGCCACCACATCCTCCCTTCCCACTGGTGAGAGAAGCTCCACTTTCCTTCAAGAAGCCACTCACTCCCCATTCTTGGTTCTTGTAATTTGGATGAAGCCCAAGTCTAATTTCAGGGATGTGTGCTTGAATCAAAGTGTGTTATTCCCTGGCCATGTGATTAAGCCATGTCAGATCAAAGAGAGAAATTCTGAGATTTTTTTTTTTTTCTGAAACAAAGAAAAGGTTTCTGCCTAGAGAAGTTACTAAGCTCTAAGAAGACATGTCTCAGGCTATCAGCAACCCATTTGCTTTCTCTTGTTGAGAGTCTGCCTAAGAAAGTACCCCATGCAAGGGTGAGCTGAAGCTGAGAAATGGAGGAAGTGAACTCTAAAAGGAGATGAGTCCCTAGCGAGCACAAGCAATGGATAGTTCAATTACATAAGCCCCAACTTCCTAAAACTCCTTGTCATAATTAAACCCTGTGGTATAATAAAGATATGGACTTCCAGGTGGCTCAGTGGTAAAGAATCTGCCTGCAATGCAGGAGACACGGGTTTGATCCCTGGGTCAGGAAGTTTCCCTGGAGGAGGAAATGGCAACCCATTCCAGTATTCTTGCCCGGGAAACTCCATAAGCAGAGGAGCTGGTGGGCTATAGTCCATGGGGTCCTACAGAGTCAGACATGTCTTAGTGACTAAACAAATAAAGAAAATGTACAGTTAGTCTTTGTCCCTGATTCCTTCAGACAGCTCCTAAAGTCCTTGAAATTTCTTGAGAAATAGTGATTTTTGTTGTACTGGCTCTCTCTTGGTCACCCCTGAGTTTCTGCTAGTGGGATGATGTGGAATAGGACATCTAAATGGCCCCAGGATAGGACCGGGCACCAGAAAGACCAAGAGATTAGAGAGCTGGAACGTTCAGCTCCCACCACTGACCTTCAAGCTAGAGGAATGGCTGGAGATTGTACTCTTTAAAAAAAGAACAGATTTGAACCACAAGACTTGGGGGAGCTGCTGGGTTAGTGAACACATCAGGGTGCTAGAGGATGACACACCTGGAGAGGACATGGAATCTACACACACACACACGCATGCACACACACACACACACTGTGCCTGTTCCATTTAGCTGTTTCTGAATCGTTGCTGTTGTTCAATTGCTCCTGTCTGACTCTTTGAGACCCCATGGACTGCAGCATGCCAGGCTTCCCTGTCCTTCACCATCTCCTGGAGCTTGCTCAAACTCATGTCCATTGACTCGGTGATGCCATCCAACCATCTCATCCTCTGTTCTCTGTCATCCCCTTCTCCTCATGCCTACAATCTTTCCCAGAATCAGGGTCTTTTCTAATGAGTCAGCCTTTTGCATCAGGTGGCCAAAGTGTTTGAACTTCAGCATCAGTCCTTCCAAGGAATATTCAGGGCTGACTTCCTTTAGGATTGACTGGTTTGATCTCCTTGCTGTCCAAGGTACTCAAGAGTTTTCTCCAACACCACAGTTCAAAAGCATCAATTCCTCAGTGCTCAGTCTTCTTTATGGTCCAACTCTCACATCCATATATGACTTCTTGAATTGTACCCCTTTCTATTAAACCAGGGGCCTCCCAGGTGGCACTAGTGGTCAAGAATCTTCTGCCAATTTAGACAACATAAGAGACTTGGGTTCAATCCCCAGATCTGGAAGATCCCTTGGAGCAGGAAATGGCAACTCACTCCAGTATTCTTGCCTGGAAATTTCCATGGGTAGAGGAACCTGGTGAGCTACAGTTCATGAGGCTGCAAAGAGCTGGACACAACTGAGCAAGTGACATTTTCACTTTCGCTATCTATTGAACCAGTTCAGTTCAGTTGCTCAGTCGTGTCCGACTCTGCCATCCCATGAATCGCAGCACGCCAGGCCTCCCTGTCCATCACCAACTCCCGGAGTTCACTCAGACTCACATCCATCGAGTCAGTGATGCCATCCAGCCATCTCGTCCTCTGTCATCCCCTTCTCCTCCTGCCCCCAATCCCTCCCAGCATCAGAGTCTTTTCCAATGAGTCAACTCTTTGCATCAGGTGGCCAAAGTACCGGAGTTTCAGCTTTAGCACCATTCCTTCCAAAGAAATCCCAAGGCTGATCTCCTTCAGAATGGACTGGTTGGATCTCCTTGCAGTCCAAGGGACTCTCAAGAGTCTTCTCCAACACCACAGGTCAAAAGCATTAATTCTTCAGTGCTCAGCCTTCTTCACAGTCCAACTCTCACATCCATACGTGACCACAGGAAAAACCATAACCTTGACTAGATGGACCTTAGTTGGCAAAGTAATGTCTCTGCTTTTGAATATACTATCTAGGTTGGTCAAAACTTTTCTTCTAAGGAGTAAGCGTCTTTTAATTTCATGGCTGCAGTCACCATCTGCAGTGATTTTGGAGCCCAAAAAAATAAAATCTGATACTGTTTCCACTGTTTCCCCATCTCTTTCCCATGAAGTGATGGAACCGGATGCCATGATCTTTGTTTTCTGAATGTTGAGCTTTAAGCCAACTTTTTCACTCTCCACTTTCACTTTCATCGAACTAGTAACCATAAGCAAAGTGATTATCTGAGTTCTGTGAATCATTCTAACAAATCATCCTGCACATTCAATTGGTGTCATAGAACTAGAGAACTGGTTGTTGGCACAGAAAAAAGTCTCATGTTTGATTGCAGAAGAAAACACCATGCAAAGTCCTTCCAGTGAGATTTTCTGTCACCTGTAACCAAGAATCCTGATTGTTCAAGAGTTCCAGATGTAGGAAATTTAGGAACTCACCCATGGTCACACAGTTAATAAGAGATAGAACTGGGACTTGGGCCAGATCCATGTAACTCTAAAACCCGAAGTTTTTTCTCTGGAAATCCAAAGTTTTCCTGAGAGAGTTGTCACCATGGAAAGGATTTCATCCTTAGATGGGAGGCTACACCACATGCCTCTTAAAGCTCCAAGTTTCTCTCACTGTAAATATCTTCCCACAGATGATCGTAAGGAAGCCTACCCACCAAACTCCAAAGAAGTGAGATCATCTGGTCACCGCAGACCTAGACCCCTCTTGTCCTGGCATTCTGAGCACCACACTGTTAACTGTATATTGGCACTTTCCATCTACCTCTACAAGGATTAAATCATGTGCTGCTGCAGCTGTTGATTTTCAACACCCCCTAAAAGAAATTCAAGGTGGAGAGCAGAAATGAGGCACTCTGTGCTCAGGAAAGACTGGCAGGACAGGTCTTCAGAGAGTTAGATATTTTCAGGAGCTGATTTTGTGAGCTCAATTCCTGTATCTCCCCAGATCTAGAAAAGTACTTGAAATCCTTCATGGTGATGACTGCTCCTCGGTACTAGCAGAAACCTTCTGCAATATATATATGTATGTACGTATGTGTCTCACAGATGCCATTGTGTAGCGTCAACTTAAAAATGCACGATGTGAATGCACAATGCAAGTTAAGTTTTATTTGGGGGCAAAATGAGGACTATAAGCCCAGGAGACAGCATCTCAGATAACTCTAAGAAACCGCTCCAAAGAGGCAGAGGGGGAGGTCAGTATATATGTGATTTTGGCAAATATCATATCTATATGATATGATATATATCATGTATGATATTTATCATATACATATACATGCTTGATTGCATGTACTCCCTTCACCAAAATCACATATATACTGACCTCCCCCTCAGCCTCTTTGGAGTGGTTTCTTAGAGTTATCTGAGATGCTGTCTCCTGGGCTTATAGTCCTCATTTTGCCCCCAAATAAAACTTAACTTGCATTGTGCATTCACATTGTGCATTTTTTAAGTTGACGCTACACAATGGCATCTGTGAGTCTACACTGTCAACACAGCCCATGACATACTAGTCAACTCTTTCCTGAACAAGGCTAAGCAGCAGGGTTAAGGGAAAATAATCTCTTTAGCTTGAAGTCAAGTGCATGAAAGGGACCTTAATAAACTGTCTAAAAGGTTGGCAGTTTGCTCTTTTCCATTTTCTTTCTAATTTCCTCTTATCGCTCCAAAATAAATTATAACATCCTTCTGGCAGGGACCATATCTGAGGCATTTTAGTGTCTCCTTCAACCTCCAGCTCTGTGGCTCGTGTGTAAGAAAACATGTCGACTGGCTCATTCAGGACCTTTTTCTTGTCCTGCTTTGATTCACTGTCTCTGTCTCATTCTAGATCTAATGCCTCCAAGTCTGATGTTAGGAAGTCCTTTTCCAAGCCTTTTTTCACAGATGTTTGCCACGTGTGTTGTGCCGATTGGCTGTGAAGTTAACCTTGGTTGATATTAGCTCATCAGTCATTTAAAATAAAATGGCAGCTGGGAAGTAGATCATTGAATGGGGAATAGGATCATAAAGAGAGCCAGGAATAGAAACTTTGGGGGCATCTGGGAGAGATGGGGCAGTATTAGAAGGGGAGAGACATAGATCTGGATATATCTGGATTTAATGAATGAAAGTGACAAAGGGCAGGATCTAGAAAGTTCCATGCACAGACTTCAGGGAGGCACCCGGGGAGAACAGAATATGATCCAGCCACACTGGCCTTCTTTGCCGAATACCATGTATTTTCTCCTCTAGACCTTTGTGCCTGCTCTTCTCTCTGCCAACAATGGTTTTCTCCCCACTTCCCCCATCTTATTGGCTGGTTCTAGTCTTCCTTTTCATCTTGCCTGATAATGTGACCTCCTTCTGGGAGCCTTTCCTACACATCACAGTGCCCCCTGGCTGCAGTCTTATACCTTCGCATCCTAGATGCTAGAGTGAAGCATTTGCTCTGTGTCAGGGATCAGCTTCCTTAAGAGTCTATCGAGCTTTTTCTTTTTGAAAAACTACTTGTTTATTTATTTTGGGCTGTGCTGGGTCTTCATGGCCATGCAGGCTTTCCTCTAGCTGTGCTGAGCAGGGGCTGCTCTCTAGCTCGGCGTGCGGGCTTCTCACTGCGGTGGCTTCTCTTGTTGTGGCCCATGGGCTCAAAGGCATGTGGGCTTCCGTACTTGTGGCGCATGAGCTCAGTAGTTGCAGCTCCTGGGCTCTAGAGCACAGGGTCAGTCGTTGTGGCTCACGGGCTTTGCTGTCCTGCGGCATGTGGGATCGTCCCAGACCAGGGAGCGAACCCATGTCCCCACATCGGCAGGCGGATTCTTCCCCACACAGCCACCAGCAAAGCCCTTGAGCTTTAAAGTGTCTCCACTCAGTTGTCCCAACTTCCCAGCAGCCCTGAGAGATCAGTGGGTCATGTCTCATCCACTGCGTCCAACAAAAGATGTAAATGGAAGCTCAAGAGAAGTTGAGAGATTCGCACAAAGACCAGGTTAATGGTGCCTGGGGGCATAACTCTAACCCAAGTCACTTGGTGCAAGTCCAAAGCCTTCCACCAACAGGCTGCCCATAGCATGAGCTGGAGGGAGACAGAGACTGCTGGGAGCTCTGTGAGCACATGGGCATGGAATTCTGCGAGGTTCTCTGTCTTTTGAGAAGAAAATTGGGCTTCCTGTACCAAAGATCATTCTGGATAGAAAAGTCACTTTCTTTCTTTCACACTTGTGCCAACTTACAAAATGGACATATGTTGGATTCTGCCTTATACCATTGAAGGGAGAGAAAGACAAAGGTCTGCAGATAGGAAATCCTAGGATTATTTCCTGCAGACCTCTTGCCAGGCCTACCTTGACTTACACAGAATAGAAAGAGGCAGGATCTAGATACATAACAGGTATGCTCAGCCACCCTCCTCCAAAGGCAGTGATAAGGAGACAACTGTTCATTTAGCAAATGTCCACAAAGTCTTACTGGGTCCTGGGTTCTGGGAGCACAGAGAAAATGAAATAAGATGAGACCTTGTCTCAAAGTGCTCAGACCTGGTGGGAATAAAACAGAAAGTTGTGTTCATATATCATGATTCTCTTCCTTCTTGTTGCTCTTTATTTTTTCCTTGCTTATTACTTAAAACTTATTTTACAGGGTTGGGCTTTTTTTTTTTTCATCTTATTCTATCATTTTTATCTCTTGTGGTACTAATTTTTGTCTGTTGTTTCAGCATTCGTCCACCTAATTGGCCAGTTTCCTTGTGTGGCTTGTCTTTATTATTATTGTTGTTGTTGTTATTTTTAGCTCATTTTCAACAAATGCTGTATACCATCTGGGATTTCAGTGTACTCTGGGTCATAAAACATCGTTGCAGGGTAGCTCTGGGTTTGTTTTTTTAGGCTATGGGAGCATCAGTGGTCTGGACAACTTTTTCTTCCTATTCATTTTGATTTATTTATGTGTCTGCATCAAGTCTTAGTAGCAGTGTGCAGGATCTTTGGTCTTCACTGCAGCATGTGGGATCTTCAGTTCCGTCATGAGAACTCACAGTTACGGCATGTGGGATCCAGTTTCCTGACCAGGGATTGAACCTGGGTCCTCTGCACTGGGAAGGTGAAGTCTGAGCCATTGTACCACCAGGGAAGCGGTCTGGACCATTTTTTAAAGTATTTTATTTATTTATTTATTTTATTTGGCTGCACCGGGTCTTAGTTGCAACATGTGGGATCTAGTTCCCTGACCAGGGATTGAACCTGGGCCCCCTGCATTTGGGAGAGCGGAGTCTTAGCCCCTGGACCACCAGGGAAGTCCCTGGACCACTTTGAGAGTAATCTCTTGAGTTTCAGCAAATTTGGACCCCACATCCAGTTTGGATGCAAATCTGAAGTTTAAATTTTCTTTCAGTAACTTTAACCTTTACTAAATGGCTCTCTGAGGCTCTGGGATTTATGAAGGGCTCCCCACTCCAGTACTCTTGCCTGGAAAATCCCATGGATGGAGGAGCCTGGTAGGCTGCAGTCCGTGGGGTCACGAAGAGTCGGACACAACTGAGCGACTTCACTTTCACTTTTTACTTTCATGCATTGGAGAAGGAAATGGCAACCCACTCAAATATTCTTGCCTGGAGAATCCCAGGGACGGGGGAGCCTGGTGAGCTGCCATCTACGCGGTCGCACAGAGTTGGACACGACTGAAGTAACTTAGCACCAGCAGCAGTCACTTTTTATTGCTTTATTTTGTGCAGAATATCTGTGCCTTAATAGCAAATAAACTGGTCTTCCCTGGTGGCTCAGACGGTAAAGAAGCCACCTGCAATGCAGGAGACCCAGGTTTGATCGCTGGGTCAGGAAGATCCCCTAGAGGAGGAAATGTCAACCCACTCCAGTGTTCTTGCCTGGGAAATTCCATGGACAGAGGCGCCTGGAAGGCTATAGTCCACCAGGTCACAAAGAGCTGGACACAACTGAGTGATGACACTTTCCCTCTCACATTTTGTGTTATGGCACCTGGAGGCGCCCTTTCTTTTCTTTCAAGCACAGTCACTTTTTATCGTTTTATTTCGTGCAGAATCTCTGTCTTAGAGCAAACCAACTGGCACCATATTGCTGGAAACTCCAAACAGAGACTTAGAAACCATCACAGATAATTTTGGATTTTTCTCAAAAGGAAAACAGGGAGCCTAGAAGTTTCCATGGGGCCTGTCTTCACTCAGAATGATGTTCAGTAGAAAATGTCTACTTTGAAACCAGCACCTGGAGCCCTGAAGACAGTCCTGGGTCTGTTCTGGAAAACAGTTTGAGACCCTGAGGAGCTCACTAGAATTCTCTAGAGACCGTGTCTTCCTCCCTAATGAGTAAAGCTCCTCCCCTCTGAGACATGAACAACAGAAAGGACTTGAGAGAAGTCTCTGGAAATAAGAGAGGTCCAACAAAGAGTTATGGACAGGGGCTGGACACGGGGTGCCAGAGAGTGGGCCCCAACAGAGTGAGGGGGTGAGCAGGGGGCTGTCTTATCACGAGAGTTCCTGTCACAGGCTCTCAGAAGAAGGTCATGCCCAGGATGTTTAATAGCCAGACAAAGCAGTAAGACTGCAAAGAAAAGAAAAGAGAGGAAAAAAGGTGCAGGCATTTACATGGGAACTACTACAGGAAGTGACGGACTTTATTTCTAGAGCAATTTTAAATTAACAGAAAAGTCGACCCCAAAGTACAGAGACTTCCCACAAACCCCACCTCTCACCCACCCCCTCAACAATTTCCTCCTTTATTAATATCTTGCTTTGATGTGCTACATTTGCACCGTTAATGAGCCAATATTGAGACATAAGTACTAACTAAAGCCCAGGGCTTACATGGGGCTTCCCAGGTGGCTCAGTGGTAAAGACCCACCTGCCAGTACAGGAAACAAAGGTTTGATCTCTGGGTTGAGAATAAACCCTGGGTGGGAAATTGCAACTCACTCCAGTATTCTTGGCTGGGAAGTCCCGCGGACAGAGGAGCCTGGTGGGCTACAGTCCACCGGGTCACAAAGAATCAAGGAGGACTGAGCAATTGAGCATACACAGACACAGTTTACATGAGGGTTCACTCTTCACAGCCCTTGTGTTGTACAGTTCCCTGGGTTTGAACCAAAATATAAAATCATATATACACCGTTATGGCATCATACAGAATAATTTCACTGCCTGCAATAGACTGTGTGTGTCCCCCTATCAAAATTCGTACTGTCCATCAGCAGATGAATGGATAAGAAAGCTGTGGTACATATACACAATGGAGTATTACTCAGCCATTAAAAAGAATACATTTGAATCAGTTCTAAGGAGATGGATGGAACTGGAGCCGATTATACAGAGTGAAGTAAGCCAGAAAGAAAAACACCAATATAGTATACTAACGCATATATATGGAATTTAGAAAGATGGGGATGATGACCCTGTATGCGAGACAACAAAAGAGACTCAGATCGATAGAGTGAACTTTTGGACTCTGGGGGAGAGAGAGAGGGAGAGGATGGGATGAGATAGGAGAATGGCATTGAAACATGTATACTATCATGTAAGAAACACATCACCAGTCTATGTCCGATGTAGGATGCAGGATGCTTGGGGCTGGTGCATGGAGAGGACCCAGAGAGATGGTATGGGGTGGGAGGTGGGAGGGGATTCATGTTTGGGAACATATGTACACTCGTGGTGAATTCATGTCAATGTTTGGCAAAACCAATACAGTATTGTAAAGTAAACTAAAGTTAAAATAAAAATTAAAAAAGAAAAAGAAACCTAATCCCTAATGTGATGGTATTTGGAGATGAAGCCTCTGAGAAGCGATTAGGTCATGAGTGGGGCATCCTCATAAATGGTATTAGCGCCCTTATAAAAGAGACTCCAGAAAGGCCCCTTGCCCTTTCTACCATATGAAGACACAGCACAAAGAGAGCCACCTACGGAACAGGAAGCAAGCTCTCATTAGACACTGAACCCGGTGCCATCTTGACCTTGAACTTTCCAGCCTCCAGAACCTTGAAAAATAAACTTCTGCTTATAAGCCACCCAGCCTATGCTATTTTTGTTATAGCAGCCCAAAGAACACACTGTCCTAATGTCTCATTTTATAAACATATGTATTTATAAACATGTAATTACTATATGGTTGAACCATTCCACTTCTTTGTATAAAACCCCAAAGAATTGAGAATAGGAACTCAAAATAGAGATTTGTACACCCATGTTCATAACAGCATTATTCACAGTAGCTAAAAGGTGGAAACATCCATGTGTATATTGATGTATAAACAGAAAACAGAATGGGTATATATACATACAGTAGAATATTGTTCCACCTTTAAAAAGGAAAGCAATTCTGATACACACTACAACATGGGTGAACCTTGAAAACATCAAACTAAATGAAAGGAGCTGCACAAAAGGACAAAGCTGGTGTGATTTCATTTATGTGAAGTACATCCAGTAATCATAGAATTAACTTCACTTTCACTTTTCACTTTGATGCATTGGAGAAGGAAATGGCAACCCAGTCCAGTGTTCTTGCCTGGAGAATCCCAGGGACGAGGGAGCCTGGTGGGCTGCCATCTCTGGGGTCTCACAGAGTCAGACACTACTGAAGTGACTTAGCAGCAGCAGCAGCAGCAGCAGTAATACATAAAATATAAAATAAGAATTTTACCAGGGCTGGGCAGTGTGGTAACTGGGAGGGACTGGGGAATAGAGAGGGAATTTAGTGTTTAATGGGTGCAGAGTTCCAGTTTCGGATGATACAAAAAGTCCCAGCGATGGATGGTGGTAATGGTCGTACAACAATGGGAATGTACTGACCGCCACTGCACTGTACACTTAGAAAAGATTAAGGTGGTAAATCTTACATAATGCACATTTTACCACAATAAAAAACAAACATAAAAAAATATAATGTATTTAGACCTTATTTCCGAAAGGCTTCAAAGAAGCATGGTATCTTAACCTCACAGAGGCCATATAACGTAACCACCACCCTCAGCTCAAGGAGACATTAGCTCACCTACCCAGCCAGTGCCTCCAGAGTCACCCAGTGTGACCAACTCTGTAGCTAGGCTCACATCACCAAAGCAAGGTCTAGCCAGACTATCCCCACCCAGATTATGACATAGAACAGCAAGCACTCGCCACTCTCAACCAGAGATTAGAGAACAGAGGGCCCAAGCTAAGTGTGTGCACGTTCACGACTTAGTCGTGTCCGACTCTTTGTGACACCATGGACTATAACCTGCCAGTCTCCTCTGTCCTTGGAATTTTTCAGACAAGAATACTGGAGTGGGTTGCCATTTCCTCTCCAGGGCATCTTTCCAACCCAGGGACTGAACTCTCTTCTCCTACGTCTAATGCTTTGGCAGGTGGATTCTTTACTGCTGAGCCATCTGGGAAGCCCTATTTTTTAGCCATTTATTTTTGGTTGCATCAGGTCTTTGTTAAGGCGTGTGGTCTTAGCTATGCCACAGCATGTGGAATCTTACTTCCCTGACCAGGGATTGAACCCACGTCCCCTGTATCAGAAGGCCCATTCTTAACCACTAGGCCATCAGGGAAGTTCCAAGTAGCCATTGCCAAAAAAAAAAAAAAAAAGAAATTCTTTTGTGAATCCTGGGCCATCAGGGGATGGAAGTCTGGTTTGGATGACCCCTTTCCTCACTAAAAGCTCACAGTCCTACCCTTTTTTGGCTTAAATGCACCATCAGCTGCTGCTATGCTTCCCTGGTGGCAGAACCAAGGCAATGCCAGGCTCCCGCATGTTTAGTTTGATTTTTCAGCTTCGACAATCAGAAGTGAGGGGAGTAATTGTCATCTCATGGCTCCTTCCTCCCTCCGCCAGCAACCATATTCCCACTCTGTCCTGCCAGCTAGAATGACACTGCTGTCCCAGTCCTCCTGTTCTGCCCGCCTTTCCTCCCACCCCTCCCCACCCACCCCCAAGGCACAGGTGGAA
>SJYQ01000910.1:73919-182245 GCA_006410935.1 Redunca redunca | reverse complement strand
CCCACCCCCAAGGCACAGGTGGAAACAAAGTCAGATTAGGCAATGCTGGAAGTCATAGATTAAAGTTGGAAATAAACAGAAACCAGCAAGCTGCTGCACCAGGACAGGGCCCTGTGCCCAAGGCCTACAAGACGCCCACACCAGTTCTCTCTGCTCCTGACAATGTGTTATGATCGCATGGCTGAGCCACCTACACCAAATGATAGTGATTCAGCTCAATCACGGCAAAAAAAAAGCAGCCACCTGGACACAGGCTTACTCACTTATTAGGGCCACCCATTGATATACTGTTGGCAGAAAGGTTATGGAAGGTAGGTGGGTCATGGGGCTTTAGACTGTATGTTTGTGACTTGGGCTCTGTCCCATCTTTTTGAGATAAGCATGGAAGTCAAACACAGATGGCCAGATAGAGGTTCAGACAGAAACTGTCTTCATTTTTTCCTGTGTGCTTGAGTGCTAAGTTGCTTCAGTCGTGTCAAACTCTGTGAGCCCACCAGGCTCCTCTGTCCATGGGATTCTCCAGGCAAGAATACTGGAGTGGGTTGCTATGCCCTCCTCTAAGGGATCTTCCTGACTCAGGGACCGAACCCGTGTCTCCTGTGGCTCCTGCATTGCAGGAGGATTCTTTACTACTGAGCCACTAGGAAAGCCCTTTTTCTCTCTATACATTGTTGCAAATCTTTACATTGTGAAACGAACTTACTCTAATGCTACCATTTTCCTCCACTGCACCTGGAGAAAATAAAAATAAGATAAAAGGCAATATTCATGGGTGACAGTTTTGCAGTGGAACCTACACTTTTGCATGTTGCTTATTAGAGGCTTTGTTGTTGTTCATTTGCTAAGTCATGTCAGACTCTGACATGACACCAGTACGCCAGGCTCCTCTGTCCTCCACTATATCCCAAGAGTTTGCTCAGACTCATTGAGTCAGTCATGCTCTCTAACCATCTCAGCCTCTGTTGCCTTCTTCTCCTCCTGCCCTCAGTCTTTCCCAGCATCATGGTCTTTTCCAGTGAGTCAGCTCTTCACATCAGGTGACCAAAGTACTGGGACTTCAGCTTTAGCACCAGTCCTTCCAATGAATATTCAGTGTTGATTTCCCTTAGGATTGACTGGTTTGATCTCCTCCAGTCCAAGGGACTCTCAAGAGTCTTAGAGGATAAATTCGCACAGTTTCGGAAAAGCCTTTTGGCATTAAGGTATTGAGATTTTTTTAAATTGCTCAAACCCTCTCCTAAATAATTCCTCTTCTAAGAGTGTATCCTGAGGAAATAATCAGAGATAAGCACAAAAATGAATATGGTTAAAAGAATGTTATATCAGTGTTATTCATAACAGCAACAAAAAGAGAGAGAAGGTGGGGAAGAGAAAAGAAGGAAGGAGGAGAAGGAAAGGAGGGAGGAAGGGAAGAGAAAAATTCAAATATCCTACAATGAAATAAATGGTTAAAGAAATTATGGCCACACGTCCAATTTACTAGAAGACAGCCATTAAAAACAATGCCTTCAAAGAAAGTTTAATAACATAAGGAAAGGAAATGTTTATGATATAACAGTATTTGCAGAATAGGCCATAAAATTTTATATACAATGTGTAATGTATTATGTTGAATCATATATAAGATTTCCTTTTTTACAGGTCAAAGCAGTTGAATGTCATCAATTTCACATGACAGAAGTCAAAGGAGAAAAAAATACCATAAATGAAAAAATTACACTTTTAAGTTGTGGTTGACTCTGTTGACCTTTCTTCTTCTTATTGTTCTTTTTTTATTTTCTTTCATCTCTCTTAATTTCAGTGTTCTTCCTGCCTCCCAAACATGACTCTTTAGCCCTCCTGAGAAATCCAGGTGCTACAGAACCTCTTTTAACACACTTTTAACAGTACGAATCTGCCTGCGATGCAGGAGACTTGGGTTCAGTCCCTGGGTTGGGAAGATCCCCTGGAGCAGGGCATGGTAACCCACTCCAGTATTCTTGCCTGGGAAATCCCATGGACAGAGGAGCCTGGAAGGCTAGTCTAGAGAGTCACAAAGAGTCAGACATGACTGAATCAACTTAGCACACACACAGGCACCCTCTCGGTCAGTAGCATCCCTTCTATTTACAGATATTTCCAAGCTTCTGAGAAGATCAATCAATCATACTGTCAAAGGTACACAAGTGGTGGGCAGCTCATGGAGACAGTATTCAATCTCAGGGCCCCCGTTTCAGCCCATTCCTTTTTCCTTCAAGACCTGACTTAGAGCTTGACACCCATATTCTTTCAATCCCATCCCTCCCCAGCACTCAGCCAGAGCAGTACATCATACTGCCCCGTGTGAGTGATGGCCTGGGCCTCCATCACCTCCTTCTTAAGCCTCTTCCCTGTCCCGGAATGCTCCACTCCTGCCCACTTTTCATCCAAATTCCACCACCTTTCCAAGATCCACAAATGAAATGTCACTTCCTCCTCCCCGAGGGCTTTCTCACTGTGCCAGCTGACACGGTGATCCAATTTCCTGAGCTCCCATGTGTGCGCATTCTGTGTGACTCGCCCATTGGAGGAAGTTATCCCACACTGCCCCGTATGCTCCTCATTCTGTCGTCTTCCCTATCAGAAATGACAGCCCTTGGCAAGCAGAGTCACTTATTTAGCACCAAGCCCAGTGCTGTGCATACAGTAGGCACAGAAATATTGCTAAACAACTGAGTATGTTGGTAGTCAACTCACCCAGATCTGTGTTTTTCTCTTTTCTTTTTAAATTTGTATTGGAGTATAGTTGCTTTACAGCGCTGTTAGTTTCTACTGTAGAGCAAAGCGAGTCAGCCACACATGTATATATATGTATCCCCTCTTTTGGATTTCCTTCCCATTCAGGTCCCCGCAGAATACCAAGCTGGGCTTCCCTTGTGGCTCAGCTGGTAAAGAATCTGCCTGCAATGTGGGAGACCTAGGTTCAATGCCTGGGTTGGGAAGATCCCCTGGAGAAGGGAAAGGCTACCCACTCCAGTATTCTGGCTTGGAGAATTCCATGGACTGTGTATAGTCCATGAGGTTGCAAAGAGTCAGACATGACTGAGCAACTTTCACAGAGCACCGAGTGGAGTTCACATCTGTGTCTCTATTTTCACTTTGCAAATAAGATCATCTGTACCATTTTTCTAGATTCCACATGTATGAGTTGCTGTATATTTGTTTTTGTCTTTCTTCACTCTGTATGACAGACTCTAAGTCCATCCACGTGTCTACAGATGACCCAATTTCTTTCCTTTTTATGGCTGTGTGAGTTATTCTCTTGATACTGTTCGTTTTGTTCTACCCCATTTCTCTGGTAATAATGATATTTAAGATGCAAATTGGTGGGAGCTTTCTCTCTCTACAAGGTGTGATAATTGTGTGGAAACCCAGCTACCATACACTCAGACTAGGCAATCTCAGTCAATCTCTCCAGACAGATTTTAGACCACTGCATGTGATCAAGTCAAGTCAGACCATGCCGGCACCCTCTCACCCAGCTCCTTAGCCCATCTGCCCACATATCCTCTCCTGGCACTGAGAATTCAGCAGAGAGCAATCCCATTTCCTGTTCTACCCCAAAGGGCACTGCAAAGTCAGCTAGCTCCTGCTCTGCCATCTACTTTATCCCTAACTCCACCGAGCTCTTTTTAAACTATTCATCACATTTTTTCCTATCTTCTCTTCTGCTCATCTGCCCCACCACACACACACACACATCTGTCAGAATCTTTACCTGCACCATAACATCAGAGTTTCCTCTGAGGTACCTGGGCAGATGCCTCTGTTCATCCCAGTCCTCATCCACAGTCCTCTCCTCCTTGGCTGCCTTCCAACCGAAGGTGGCTGATGACAGTTCCACCCTGTTTGTGCCTTCAAAAGGCTGATCAGTTAGACATAGTCACAAGTCTGCAGAGAAGGGCTTCTCTTCCAAAATTTAAAAAAAAAAAATCTAGAAGGAAAGGCCTTTTTCTCCTCTTAGCATCCCCACCCCCCATTTCCTTCCTATTGTTTAGAATGTGGACTTGAGGTCGGGAGACACAGCAGCCACTTTGCAATCTTTCACACAAAGGGTGGTGAAGTGGAAAAGGTAGAAAGAGTTGATGCCTGCCTGGACTGCCTACCCAAGACCTCTCGTGGCTTGAGATAACTCCAGCCTGTTCACTTAAGTCACCATCTTGGGGCTTGCTGGGTTTTGGAGCTAATAATCCCTGTTAAAAACAACTTCCAGGTCCATCTGCCAGCCCTTTGCAAATGAGAGAATGGCAGAGGAGTGTTACTTAGGCTTCTACCTTATGACCTTATCATAGGAAATTCACTAACTTGTGCACCTTTCTTATTCCACCTTCTAACAGCTTCAAGTTTTCTGAGGACAGATCTATCTCCCTCAGCTTGGCCTCTCTCAGCACTTAGCCAAGGAGGTCAACCAAGTAGGACTTCTCTATGTATTGCTGACTTAAGATAAAGTATATCTTTCCTTCCAGCTCAATCTTTCCACCAATGTCTCATAATTAAAGGGAGGAACCTACCGACTCTTCAGCCTCCATGTTCGGAAGGAAGCCACATATTCTGAGCAATCATCAAAATATCACGTATATTTTCCCCTGCTGCAAATCAGTTTATTTACATATTAAAGTGGTTATTAGAGGAGAGAATTCACGGATGCAAATTTGACATTCAGATGTCAGCCACTCCATAAATAAGGTCAACTGTGATGAGGACACATGTGAGTCTCCAATTAGAATCTCTTAATGTCTAAATAATGCTAATGCGAGGCATCTGCCAGCCCCACCCAGACTCATAAACAAAGATACTGATGAGAGTCAACTTGGTCCAGCGTTTCTCCCATTGCCAGTTCACGGCTCTCAGCTCCCAGGAAACAAGCCCGCTCCATCTGGGAAGGGTTCCGGTCTGTTCACTGACACAATGGACAAGTCCTAGCAACCTAAATCCCCCAGCTCTGTGGACCTCCGGAGCCAACAGCTGCTAGGAGTCATTCTTCTGGCTCCCCCACCCCAAGTCTTCCCATGAAATATAGAGTCACAAAGCTTCTGTACGTGCAGAGCATATTTATTCAATGATTTGTGAAGAAAAAAAAACAAACATACAACCAGCTAGTTATACACCTTGTATGCTCACGTGTGCTCAGTTGCTTCAGTCAGCCGTGTCTAGCTCTTTTTGACTTTGTGGACTGTAGCCCTCCCAGTCCATGGGATTCTCCAGGCAAGAATACAGGAGTGGGTTACCATGCCCTCCTCCAGGGGATCTTCCTGACCCAGGGATAAAACCCACGTCACCTGGGTCTCCTGCACTGCAGGAGAATTCTTTACTCACTGAGCCACCTGGGAAGCCCTAGTTATGTACCTTACCTGATGAAAATTTAAAGCATTATTTGATATCAAAAAAGACATGACTATAAAATGCAAAATTCAAGTAAAACAAAAGCATTCTAAGAAATTCTGCACTTAGGGCGAACTGCATGGTGTTCTTCCCAGTAGAAGGATGGTCCTTTTGATGGAAATGTCTGAGAAATGTTGATTTAGGGGAAAAAATTCCCAGGCCAGGGCTGCCATCTTTCTGGCACAGTCCAGAAGAATTGTTTACAAATCAAGATAGGAGGATAGACTCTTTCTGGAGGAAATGCCCACTGCAGTTATACGCAAGTCATTTCTAGGTTTATCCATATTGCTGCAAATGGCAGTATTTCATTCATTTTTATGACTAGTACTCCATTGTCTGCATATACCACATCTTCTTAATTCAACAAACCCACAAATATAGAATAGACTTGGGTTACCAAAGAGGAGAGGAAGGTGGGGAGGGACCAATTTAGGCGTATGGGAATAACAGATACAAACTACTATGTATAAAATAGATAAGCAACAGGATTTACTGTATAGCATGAGAAATTATACCCATTATCTTATAATAAACTACAATGGAGTATAACCTGCAAAAATACTGAATCACTATTCTGTATACCTGAAACCAACTCATATTGTAACCCAATCACATTGCAATTTAAAAAAAAAAAAGAGGAACTGCTCTGGGAGTCCAGTGATTAAGACTCTGCTTCTAATGTGTGGTATGCAGGTTTGATCCCTGGTCAGGGAACTAAGATTCTCCATGCCACACAGTGTGGCTAAAAAAATAATTAATAAAAATAAAATAATACATTTAAAAAAGAAAGAAAGCCTGCTCCCCTCCCAGGGAATTGTGGGCCTTTCTTTCGCATAACCAGCACGTGTTCCAAAGTCAATACAGTTTCCCACTTGTTCCATGACCCCCAGGAATAATCTGGTCTCCTCTTCATGGCAGATCTTGACTTTAGCTCCTATTAACTAAACTCTAGATGCCTTCTCCCTGGTTTGGAAGAAGGAAAACCTTGGGTGCCCTCCCTGGAGTGTGGCTTTCAGTGGTTGGGTTTTGGCCTGGGCACCATAAGCAGCATAACAGTCCATCACACATAGCCTGTCTCGTGGGAACCAGATGAGGTCTGGCCTCCTCTTTGCTCTGCTTTTTCCGTCAAGAGAAGGCCATTGTGCAGGATCCATGAAAATGTCTTTTTAAAAAAGCAAAACTGTCCTTCCAATCAAGATTCATGCCGCAGTTTTTGAATATTTATTTGTTTGTTTGGCTGTGCCAGTCTTAGTTGCGGCACATGGGCTCTTTAGCTAAGGCAGGCAAACTCTTAGCTGTGGCATGTGGGTGCTAGTGCCTTGACCAGGGATCGAACCTGTGACCCCTGTGTTGGGAGCACAGAGTCTTAGCCACTAGACAACCAAGGAATCCCTTCATAACATATTTTTTAAACACTGGTAGCAGGTATCCCCATGCCTAAATGCTGTAAACCTATTCTTACAGGTTTAATTTCCTTGCCCAAGTGGCTCTTTAGTGAATCAAGTTCAAACTCTTGAACCTGACATTAGAAGCTGAGGCTTGGAGAGCAATAGAGATGACCCCCTGTTTCAAAGGTACCTTTCAAGTTCTGCTGCTGTATTCCAGCAGATTTGATCCTCCTGTAAAGTCTCTCTGTCTGTCCCTACTTACCATCCCCCTGACCCCTTCTTTCTGCTCTTAAATGCCCTCCACATCCAACTCTCGGACTTGATACTATTTCTCCACTCAACAGGCATCTATTTATTGAGAGCTGACCATGAGCTGGGACTGTCCTAAGTATGATGTGCAAGACAGACCATGTGCTGCCCTCACGGGGCAGTGGTTCCTAGCAGGAGATAGCGGGAGAATATATCCACAGACACTAGTGCTAGGAAGGGAACAAAACACGATCTAGACAACAGAGCATGACTGGGAGGCTCCGGTGGTCCCGACAGTCCTCTCTGAGAGGGGGCTTTCAGCTGAGACCTACAAGGAGACAACCCCCTGCTCTTCAGAAGAAAAAGCATTTCCAGGAAAGACAAGCAACAAAGGCTTAGGGAAGAGATGAGATGAGTTTGGAGAGCCTGAGAAACTGGAAGGAAGTGAGGATGGCTGGAGCGTATCAAGCTAGAGACAGGGCAGGTGAGGCTTGAGAGGGGCCTGGCCTCGTAGGACCTTGTGGACAGCGGGCGGGTGGGGGCATTTCAATTCTATTTTGAGTGTGTAGGGACGCAATAGGAGGATTTTTGGAAGAGAAGGAACATGACCCTGGGCATGAATTCATCAGTACCATACAAGTGATATGAGCTTGGGGCAAGTCCTTAAGCTCACTAAGCCTTAGTTTTAGGACCTACCTCCTTGGGCTACTATGGTAAACAAAGGGATAATAAATGCAACAACAATTGCCCAACTTCTAGCCCAACAAGCCTATGGCAGGTATTAATATCAGACACAGCTACCTGATTATCTTTAGCTGCAGGGGATGGCTTTTGCCTCATGTATCCCTTAGCAACATATTTGTACATTTCAAAGCCTTTTATCTATCATCCATCAATCGGTCTATCATCACTTTCTTTCTGCATATTTTCTTATCTCCCGTTATTAATCAGTGAATACCTTGGGAGTCAAGATCATGCCTTCCTTATTTTGGGGTCTTCACAAAACTAACTTCAGCGTATTTCACAGGGCAAAAATTCAGCATTTATTAAATGAATTGGGCTTCCCAGGTGGTGCTAGTGGTAAAGAAGCCACCTGCCAGTGAAGGAGATGCAAGAGATGCCAGTTTGATCCCTGGGTCAGAAAGATCCCCTTTGGAGTAGGAAATGGCACCCCACTCCAGTGTTCTTTCCTGGAAAATTCCATGTGCAGAGGAGCCTGGCAGGCTACGGTCCATTGGATCACAAAGAGTCAGACACTACTGAGTGACCGAGCACGTTACATATATACATGGATTTAAAAAAAAGAAAGAAAACTAAAATTGGTACCTGAGATCTTTAACATTCTGCATGGGAAAAAAAAAAACAAAACATGCAATTTCACACATCTCTTGTGAGGTTTATATTCTTGAAAGAGAGAGATGATGAGAAAATTATTTGCCAGGATCTTCAAGGAATAAAAACTTTGGAGAAGATGATGATCAGTGTCATGATTTCAAAATGAGGAGTCAATTCCAACTCTTCCCTCTGCTCTGTGGTGAGGCTCAGTGAGGGTGCTTTCAGAGGAAAGGGCCATTGTGAGACCCTGCTGACCCTTCCCGAAATCCTTCCTATGTGACCTGAACCTCAAATGCAGGCCTGAGTCAGCCCCAACCTGAATGAAGGATAAGGAGGCATCCTAGCCCACGGAATGAGCTATAGAAACAGCTTTGTCACTAAGAAGTGGGGGTGGGGTGGGGGGGATAAGGAAGAGGGAGGAGAGGAGGAGAAGAAACAAATAATATTAATAAACGGATACCATTTGTTGAGTCCTTGCTGTGCATCTATAACTGCACTACTACTTTGATTTATTTATGTGTGTGCTAAGTTGCTTTAGTCATGTTTGACTCTTTGTGACCCCATGGACTGCAGCCCGCCAGGCTCCTCTGTCCATGGGATTTCCCAGGCAAAAATACTGGAGTAAGTTGCCATGCCCTCCTCCAGGGGATCTTCCCAACAAAGGGACTGAACCTGAATCTCCTGCATTGGCAGGCAGATTCTTTAGCACTGAGCCTCTAGGGAAGCCCCGAGACCCCCTTTGGGCCACTACAAAAGCACAAGACCACTAGCCGTATCTGTGGATCTGAATGTTGCCTATGGATCTCAGAGACTATTGTCAGTAGAATTTGAGGATATTCTAGTTCTCCTTTCTTGAGCACCAATTTTCTAGGATGGCCAGGTGTTAAGACAGATAGAAATATGAATAAAACACCATCTTTACATTGAGAACTTGCAAGCTTGTCAAGGAAACACAGAACGCTAACAACCAATGGCTTAAATAATCAATAGAAGAATAGAAAATAGCTGAGAAATGGTCTTTGGGCTGAATGCCTGGATCCATTAGCTTGTGGAATTTTTCTTTATCCTTGAAGTTGACCAGGAATTCCCTAGATTGTGCATCAGTCTGCCTCAGTTCTACCATCTTGCTTGGAGTTCAGTGAAACCTCTCGATTGGAAGAGTCAAAGAATTTGCCTTCACTTAAGACGTGTTTTTGTTTCTCTTTTCGTTTCTTTTCAGTCTGACAAGCTGCCTATACTTTTTTTTCTTTTCATTTTTTCATTTCTTTTTCTTCCATCCATGTAAACAGTGCTTTGAAGAGAAGTGAAGTGAAGTCGCTCAGTCATGTCCGACTCTTTGCGACCCCATGGGCTGTAGCCTACCAGGCTCCTCCCTCCATGGGATTCTCCAGGCAAGAGTACGGGAGTGGGTTGCCATTTCCTTCTCCGGGGGATCTTCCCAACCCAGGGATCGAACCCCAGTCTCCCGCATACCAGGCAGTCGCCTTAACCTCTGAGCCACCAGGGAAGCCCAAGCAGTGCTTTATTTTGTATTATTTATTCTCTTTCTAACTTTTTATCTTATATTGGAGTATAACCAATTAAAAATGTTGTGATAGTTTCAGGTGGACAGCAAAGGGACTCAGCCATACATATACATGTATCAATTTTCCCAAAATCTCACCTCCCATCCAGGCTACCACCATCACAAAAGCCAGAGTTCCATGTGCTATATAGTAGGTCCTGTTGGTTACCGATTTTAAATACAGCAGTGTGTACATGTCCATCCCAAATTTCCTAACTATACTTCCCCTCACCCTTCCCTCCTGATAAGCATAAGTTCGTTCTCTAAGTCTGTGAGTCTGCTTCCGTATTGCAAACAAGTTCCTTTATATCATTTCCTTCTAGCTTCCAACATAAAGGATGTCATATGATATTTCTCCTCTGTCTGACTTCCTTAACTCAGATGACAGACTCTAGGTCCATCCATGGAAGCAGTAGTTTGTTTTCGTACCATTTGCTCTCTTTCACATTCTCCTCCTTCTGTTGTTGTTTTGTTCAGTTGCTAAGTCGTGTCTGACTCTTTGTGACCCCGTAGACTGCAGCACCAGGCTCTTCTGTCCTCCACTGTCTCCCAGAGTTTGCCCAAATTCATGTCCATTGAGTCAGTGATGCAATCCAACCAGCTCATCCTGTGTCACCCAACTTCTCCTGCCTTCGATCTTTCCCAGCATCAGAGTCTTTTCCAATGAGTTGGCTTTTTGCATCAGGTGGCCAAAGTACTGGAGCTTCAGCTCCAGCATCAGTCCTTCCTATGAATATTCAGGGTTGATTTCCTTTAGGATGGACTGGTTGGATCTCCTTGCAGTCCAAGAGACTCTCAAGAGTCTTCTCCAGCACCACAGTTCAAAAGCATCAGTTCTTCAGCACTCAGTCTTCTTTGTGGTCCAACTCTCACATCCATACATGACTACTGGAAAAACCATAGCTTTGACTATACGGACCTTTGTTGGCAAAGTAATGTCTCTGCTTTTTAATACACTGTCTAGGCTTGTCATAGCTTTTTTTTTTATGGCTGCAGTCACCATCCACAGTGATTTTGGAGCCCAGGAAAATAAAATCTGTCACTGTCTCCCCTTTTGTCCCATCTATTTGCCTTGAAGTGATGGAACTGGATGCCATGATCTTAGTTTTTTGAATGTTGAGTTCTAAGCCAGCTTTTTCACTCTCCTCTTTCACGTTCATCAAGAGGCTCTTTAATTCCTCTTTGCTTTTTGCCATTAAAGCAGTATCATCTGCATATCTGAGGTTGTTGATGTTTCTCGCAGCAAACTTGATCCCAGGTTGTGCTTCACCCAGTCCAGCATTTCTCATGATGTACTCTGCATATAAAGCTAAATAATCAGGGTGACAATACACAGCCTTGATGCACTTCTTTCCCAATTTTGAACTAGTCTGTTGTTCCAAGTCCAGTTCTAATTGCTGCTTCTTGACATGTATACATGTTTCTCAGGAGGCAGGTAAGGTGGTCTGATATTCTCATCTCTTTAAGAATTTTCCAGTTTGTTGTTATTCAAAATCCTAAAAGATGATGCTGTTGAAGTGCTGCACTCCATATGCCAGTAAATTTGGAAAACTCAGCAGTGGCCACAGGACTGGAAAAGGTCAGTTTTCATCCCAATCCCAAAGGAAGGCAATGCCAAAGAATGTTCAAACTACCATAAATTAGCACTCATTTCACATTCTAGCAAGGTAATGTTCAAAATCCTTCAAGCTAGGCTTCAACAGTACACGAACCAAGAACTTCCAGATGTTCAAGCTGGATTTAGAAAAGGCAGAGGAACCCAGAGGTCAAATTGCCAACATCCACTGGATCAAAAAAAAAGGCAAGGGAATTCCAGAAAAACACTTATTTCTGCTTCACTGACTATGCTAAATCCTCCTTCTGTTACTCTTTCACATTGTGGAACTAATGCCATCCTGAGTCCATTCTCCAAGGCTTGTATCTTGTCCCAGGAGAATGCCTTCTCTTTGCATTTTCACTCTGTTCAAATTATTTCTTCCTCTCCATCTCCCAGGCCACTAATCTTCTCATTCAGTTTATCTTTTCAATTTCTTCATTGGCAAACTCTACTTTTTTTAGTGCCAAGAAGTCTTTTCCTGCTATACCTAAATCTCCTTTAGTGGGTTGAACAGTGTTCCCCAAATTTATACCCTCCCAGAACCTCGGAATGTGACCTGATTGGGAAATACGGTCTTTGCAGATATAATTAGTTTGGATGAGTCATGCTGGATTAGGAAGGGCCCTACGCCAAGAACCAGTGTCCTCATTAAAAGAGAGAGAGAGGGGACACAGAACAGAAAGCCATGTGACCGTGAAGGGAGAGATCAGAATTATACATCCCGAACCCCCAAAGCCCCAAGGATTGCCTGGAGCCACCAGAAGCTGAAGGGGCAAAGATGAACCCTCCTATATGGTCCTTCAAAGAGGACACAGCCCTGCTGACACCTTGACTTTATTTTCTAGTTACTTTTCAGTGGAGTATAGTTGCTTTACAACATCGTGCTACTTTCTGCTGTACAGCAAAGTGAATCAGTTATACATAGACATACATCCCCTCTTTTTTTTATTTCCATCCCATCTGGGTCACCACAGAGCACCGAGTCCAGCTCCCTGTACTATACAGTAGGTTCTCATTAGTTACCCATTTTATACATGGTATCAATAGTGTATATATGTCCATCTCAATCTTCCAATTCGTCCCACCCCTCCTTCCCCCTGGGTAGCCATACATTTTACTCTCTACATTGGTGTCTCTACTTCTGTTTTGCAAATACGATCATTTATACCATGTTTCTGGGCTTCCCAGGTGGTGCTAGGAACTCGCCTGCCAATGCAAGAGACAAGAGACGCAGGTTCGATCCCTGGGTTGGGAAGATCCCCTGGAGGAGGGCATGGCAACCTACTCCAGTATTCTTGCCTGGAGAATCCCATGGACAGAGGAGCCTGGTGGGCAACAGTTCATAGGGTTGCAGAGAGTCAGACATGAATGAAGAGACTTAACATGCATACATACCATTTTTCTAGATTCTGCATATATGCATTAACATACAGCATTTGTTTTTCTCTTTCTAATTTACTTTTTGCCATGAAATGATGGGACTGGATGCCATGATCTTAGTTTTCTGAATGTTGAGCTTTAAGCCAACTTTTTCACTTCATGGCAAATAGATGGGGAAACAGTGGAAACAGTGGCTGACTTTATTTTTCTAGGCTCCAAAATCACTGCAACTGGTGACTGCAGCCATGAAAGTAAAAGATGCTTACTCCTTGGAAGGAAATGACCAACCTAGACAGCATATTCAAAAGCAGACACATTACTTTGTCAACAAAGGTCCATCCAGTCATGGCTATGGTTTTTCCAGTGGTCATGTATGGATGTGAGAGTTGGACAATAAAGAAAGCTGAGCACCGAAGAATTGATGTTTTTGAACTGTGGTGTTGGAGAAGACTCTTGAGAGTCCCCTGGACTGCAAGGAGATCCAACCAGTCTATCCTAAAGGAGATCAGTCCCGGGTGTTCATTGGTAGGACTGATGCTGAAGCTGAAACTCCAATACTTTGGCCACCTGATGCAAAGAGCTGACTCATTTTAAAAGACCCTGATGTTGGGAAAGATTGAGGGCAGGAGAAGAAGGGGATGACAGAGGATGAGATGGTTGGATGGCATCACCAACTCAATGGACATGGGTTTGTGTGGACTCTGGCAGTTGGTGATGGACAGGGAGGCCTGGCGTGCTGCAGTTCATGGGGTTGCAGAGAGTTGGGCACAACTGAGCGATTGAACTGAATTTACTTTACTGTGTATGACAGTGTCTGGGTCCATCCACATCTATACAAATGACCCAGTTTCATTCCTTATTATGACCGAGTAATATTCTGTTATATATATGTATCACATCTTTATCCATTCCTCTGTTGATGGGCAGTTAGGTTGCTTCCACGTCTTGGCTATTGTGAGTGGTGTTGCAGTGAACACTGGGGTGCGTGCGTCTTTTTGAATTACGGTTTTCTCTGGGTATACGCCCCGTAGCTGATGTGCATGTGAGCATGCGTGTGAGTGCTAAGTCACTCAGTCATGTCCAAGTCTTTGCAACCACAGGGACCGCAGCCCACCAGGCTTCTCTGTCCATGGGATTTCCCAGGCAATAATACTGGAGCCCTGCACTTTTCCAGGCAATCTTTCCAACACAGGGATTGAACCTGCATGGCTTACATCTCCTGCAATGTCAGGTCGATTCCTTACCTCTGCACCTTGATTTTAAACTGACTTCCAGGGCTCTGAGAACAAATTTCTGTTATTTCAAGCCACCATGTTTATGATCATTTCTTAGCTCAGCCATCACAAACTACTACACTTGGTCATCATTTTTGCTGAAATTGTCTTTTCCAGTCTCCTGTTTCAAACGCCTCTGCTGTTTGTTTTGCAGAGCCCTTCCTCCCCGCTCCTGGGTTCCTTTGCCTATGCTTTTATTTCCCTCCACTGCTCATGGGGTCTAAGTCAGAGCTGCGGCAGAGCCCTGAACAGAGGCAGCCCTGAGAGATGGGTGCACATGTTGGCCGGTGTCTGACAAGGCAGGCCAGGTTGGCACTTGTTCAACATTCGGGCCAGAGAGGACTCCGTGCCCATGACCTTACCAGGAGCAGAAATATCAGAGGACTTCCTGGTGGTCCAGTGGATAAGGCTCTTCACCCCCAGTGCAGTGGCCCCAGGTTCTGTCTCTAGTAAGGGAACTAAGATCCCACACCCTGCAACTCCTGAGACCCTGAGCTCCAGAACCCATGAACCTCAACACAGAGGGCTGCAATGGAGACCCCGTGCAGCTGAAATTTTATTTTAAATTTAGAAAGACCAGTCAGTCTTCCATTCAGGAAGGAGCCACCCCAACCTGAAGGTCCCAGTTCTTCTCAGACTAGGTTAGGTTCCTTCTAAAACCCACCAGGCTCACGTTGGTCCTCACGCCAGGGTTCTCATCTCTTATTCCCAGACAATCCAATCACCTGGAAAGTAAGATTTCATAAAGTAAAATTGCTTTCAGGAGAGCCTGAGGCTCCTTCCCCAGAACTCCCTGGGGGTCTCAAAGATGTCCAAAGAGCCACCAATGCCCTCACTCACCACCACTCCCAATCCCACCCACCCCATATATACACGTCAATGGCCTTGAAGGTCTTGCTCCTCAGGGTCTTGCTTCCTGAAGATGCCATGATCTTCCTACCCCGCTAGCAGATGCTACTTGAAAAACTTTGAAAAGTCTTGAGTTTGACTTCACTGAGGAAGCAGCAGTCCCTTCCTTCTTATCTCTTTTTTTAAGAGATAGACATAGAGCCCCTACAACTAGGGGAAATCCAGCTGGAAAAAGGAAGTTTTTCTACTTTATTGTTCAACGTTTCATCTTTAACATCTTTATTGCTCAATTTATTTTTCTGATTTTTTATTAATTTTTACTAGTGTATAGCTGCTCCCTGATAGCTCAGTTGGTAAAGAATCCACCCGCAGTGCAGGAGACCTAGGTTCGATCCCTGCGTTAGAAAGATCCCCTGGAGAAGGGAAAGGCTACCCACCCCAGCATTCTGGCCTGGAGAATTCCATGGACTGTATAATCCATGGGGTCGAAAAGAGTCGGACACGACTGACTTTCACTTTCACATAGCTGCTTTAAAATGTTGTGCTTGTTTCTACTGCACAGCAAAGTGAGTCAGTTACATGCATACCTATATCCCTCCTTTTTTGGACTTCCTCCCCATTTAGGTCACCACAGAGCACTGAGTAGAGCTCCCTGCACTGCACAATAGATTCTCATTGGTTACCTATTTTATACGTGGTAGTGTATACATGTCAATCCCCACCTCCCAATTCCTTCCCCATTAGTGTCTATTCATTTGTTCTCTACATCTGTGTTTATATTTCTGCTTTGCAAATACGTCCATCTGTACCATTTTTCTTGATTCCACATATATGCATTGACATGTGATATTTGTTTTTCTCTAATTTGCTTATTCTAATATTAAAGGATTCCGTGTTGGAAATTTCCAGGACATGAACTTATTTTCCTGGGATAACATGGGGCAGACATAAGCCTGAAGCTCAGCCCCAGGAAGGTAACTACAAGAGCAGGAGCCTGTGCTATACAAACCCCTCTTGTACCCCTGGTGTTTATTTCCTTTTGCTCATCTCTAAAGACCCAAGCTTCTTGGCTGGGCTGTGGGCCTGAGTGTGAAAGGAGGCTTGAGGTCCCTGGGGACCCAGGATGGAGGCCACAGCACCCATCAGGAGGGTGCCCAATGGAGAGGGTCAGGGTGCCATGATCTTCCTCCTCCGCTAGCAGATGCTACTTGAAAAGCTTTGAAAAGTCTTAAGTTTGACTTCACTGAGGAAGCAGCAGTCCCTTCCTTCTTATCTCTTTTTTAAGAGATAGACATAGAGCCCCTACAACTAGGGTTTCCAAGAGTTGGTTGGCTGACTGCTTGGTTGGCTTTTATTTTCGGCGATGACATTCACATAACATAAAATTCACCATTTTCAAGTGAAAAACTCAGTGACCTCCAGTATATTCACAACGTTGTGTCCCCAGTACCTCCACCCAGTTCCAGAATATTTTCACCACCCCCAAAGGAAATTCTTCCTCCATAAGCAATCCCTCCCATTCTCTTTCCTTCTCCCAGCCCCAAGTAATCACCAGACTGTGTTCTATCTCTGTGGACCTGCTTGTTTTGGACATGTCATAGAAAGGGAATCATAGAACGTGATCTTTTGTATCTGGCTGCTTTGACTTAGCATGATATGTTTGAGGTTCGTCCACACTGTAGTATGTATTAGCATTTCATTCCTTTTTGTGGCTGTGTAATATTCCATGCCATAGACAGACCACGTGTTTAGCCACTCATCCACTGATGGGCATTTGGGCTGCTTCCGTCTTTTGACTCTTCTGAGTAGTGCTGCTATGAACCTGGGTGTACATGTATGTGCTTGAGTTCCAGTTTCCTTGTTTTCCCAGGTGGTACTAGTTGTAAAGAACCCACCTGCCAGTGTAGGAGATCCATCTGAGTTGGGAAGATCCTGTGGAGGAGGGAACCCACTTCAGTATTCTTGCCTGGAGAACCCCATGGATGGAGGAGCCTGGACACCACTGAGTGGCTGAGCAAGCATCCCATGTTTCCAGGTGTAGACCCAGGAGTGGAACTGTGGGACTTTCCATTTTAAAACCAGAAAAGTGGGACTTCCCTGGTGGTTCAATGGTCAAGACTCCAAGCTCCCATTGCAGAGGTGGTGGTGGTTTAGTCGCTAAGTCCTGTGCAACTCTTGAGACCCCATGGGCTGCACCCTGCCACACTCCTCTGTCCATGGGATTCTCCAGGCAAAAATACTTGAGTGGGTAGCCCTTTCCTTCTCCAGGGAATCTTCCAGACCCAGGGTTCAAATCCCAGTCTCCTGCATCACAGGTGGATTCTTCACCAGCTGAGCTACTAGGGAAGCCCTCCAAGGCAGAAGGCCTGGGTTCAACCCCTGGTCAGGGAACTAGATCCCACACCCACATTGCAAGCAGATTCTTTACTGAGCCACCAGGGAAGTCCCATGCTAGAACTAAGACCCAGCAATGACAAATAAATAAATAAGATTTAAATAAATAAAACCAGGAAAGTCTCAGGCAAACCAGGATGAGCCAGTCACCTAGCAGTGTTGAGCATTAGAATACTAGGTGCTCAGATACAAAGGTGCTTCTCTGGTGTCTCAGACGGTAAAGAATCTACCTGTAATGCAGGAGACCCAGGTTCAATCCCTGAGCTGGAAGATCCCCTAGAGAAGGGCATGGCAACCCACTCCAGTATTCTTGCCTGGAGAATCCCCATGGACAGAGGAGCCTGGCGGGCGACAGTCCATGGGGTCACAAAGAGTTGGACACGAATGTGCGACTAATATTTTTGCTTTCAGATACAAAGAGAAACAAGGAAGTGCAGTCTGGAAAGAGACACCTGAACAGATGATTCCGATTCAGGGTCAGTAGAGTTGAGAGAAAACTCAGAGAAGAGGCATCTTGCCCAGCAAAGAGTGAGTGCGGAAGAGAAGGATCTGATCTGGAAAATCCTTCTTGAAAGAACAAGATCCAGCCCAGCCCTCAGGGACTAACAAGTAGGTTGGGGAGATGCTCAGACAGAGCTTAACAAATGCTAAAATAGAGATCTGCCTGATTATTTTGCAACCCCATGGACTGTAGCCCACCAGGCTCCTCTGTCCATGGGATCTTCCAGGCAGGAATACTGGACTGGGTAGCCATGTCCTCCTCCAGGGGATCTTCCCAACCCAGGGATCGAACACTTGTCTCCTGCATTGGCAAATGGATTCTTTACCTCTGAGCCACCAGGGAAGTCCTCTAGAGGGACACAGGGGTAGAAAGAGGGGAACATTGGAGGGTCAAGAAGCTTTACAGAGCAGAGGCACCTTGGCTGACTTTGGAAGGACAAACAGGAGTCAACCTGATGCAGAATGGAAGGAATTGTAGATGGCATGAAGGATGTGCTCAGAGACACAGAAGCAGGGCAGAAAAAGTGGGAAATGAATGTCCCACTCCCGAGGATTTAAGCAAAAGCCCTTGCAGCTGTAATGTGTTGCCAAAAACCACGACTTCTCCCACAAATTACACTGTGCCATCGAGACTTAAAGGTTCCATGGCAAGGAGCCGTGAAAACTGTGCTCATCAGAGGATGGGCTGCAAAGCTGGATTTTAGCTTAATTTAAACAGGTTCCAAAAGGACCACTGGCCTGAGCCAAGATATCATTTTTTGCTAGCAAAATCCTATCTGTTAATGTTTCATCTAATCAGTAAGATAAAAAAAGCCCATTGCTGGTCTCTCTGGTGGTCCAGTTGTTTAGACTCCATGCTTCCAGTGCAGGGGGCAGGGGTTCAATCCTTGGTTAGGGAACTAATATCCTTCACAGAATGGCCAAAATTTGAAGAAAAAAAAAAGCCCATTGCTTTTTCCAATATTATAATTACTTTGGTCACTAATTTCTAAGATGGGGCCCTATAAGTATCATGAAGGACTCAAGGTAATAATGAAAATGGTCCTTGAGTGTGGGCTGCTCTTGGGCTGACTGGTTGGTCATGGGCTTGTCCCTCATAGAAATAAACCCGACCTTTATCTCCGTCTGCGGCATCTCCAAAAACTGTGTCTCTGGCCTCTCAGGATGTAATCACCATTGGGGATCTGAGGGAACAAAATAAAACTTATGATACTGAGCAGGACCCTGTGGGGCTCCCAGGCACAAAGGCTTTCTGTGTCCCCCATCCCTTTGATTACAGGAATCAACCTTCATTCAGCCTCCATGACCTTCCCTGGGTTCCAATAGGCAGATTCAAGCAGTTGTTAATGAAGGAAGGGAGGGGATTCAAGACCAGGGAGAAACAGTCAGCAGGAGCCTTGGGGCAGGATCCTGGTTCCTTATCAATGGATACACATAGCAATATCTTTGAGTTGTTCTTCAGATACTGAAACCCCCTCCAGGTGGGAGAAGTTGATGATTAATGATGGTAGGCTGCCCACCAGCCTGTAGACCTCAGACCAATTGTATGTGAGGGTTGATGATGATGACTCTTCGCCACCAATTCATCAGAGCTGATCACATCCTCTTTGGACAATTGCTATAAATCTCATTATCATCACAGTTTTGAGGGTATTAGCCTGCCATGGCTCCCTTTTCCTGGCAAAGCAATAAAGCTATCCTCTTCTACTTCACCCAAAAGTCTGTCTCTGAGGTCTGATTCAGTACTGATTTATAGAGTAGCTGAGTACGCTAGCCAATATACCATTGGTTTAGTTTTCGCATGTCTGAGTTTATTGATACATTACAAATTTTATAAAGCATACACAAAAAGTAAAAATGTTAATGTATGAAATGGGACAGAGATCTAATTCAAAGTTCTATGATTTCCTTCTTTCCCTCTAAAGACTTGTTTCACAAACATGGCTTTAGATGCATTCAAACCAGATGCTATCCTCCAAGATTCCATTTTCTCTCCCTTTAAAAGCTGGGGTGATCTCTGACATGCCAATAATCAGCTGAAATCAGGTACCAGGATTTCAGAAGTTGGTTTCTTTTGCTTTCTCTGTCTGGTCCTGTCCTTCCCTCTTCCGAGGACCCCTCCTGGACTGAATTCTGCCTCTCAGCAAGTAGCCCAGGTTAGGGCCTCTCATTCTTTCTGCATTCCTGGGGGGATGCCTGCAGGCAACAACTTCCTCTGAAGTCAGACCCCCCATCCTCCCGTCGCCGAAGAAATGAGAAAATCTGCAGCTGTTTCCTTCCACTGGCAACCCTGTAAAGAGTAATAGAACAGCCTTGTCAGTCCCGAGGCCCATTGGTGAAGGGCACAGCCTCCCCTTGATAGACTAGCAGTGGGAATCAGCAGGCCATTCATCGCTCTCATATCATGTTAGCAAGGCCTGGATTAGGTCTGAAAACCCTGATGTCCTCACATAGCAGGTGGATTTGTTTATTTAGAGTCCTGTCCTGCCCAAGAAGAAATTTGAAACAGAGTAGCTTCCCACTGTCCTGGAGCCTGCACAAAATACGCCTGCCATGAACTGAGGAGCCACCAGATGGCCAGAATGGGACCCTGGTTTCCAGTCACTTCACCCATTTCTGAGTCACAGAGTTCCAAAGGGCACAGCTGGGAGGAAGGTATTGACCTCCAAGTCCACTGATGTTTCATGAGCAGGAATCACCGAGTGACAGGCTTGAGTGGGCTTGGGGTTTGAATACAGACTGGCTTAGGCTGGATTCCTGGTTTGGCCACTTACTGTAATTGTTATTGTTGTTCAGTCACTAAGGCATGTCCAACTCTTTGTGACCCCATGGACTGCAGCACACTAGGCTTCCCCGTCCTTCATTATCTCCCAGAGTCTGCTCAAACTCATGTCCCCTGAGTTGGTAATGCCATCTAAACATCTCATTCTCTGTTGCCCACTTCTCCTCCTGCCCTCAATCTTTCCCAGCATCAGGGTCTTTTCCAATGAGTCAGCTTTCTGCATTAGGTGGCCAAAGTACTGGAGCTTCAGCTTCAGCATCAGTCTTTCCAATGAATATTCAGGGTCGATTTCCTTTAGGGTTGACTGGCTTGATCTCCTTGCTGTCCAAGGGACTCTCAAGAGTCTTCTTCAGCACCATAGTTCAAAAGCATCAGTTCTTTGGTGCTCAGTCTTCTTCATGGTCCAGCTCTCACATCCACACACAACTACTTACTATGACAGTTCTACTAGTTTTCTAGGGCAATCACAACAAAGTCCCAGAAACAACAGAAATGGATTCTCTCACAGTTCTGGAGACTGGAGGTCTGATATGAAAATGTTGGTGGACAATGCCCCCTTCAAAACTCTGGGGCAGGGTGGACTCCTTCTATCCCTCTTCAAGTTCTTGGTAGCTCAGGAGGCCTTTGGCCCAGGGAGGCAAAAGTCCAGCCTGTCTCCATCTGCACACAAATATCTTCCCTCTGCACCTGTGTCCAAATCTCTCTAGAAAAACTATGACCTTGAATTTAGAGCCCACTCTACTTCAGGACTTCCCCAATGGCTCAAGTGGTAAAGAATCTGCCTGCAATGCAGGAGACACAGATGTGTGTTCAGTCCCTGAACTGAGAAGATCTCCTGGAGGAAGAAATAGCATCCCACTCCAGTATTTTTACCTGGAGAATCCCCTGGACAGAGGAGCCTGACGGGCTACAGTCCACGGGGTCGCAAGAGAGATAAACCACTGAGCACGCACACCTCATGCCTTCTTCAGGGGAGCCCAGTCTTAACTAACTATATCTGCATGACCCTATTTCCAAACAGAGTAACACTTGAGGTACTGGGGGAGCAGGGGAGCCCCATCTTAACTAACTATATCTGCATGACCCTATTTCTAAACAGAGTAACACTTGAGGTACTGGGGAAGGTTGGGGAGCAGATCCAGGGCTTCAGCATGTGCTTTTGAGAGGGTGAAATTCAACCCACAATGCTGAGTGACTTCAATTAACTTGATTAACGTCTCTGAGCCTGTTTTCTCAGCTTAAGGAAGCGGTGCTGTGATCCACTCCCCACGGCTGCTGTAATGCTCTGATAGGCTTCATGGGGAAGCTTCTGGTGGATGCTCAGTGCGCCTAGTTCCTCTTTCCTCTTCCTTCATGCCTTGCAGCCTCCCCCTCTTGACTCATCTCTTCCCCATACTGGGGAACCATTTGTCCTGTCTTCAGAGATCACCTGTCTGCCTGCTGAGCCATGGATTCAGCCATAGGTGTAATGTAATCACAGCCAAAAAAAGAAAAGAGGTAGGGGATTTCCCTGGTGGTCCAGTGGTTAAGAATCTGCCTTCCAGTGCAGGGAACATGGGTTCAATCCCTGATTGGGGAACTAATCAGTGCCCCATGTGGCACCGGGCAACTAAGCCCATGAACAGCCGCTAATGAGCCCGCACACCACAGCTAAAGAGAAACCTGCACGCTGCAACCAAGATCCGATGTAGCCAAATAAGTAAATAAGTATTCAAAAGGAAAAAGAAAAGACGCAATGAAATGATTTGCATGTCAATCTAGTCTGGAAATGGGTGGGCTTGGTGTGCTCAGCACTGAAAAATCATAAGGTTCAGAGGACAATTTGGCAATAATTTAATTAAAAGTTAAAATGTCTATGCTCTTTGGACAGTCATTCTATTTCTTGATATTTTCCCTAAACAGCTGGTCTATGTGAAAAGGGTATTCATGACAGCGTTGTTTATCCAAGCAATAGACTGAAAGCAGCCTGTATTTTATGGTCCTTCCATGCCATAAAATACTATGTAGTCATTAAAAACAAACGAGGTGGCTCTCTGTATGCTGATATGGAATGACCCCCAAGATAAAATTTTAAATGAAAAAGCGTGGTTTGAGGAAAGAAGGATGAATAAGCAGAACACAGAGGGTTTTAAAGGCACTGAAATGCTTTGTATGATACTATAATGATGGATATATGTCATTATACATTTGTCCAGACCCATTGCTGTGTTGTAAGAACTTATGGAAAAAACCTGAATGAACTTTTTGGCCAACCCAATACTTAAGTAGTTGGTGCAGCCATATGAGACGAGAGCAGAAGGAGGGATGGGGGACAGGTGAGAGAAAGGATCACAGACCCGGCTCACACCCGGGGCACAGAGGGCAGATGCGGGGGGACAGCTGAGGCTCCTGGGCATGGTGGCACCATCAGCCTCCACAAGCGCATATACGTTAGTGCCTACTGGAGAGGGCAAGGCTATAGAGAGACTGTATCCCCCGAAAGGCCAGGAAGAAAAGAAAGCCAAGGAGCTGACAACTAAAACACCCTCCAGTCCATGCACGTGGAATGTCCCATTCCCTCAGGTTCTTGCCAGGTGACTGGGTAATTTGATAAGCTAATTGAGATGCACAATTGGGCATTATTTCATGAACACCTCATGGGGACACATAGAAGGTTTCCTCTTGAATCAACTTGACATTGCAGTATTAATAGCTCTTAATTGTTTAATTTATTCATCCTTCCCAGGGGTGACTGCCTGTTAACCGGCACTTCAGACACTCAAAGGAATGCATGTCTATGGGAAGTTATTTCAGGACTGTGACAGGATGAGAGAGGAGAGCTATTTGGGATGGAAGACCTTCTCCATACCCTTCAAATCCCATGACAAAAGGGATCATGCATTTCACCCATCTTTCATCTCAGGTCGTCCCCAAAATAAGACTGAGGACCATTTCAAGGAAATAAAAGCAACTTGGAATGGAATCTGCCAGTGTCTGTTCTCTGCCTGCTCGAGTGCAGTCTCTTCAGTCTTGTCCAGCCCACAACTATAGCCCTCCAGGTTCCTCTGGCCATGGGATTATCCTGGCAAGAATACTGGAGTGGGTTGACAATTCCTACTCCAGGGGATCTTCCAGACCCAGAGATCAAACTCATGTCTCCTGCATTGGCAGGCAGATTCTTCACCACTGAGCCACACTAGGGTTAAACAAAACGCCAGTGTCACCTGAAAGGCTCAACAGGGCACCACTGACTTGGGATCTGTCCATCAGACATACTCCAGTGGCATCATTCACCAGCTATAACATGTCAGGTCTGTAAAGAAATAGTTGCTGGGTCCTGAGAGAATCAACATTTAACACATGGCATTGCAAGGACCCAGGAGCACTTCCTTTTCCCCCTTGAGTATGAAATTGTAAGAACTTCTCCAACCCAAGACACAAAAAGAAATATTAGCCGCTTTTCAAGGACAAAGAACATTCCTCTGTGTTGCCCCAGACAACGAAGATCTCAGCCAGTCTAGTGTAATTTTCCATGATCACCCACCATTCAGTAGAACTTACCAACCCTCTTAGTGACTGGCTTATTTTAGTATTCAAGGTACAGAAACTCTGCGTGCCTCTCAATTGCCCTGGTGCAATTATTGTATTGATTTGATGCAACATTAGTTCCACATCGAAAGTGGTGTATGTTTTTAAATTTGCAATTAAATCAAATGACGCCTCTTTGCTAAGATGGTTGACACTTGTTCACATGCTGCTGTGAGCAGTGAAGGTAAGTTTTATTTAGCATCAGAAAGCATGCGGGGAGGGGGAGCTTGAAATTTTCAAGCAACTCCATTTCTTGCCTGGCTCTTCAGCCTAATTTAAAAAAAAAAAAAAATCAAGCTACTTACCCATTTGTTGTAAAAATGGTACATCTGAGAACTACTGTGTTATAGGGATAATCTGCATAAGTCACTGAGCAAGCAACATCGAAAGGATAATGTCAGGGGATGAATGTTTGTGCCTTCCCCCCAAATTCACATGGTGAAGCCCTAACTCTTTGGAGTATTTAGAGGTGACGCCTTTGAATAGACGAGGTCATGAGAATGGGCCCTTCATGATGGTCCTGGTGTTCATGTAAAGCAAGGAAGAGAGAGCGATCTCTCCACATCCATGAAAAGGAATGCAGTACAAGAAGGCAGCTGTCTTCCTGTCTTCCAGACAGGAAGAGAGTCCTCACCAAGGATGGAATCTGCCAGCACCTTGGTCTTGGGCTTCCCAGCCTCCATGACTGTCAGAAAATGTCTTTTATTTAAGCCATCCAATCCACAGTATTGAATCCAAGCTGTTGAAGACAGATTAAAAACTGAAAGAGCTCGAGAATAATTGGTGATTTTGTCCCATCTTCCTTTCTGGATGATCTCTACATTCTTGACCCACTCAATTTCTTTCCAATCTCTAATATGGCTCTGATATGTGTACAGTTAATTGTTAATTATTCAGGCCATAGGGGACCAGGAAAAGTCAGGGCAATTAAATTTGTTTAAATTTTAAAAAGATATTGACACCCAACAGTCTCTTCTTACCAAGTGACCACTAGGAAAATGGTCAAGAAAAGAGCAGGAAAACATGAAGGGGAAAGGGAACAGTATGCTATGAGTTAAACTGTTAAATGTCAGGGCTTCCCTGGTGCCTTAGGTGGTAAAGAATCTGCCTGCAATGCAGGAGACCCAGGTTTTATCCCTGGGTTGAGCAGATTCCCTGAAGAAGGAAATGGCTACTCACTCCAGTTGTGCCCCCTCAAAAAAAGATATGTAGAAGTTCTAATCCTCAGCAACTCAGAACATGACCTTATTTGGAAACTGGGTCTTTACAGCAGTAGTCAAAATGAGATCATGGCAATAGATCATCATAATACAAAATGACCGGTGTGCCTATAAAAAGGGGAAACTGGACTCACATGGGGGAGACAATTGAAGACACAGGGAGAACAGCCCTATGACTGAAGCCAAAAATGCCAAGGATTTCCAGAAAATGCCGGAAGCATCTAGGAAGGATTCTTCTTCCAGAGCCACCAGAGAGAATGGCCCTGCCAGCACCTTGATTTTGGACTTCTAACCTCCAGAACTGTGAGACAATAAATTTGTCTTTTTAAAAAATTTATTTATTTGTGGCTAGCTGGGTCTTTGTTGCTGTGCAAGAGCTTTCTCCAGTTGTGGTGTGTCAGGGCTACTATCTAGCTGTGGCATGCGGGCTTCTCATTGCAGGGACTTCTGTTGCGGAGCACGGGCTCTAGAGCTCAAGGGCTTCAGCAGTTGCAGCTCAGGGGCTTAGCTGCCCCACAGCATGTGGGATCTTAGTTCTGGGACCAAGGATTGAACCCATGTCCCCTGCACTGGCAGGTGGGTTCTTAGCCTATAGACTACCAGAGAAGTCTCAGTTTCTGTCTTTTAAGTCAACTAGTTTTGGATACCTTCTAATGGTAGCCCTAGGAAATGAATACACTATCATATTAAATATGTGCATTAACTGTAGGGCCTACCCTAATTTCTGAAAAACAAAAGTGCAAAAGGAGGCTCCATTTAATGAATGAACAAATGCAGACTGTATATATATATATATATATATATATATATATAAACAAAAGTGCAAAAGGAAGCTCCATTTAATGAGTGAACAATTGCAGAATATAGATTACATATATATATATATATTTTTTGAGGCAACATGGGGATTTTAAGAAAGAAAGAAAAACACAGGGGGAAACAAGAATCCAGAAGTAAAGTTAGAAATAAAACATATAAAATTCTTTATGGTTTGCTAAAAGGATGTAAATTTTGTTCTGGGATTCCTAGTGACCAATTTAAAGAAAGAAGCTCCATCAGTTACACAGCACAATTTCCACATTCACAGAAGGAAGAATAGTTATCAGCAGAAGCAATGCTATTTCTGATACTAAAGCCTAAGAGAAAGTTAATTAAGAGACTTGTCTGGTTACTGAATTTATGTCCTTAACAAGATCCTTCATCCCATAAACACACTGTCTAGTTCTAAATTATATAGCGCTGTAGTTTACAACATCTTTGATTTTTAACCAATGACTATGTAGGATGGTAAAAGCTGTGATTTTCGAAGCTAAATGGATGTCAATTGGTTTACAGCTTCCAATGATGAAACGTAATCCAGAGATAAAATCTGCAATATTTTATCTCTTGTAGATTTATTAAATCTACAGTGCTAACCCACAGATTAGATACATCAGAATCACTTGGGAATCACCTTCAAAAAGATACACCTGGGGGATTTCCCTGGTGGTCCCGTAGTTAGAACTCCACACCTCCACAGCAGCGGACAAAGATTTTATCCCTGGTGGGGGAACTAAGATCCAACATGCTGTGCAGTGTGGCAAAAAAAAAAAAAAAAGACAAATGACTGGGCCCCACCCCTGGGAATCTGATTCACTGGACATTTCTGGTGTTGAGCCAATTTTAAAAACCACTCTCATCTAGATGATGATAATAGGCATATCCTCAGGCAAGCCTTCTGACATGTTTCCCTTAATACAGATTTTGATAACTCTTGGACAGAAGAGTAACCAAGGTGAAACTTCCAGCCTTTTATGGGCTCCTTCAGTGTGCAAATATAGGGGACCACTTAACCCATCTCCCCAAAAAGATGGTGCTCCGGAGCTAAAGTGACTCAAAACCCACGCCTGCATATGTGCCCAGTGGACTGGAACAGCACTGGACTCAGGGTTTGGACTGAAAGGGGATCAAACCAGTCAATCCTAAAGGAAACTAACCCTGGATATTCATCAAAGGACTGTTGCTGAAGCAGAAGCTCCAATGCTTTGGCAACCTGATTCGAAGAGTCGACTCACTGGCAAAGACCCTGATGCTGGGAAAGATTGAAAGCAAAAGGAGAAGAGGGTAGCAGAGGATGAAATGGTTAGATAGCATCACCGACTCAATGGACATTAATTTGAGGAAACTCTGGGGGATAGGGGAGGGCAGGGGAGCCTGGTGTGCTACAGTCCATGGGGTCACAAAGACTTGGACACAACTTAGCAACTGAACAACAACCACAGGGTTTGGTCTGCATCCCTACCCTCCCTTTCTTAGCCATGAGGCTCCTAACTGAGTCAGGGGACCTCTCTAGGTTTCAGGTGGCCTAGAGAAATGGGGATGACAAGGCCGGCTTCATGAATGCACTGTGATGATTAAACAAGAAAGTTTGTGGAAAGTCTTAGCAAATGCCTGTGTGGTAGAAAAAAAAAAAAAAAAAAACAATAAAGGAAGCTTTCCATTGCTTATTTTTATCTTAGGAAATATTCTTTTTCTGTGACTATACCCCAGAACATTACCATCCCTGATAGCAAGATAAACCATTGAGATGCTACACCACACATCAGAATTGTCTGCCAAGGTGCCATGGACAGTCAGCTCCTGGGACCACTGGCCCTTAGTATTGGCAACTTCCACATAGTCCAGTTGGGAGACAGAAGGGCAGGTATGCAGAACACCACAGGTAACCACGCAGGCAGGGTTGTTACAAGAATGAGAAGGGTTATGGGAGCAAATGACTCAAAACCTATAAAAATAAACCTGACCTCACTTGCTGCACTTAAATGCAACGAGGACTCAGGAGGTCTCCTGGAGAATGGTTTGTGTTATTTTTACTTAGGGAGGGTTTTTTAAATCTTTATCGGTTAATCCTCCTATTGGCTGGATAGTTCTGTCTTGTAGGATCATAAATCTAGATGCAATCTTGGATGAGCTGTTTGGCAGCCTGATTCTCTGCCTCCAAGCACTTGTTTGTCTACACTTGAGAGCCCAAGGTACCCAAGTGTGGAGGCAGGGTCGCTGATTGCTATGCCTTCCAAAATCGTAGGTTCATGGCACGGGGTAGGGAATGCAGGTAGCCAGTGCAATTAGTAGCAAACTCATTAAGAGACCCTGGGCAGGCAACGCAGCTGGCAACATCAGTTTTGTTTCTGCCACATCTACCTGATGGTCTATGATGCAGTCATTCCCAAACGTCTATGGAATGTTCACAGTAACGTGGGAATTGCTTATCCCACACTGCCCTACATATTCCCTGTAGAAATAAGAGCTACACTACACTGAGCACGAACTCCCACTTCTTATTTTATATATATATATCATCTCAGCAGACCAATACCCTACAGTGTGAGTTTTATGATCACAACCTCAAAGACAGGGAAAGTGAGCCTTAGAAAGCTTAAGTCACCTGCCCATTGAATGAGTGGTACCACCAGAATTTAAGCCACAGACTGACCCCAGAACTAGTGCTTTCATTCTCCCCACTGTGAAGCGCCACCAGCTATGACCAACACAGAGGCCACGGAAGTGCACGTTGGATTTATATCTTCTGATGTCATTGGTCCCAAGTTTCAGCACCAAGTGTTGAATCACCCACATCAAATGGATGAAAATTCTGCTGCCAATTAGAAACGCGTAGAATGTTAAGCACCCTTCCCTCCATCTCCTCTCTAATCAAGCAACATCTCTTGTACAGCAGACAATGATTGATTTTAAATGAGTCAGTGTCTCTTTAAGTTCCTGAGACCCCAGAATCTCTGTTTAATTGTATGGTAACCATTAGGAGCTTTGTCAGAAAGGATGACAGGAGTAATCACCCAAGAACAGATTTCTAGGTAATTTATAGTTAGCCAATCCAAACCTAATTCCTGAGTGACCTGTACTGTGCCTAAGGAGCCTGAAATAATCATGTATTTACCCTTTACCCTGAAATTAGATGGTACTTACCATGCAATTACCCAGCCACTAAGTGACAATTACCATGTAATTAAATGGTCAGCGGTTACCATGTTATTAAATAGCATTGACATGATATTCGTTCTGCAGAACCTTGCACTGTCACCATACAATTTAACTACCCACCAAGAAATTACAGCCATTCCTGGGAAGCTCTGCCCTTTGCTTCGATGGATTATGAGTCGGCAGAAACTCCCGGCACCATGTGCTTCCAAGAAAGCCAAGAAATAGCCAAAGTTGTGCGTGGGTGTAACATGGCCTCCTGGGCCTGGGCTTCTAGCCAGACTGGGCTGGTACCTCGGGAGCCCAGCCTCAGTGCAGCACTCGGGAATCAGGGTGAATTCCCCCACCCTTCTGTGATAGTGTACTTCAGAGGAAAGGTAGACATCATGCTTTTTCTCTCCCAGATGTGGTACCTACCCCGGGGCAGAGCATGCTGGGAGAGTTTGAAGCCCTAAGTAAGGCATGAGTTCTGTTTCAGCCTGGGAGAGACCATCCCCAAATCATCAAGATAAGCCTCGTAAGTTCCATGAGGACAGGATCTTCTTCTATCTGGCTTATTTATTGCCTTATCATCAGGCCTGTTGTAGATGCTCAGTAAATATTATTTGGATTGTATTTATTCATTCAGTCATTATTTATTCGTTTATTGGTTATGGATCTACTACATGCCAGCCACCATGCACTGACACTTTTTGTGGACACTGTGAGGTTCAATGACGTCTCAGGCTGAGTCACTTGCCCAAGGTCATTATAAACTACTTGGTGGCAGATGCAAGACTGAACTCAGGTCTATCTGAGGCTCAAAAAGCTGTGTTTTTGCTATAGCAGCACGTCTTGGCCAGCATCCAGGTGGCCTGAGAGACTTGGAAAAGCTAATGACTTCCTGGGATGGATCACTTTTGAATCTAAGCCTTCTGCACCAGCCATAATAGCTCCTATAAACTGTTGTTCAGGCTCCCCTGGTGGCTCAGCAGCAAAGAATGTGCCTGCAGTGCAGGGGATGCAGCTTTGACGCCTGAGTCGGGAAGATCCATGCCTGGAGGATCCCACGGACAGCGGAGCCTCTTGGGCTACAGTCCACAGAGTCACAAAGAGTCGGACCTGACTAAAGTGACATAGCACACACAACACAGAAACTGTTACTCACGTTTAGTAAATGAAGAAAGTGCAGCTCAGAGAGATTGAGTGACTCATCCAAAGTCACCCTGCTGATGAGTTGCATTGAACTTGGACTCAGAGGCCACTGCCTGATGCAACTGGAGAGAGATACAGCTGTCTCAGGCCTTCACACTTCTACCATTAAAATGCGATATCTTTGGGTTAGCCTTGTTTCCAAATATTGCTGCTAAAATGTAATAACTTGCTAGAACTTTCTAACACGTTAAATTACCTAGCATCCAAAGACAAATCCAGGGTGAAACACAAGACCAGACACTAATGGATGGTGTTTGAAATCAAAGAAAGGAAAAGATTCAAGTGATGAATAACAAGTAGGTCTCATCTTCAAAGTCAGCTCCCATCAGTTGCTAGCAGCTGCCAGGAGCTACATATCGCAAAGGCTCCTGAGGCTGTATCGGGGCTCAACAGGATAAAGTATCATGACTGATTAATGATGTCTGCTTTGGACCCTGCTGAGGAAATGACTGCACGTGATGGTTATCATCTCTGATCTAGACTGCGGGATTCTACACATAAGGTCAAGTTTGGAAATCGGTGGGGCTGGGTAGAAGACAATGAGTGGGAACAAAAGACACCTAAACAAGTAAGCAGTCAAAGATCATGTTTTCCCTCCCTGCAGGTGCTCGAAAGAGAAAGTGAAAAATATAATGTCAGTAAAATGAAAACTTGTTGCTTAGTTGCTAACTCATAAAACAAGCCAGAAAACCTTGTTTCCAGCCTCAGCTCTTAAATTAACTGTAGGACGTTGACCCCATCAGTGCCCCTCCCTGGGTCTCAGTTTCGTCATCTGTAAAACAAAGGCATTTAAGTAGCAAATCTCCACGCCACTTCCAGGATTCTGAAGTTTAGAGTGCACAGCCCCGGACTGAGTGAGCTCGAGGGGGTCTTCCCTGGAGGTCCAGTGGTTAGGGCTCTGTGCTTCCCACACTGGGGCACAAGTTCAATCCCGGGTTGGAGAAGCTATGCATACTGCACACGGGGGGTGGGGTGGGGGGAGAGACTGTGAGCAGCAGGGAAGAAGATAAGCAGGAGAGAAGTGGTGAAAGCTGATCAAACACTTCTTACTCCCTGTTGGAGGGGTATCAGAAACAGTGTGGAAACCAATACTTCTGTTCTGGCCATGTTGAGTTTTAGACATCAATTCAACATCCAGGCAGAAATGTCAAGTAGCAACTGAATATGTAAGTCTATAGCTCAAGGGAGATGCCTGGGCAGAAGAAATAAACTTGGCAGTCATCAATAAACAGATGGGGCTGAATAAGATCCCTTGGGGAGAGAATGATACTGGAGAGGGTGTTTCCAGCAGTTAGAATTTAGGGACAAAGGGAGGAGCCAGCAAAGGTTGAGAAGGAATGTCCAGTGAGATAGTGAGAAGTGTAGGAAGAAGGGATTTCAAAAAGGAAGTTGTTGCCTGGGTCCAGTACAGCTGAGAAATGGAGTTACATAAAGAAGCAGGGGCATTAGCTTGCTAAGTTATATCTTGGTGACTTTAATAAAAACTGTATAAGAAAGCCATGGAGGGCAAAACCTGATTAGAAGGAGCAAAGGAAATACTAGGAGGTGAGAAAGTGGGAACAGTAAGTATGGACAAAATGCCTGAGGTTAGGAGCACATGGCTCGTAGCTTATTGCTGGCTTATGACGTTTTTGTGAGAATGTATGTGAAGAGTCTGTCATAGCACTCAATACGACAGGTGCTCAAAAATCCAAATTCTTGCCCCTTTAATTCACCTATATTTAATCAGTTTACCATTTTCCACAGAGATGACTTTCTGACAACCGCATCAGGGCCCCGTGTCAGATACTAATATTAAAAGTCTTCTATCTTGACCTTGGCCCTGGGGGAAACTGATAGACCCATTAAGCTTGCCTGCTCATCCTTTCACCTTCCATGGTCCTGTGGGATGGATGTCTCTTCAGGTAGGCCAGCACTAAGGCCAGATGATGCCTTATTCAAGGAGAGGAAATTAATCATGTACAAATGACTTCTACGGAAACCCAGCCAGGGAGGGTATGTGAGAGGCCCATAAATACTGCAATGAGGGCTGTCATCTAAGCCACAAATTCTACCAACCCTTCTGCAGGAAACTGATAGTCAATATCCTAGTACTACCAGAGAAGTGTGGTTACTGATCCACCTTGTCTTCCTGCAGTCGAGACACTAGTCTATCCATGGTAACTGGCGATGTTCATACTGACCAGTTCATCCATCCATCCATTACTTTGTTAGACACACATGTTCTAAGCACCCATCTGCCGAGCATTATGCTTCTTGCTGTGAGACATGCAACGACCTGTACGACATTTATGCAAAACTCACAAACAAATATTGAATATCTACTGTGTGCCAGTGTACTTGGGTTCTGAGGTTCAGCAGTGAATGAGACGAATAATTCCACCCTTAATAGAACTTCTGTATTCTAATAGCTCTGAGCCCTGGACTCAGCCATCTTATAAAACTGTTTGGGAAAGGATAACAACTAATATAAATAATGAAATCCCCATGTGCTGTGCTCAGGCAGTCAGTCATGTCTGACTCCTTGTGACCCCATGAACTGCAGCCTGTCGGGCTCCTCTGTCCATGGGATTCTCCAGTAAAAAATACTGGAGTGGGTTGCCATTCCCTTCTCCAGGGAATTTTCCTAACCCAGGGATCAAACTCAGGTCTCCCGCATCGCAGGTGGATCCTTTACCATATGAGCCATCAGGGAAGCCCAAAATCTTCCAAGACCAATGCAAATAGTTAATTGACTGTCAAAAGGTTCAAGTGGTCAGAGTATTAGAAGCCACCCAGGGTGTGACTGGGGCTTCCCTGATAGCTCAGTTGGTAAAGAATCCTCCTACAATGCAGGAGACCCTGGTTTGATTCCTGGGTCAGAAAGATCCACTGGAGAACAGATAGGCTACCTACTCCAGTATTCTTGGGCTTCCCTGGTGGCTCAGCTGGTAAAGAATCTGCGTGCAATGCAGGAGAGAGACCTGGGTTTGATCCCTGGGTTGGGAAGGTCCCCTGGAGAAGGGAAAGGCTACCCACTCCAGTATTCTGGCCTAGAGAATTCCATGGACTGTATAGGCCATTGGGTCACAAAGAATCGACATGACTGAGCAACTTTCACTTCCAGGATGTGATTATCCAGATCTGAAAGTCATCCCTGAGGAGGTGACCCTGGAACACAGCCTTAGAGGACAGAAGATTTTGACCAATGAGGATGAGTGGCGAAGGCTTCCCAGGAGGGCAGGGTTAGGAGCAAAAACAGAGAGATGGATGGGACTTCCGCAGTGGTCCGGTGGCTAAGATTCTGTGTTTCCAATGCAGGAGGCTTGGGTTCAATCCCTGGTTGGGGAACCAAGACCCCACGTGTGGCCAAAAAAAAAAAAAAAAAAGTAGCAAGATAGAGATGAGCAAGGATGTCCAAGCTACATGGGGAAAAAAGACTGGAAAAACAGATTGAGGAATGATGATGCAGAACTGTCAAAGTCAGACTAGGGAAAGTGAGCTTTGTTTGCTGGGATGACAGTGTAAATAAGGAAGGAAAGCGAGAAAGTTGTGCATGAGGACGTGCTAAGTCACTTCAGTCCTATCCAACTCTGTGCAACCCCATGGACTGCGGCCCGCCAGGCTCCTCTGTCCATGGGATTCTCCAGGCAAGAATACTGGAGTGGGTTGTCGTGGCCTCCTCCAGGGGATCTTTCCAACCCGCATCTCTTATATCTAACCTGCATTGGCAGGCAGGTTCTTTAACACTAGCACCAACTGGGAAGCCCCAAAGTACAGACGGATGAAACTGAAGTGACTGTGTGTGTGCAGTTCAACTCAGTGTCAGATGTCCTATATATAGGGCCTCATGCTTTCTTCTTTGTAATTTTTTTTTTGGTGAATTTTTAAATAATGTTTTATCTGGAAAAAAATCACAGACCTACAGAAAAGTTGCAAGTACAGTTTTTTCCTAAACCATTCAAGGATAAGTTGCTGATCAAAAGCCCCATCCTCTCCAGATTCTTTCGTGTTGAGTTTCCTAGGCAAAAGTACACTGTCCCGCATAGCCATAATAGAATTCTCAAAATCAGGAAGTTAAGATTGATCATTACCATTACTTGATCTTCAGACCAAATTCAAGTTTCATCAGTTATCCCAATAATATCCTTTAAAGTAAAACCATCCAGTTCAGAATCTCCTACTGCATTTAGCGGTCAGGAGACACAAATTATTTTTTTCAAATAATTATAGTTTTTATTAATATTCCCAGAATAAGGCAAGTGGATTTTTTTACCTTACCGCAGCACCACCTGACTTGGGGGGAAGTGTCCTGATCAGACAGTAAATCAGAGAAAAGGCAGTTCTTTCAAGAGGCTTTCTTGAATCTTTGCTATTTTCTGGGATTGGTAAAATTCAATATTGTCACTACAATGAAAGCATGTCTGAGCTCTGTGAGCCTCAGTTTCCTCCACTGTAAAATGGGATTAATAACAATTACTTCCAAAGACCACTGAGCAGATTAGAGACAAGTGATGCCACATGCCACGGCAACCACAAGTCCTGCTGTGTGGTGAGCACTAAATATGGTTCTTTTTTTCTCTAACATCGCAGAATCACTGTGATTCTGTGCTCAGCAACTTAGTAATAAAAACTGTCAGATTCTGAGGCACTGAGGCAGAAAAGGCTGGAAGTCGCTGAGCATCTAAGATTAGCCCCCAAGAAGTTGTCATCAAGATGGGAATCAACGTCAGGGTCTTCCCTCCCTGATGGTGTCAGACCAAAACATCAGCCGAAAACTTGTCATCCTCACCAAACCCGGTCAGAGGAGCCGTCCCTGGGGCCCTTATTCCACTGCCCCCTCCCCAGATGAAGATATCTCTGCAGCACTTGCAGACTGAGAACACAGACAGCTTCTGCCTCTTCTTTGTTGCCCTTTCCCTAGGCAGTAAGAGGAGACAAATTTGAACAACTCCATCATCCCTGGGCTGTGCCATTCTAAGTCACACACTGTCTGAAATTAACACAGCATCACATTCAGGAAGCTCCCAACAGCGTCGTCAGCTTTCTTAAACCCAGAATATTGGCACTGCATTGATTTCCATTCTCGAACCTGCAGGCTGGGCACAGGCTCCATGTCCCTCTTTCCTGCAGATGGTTGATACTAAGCAGAAGGCACAAGCGCTCCTTCCTGTGAACCCAGCTAAGGACCAACGACTTCAGACACGCCCCACAGTTCATCCTGTGGCACTGAAGAGCTTGCCTGATGGGGGCTGGTGTAAATATAGTTCCCTCAGGGCAGCCAGCCAGAGCCTGGCCAGCCAACATCCCGTTACCAGCCTGCTCTTCACACGCGACTTGGTTTCACCACTTGGAGCTGATCCGCACCCTGGGCTCAGTACTTAAGGGCTCTGGAAGCAGGGTCAGCTTGCATTTTTATGATTTTCTTCCTGCTGCCTTGGCACTGTGGGCACCACCTCTAAGTATCTCCTCCTTTGTGAGGAGTGTTACAAAATGCTACAGAAACATGAGGCCCTTCAACAGCAAGAAGATCAAACCAGTAAATCTTAAAGGAAGTCAACCCTGAATATTCATTGGAAGAATTGGTGCTAAAGCTGAAGCTCCAACACTTTAGCCACCCGATGCAAAGAGCCAACTTATTGGAAAAGACCCTGATGCTGGGAAAGAATGAAGGCAGGAGGAGAAGGGGGCAACAGAGGATGAGATGGTTGGATGGCATCACCAACTCAATGGACATGAGTTTGAGCAAACTCCAGGAAATAGTGAAGGACAGGGAAGCCTGGTTTGCTACAGTCTATGGGGTCACATGGCTCAGAGGTTAAAGTGTCTGCCTCCAAAGCGGGAGACCTGGGTTCGATCCCTGGGTCGGGAAGATCCCCTGGAGAAGGAAATGGCAACCCATTCTAGTATTCTTGCCTGGAGAATTCCATGGACGGAGGAGCCTGGTAGGCTAGAGTCCACGGGGTTGCAAAGAGTCGGTCATGACTGAGCGACTTCACCTCACCTTCACCTTCACCGTGGTGTCACAAAGAGTCAGACACAACTTAGCAACTGAACAACAACAACAGGAACACATCTGGACGTGACCTGAACCTGGCAGCGCCTGCTCAGGCCGGAGACACATAAGCCTGCAGGGGCTTAAAGTAGAAAAAGGCAAAAAAAAAAAAAAAAAAAAGGCAAATAATACAAAAAGATCCATTTTTCTTGTGGGTGGTCTCTGACCAGATATGACCTTGGCTTCTCTCAATCCTGATCAAGGCTCCCCACCCCAAGTTGGGGTGGGGACTCCTATTCTCACCTCTCTTGCTGGCGCTTTAGTTGCAGAGATATCTCTTCAGAGCCTGGGAATGGTTTGCAAGCTACATTTGGCCTCCAGATAAATTTATTTGTCCCATCCCCTCTGTATGGCTTGCATATTTTAATTTTGTCAATATTTTTTAACCTGGAGATTTCACCTAAGAAACAAAAATCAAGATCTCTGGCTTTTCTTGGAGGAAAAACTAATCAGAAAATCTGCTAACCCTGGGTCCACATTCCTACCTTACAAAATGGACTGGAGCTGAGTTGCAGTTGGTCGCTTTAAACAGGGCACTTGCTCTCTAGTTCACCACCATCCAACACTTGGTCATTTATCAATCAAAATTATTGAGTGCCTCTGATAAGCTAGCCTGCCCTGAGTCCTGCTGATAGAGAGAAGTGAACTCCTGACTTTTCAGAAGCTGCGTGTCAGCACCCTCATTGTCTCCTAACATGGAGGAGGGCAGGTAGCTGGCATTCATCACCATACTCATACTGTTGTATTCCTTCTCAGTTAAGAGAACAGTATTGCTAACACCAGCCCCAGCTCACTCTCCTGTTATTAATAGGCCCCTGTAGACATTGAAGGGCTTCCCTGGTGTGCTGCAGTCCATGGGGTCACGAGGAGCCAACACAACTGGGAGACTGAACGACAACTGATGGCTCAGGTGGTAAAGAATCTGCCTGCTCCCTTTTGAACCTCGCTCCCATCTCCCTCCCCACCCCACCCCTCTAGGTTGATACAGAGCCCCTTTTTGAGTTTCCTGAGCTATACAGCAAATTCCTGTTGGCTATCTATACTACATATGGTAATATAAATTTCCATGTTACTCTTTCCATACATCTCACCCTCTCCTCCCCTCTCCTACCTATGGCTTATTCATGTTGAGTTGTTTTTATTAATTAATTTATTCATTTTAGTTGGAGGCTAATTACTTTACAATATCATAGTGGCTTTTGCCATACATTGACATGAATCAGCCATGGGTGTACATGTGTTCCCCAAAACAGCAAAATTCTGTAAACCAATTATCCTTCAATAAAAAATAAATTAAAAAAAAAAAAAAAAGAATCTGCTTGCAATTCAGGAGACCCAGGTTTGATCCCTGGGTGGAGAAGATCCCCTGGAGAAGAGAATGGCTGCCCACTCCAGTATTCTTGCCTGGAGAATTCCATGGACAGAGGAGAGCCTGGCAGCCTATGGTCCATGGGATCGAAAAGAGTTAAACACAACTGAAGCAACTAGGCAGCACGCATGTAGTTATTTGAATAGGAATTGATGAAAGTGAAAGAGGAGAGTGAAAAAGTTGGCTTAAAGCTCCATATTCAGAAAACGAAGATCATGGCATCTGGTCCCATCACTTCATGGCAAATAGATGAGGAAACAGTGGAAACAGTGTCAGATTTTATTTTGGGGAGCTCCAAAATCACTGCAGATGGTGATTGCAGCCATGAAATTAAGACACTTACTCCTTGGAAGAAAAGTTATGGCCAACCTAGATAGCATATTCAAAAGCAGAGACATTACTCTGCCGACTAAGGTCCATCTAGTCAAGGCTATGGTTTTTCCAGTGGTCATGTATGTATGTGAGAATTGGACTGTGAAGAAAGCTGAGCACTGAAGAATTAATGCTTTTGAACTGTGGTGTTGGAGAAGACTCTTGAGAGTCCCTTGGACTGCAAGGAGATCCAACCAGTCCATTCTGAAGGAGATCAGTCCTGAGTGTTCTTTGGAAGGACTGATGCTAAAGATGAAACTCCAGTACTTTGGCCACCTCATGCGAAGAGTTGACTCATTGGAAAAGACTCTGATGCTGGGAAGGATTGGAGGCAGGAGAAGAAGGGGATGACAGAGGATGAGATGGCTGGATGGCATCACTGACTCGATGGACGTGAGTCTGAGTGAACTCCAGGAGCTGGTGATGGACAGGGAGGCCTGGCGTGCTGCAATTCATGGGGCTGCAAAAAGTCGGACATGACTGAGCGACTGAACTGAACTGAACCTACTCCAAACTTCCTTCATCTGCCCATCCCACTAGAGTAAGAACACTGGAAGAGCAGGAATGTGACATTCATTTTTGTATTTTCAGTGATCACATTGACATCTGTCAAGTTTCATGTATTTATTTATTTGGGGCTGTGCTAGGTCTTCCTTGCTGTGCTTTGCTGTCCACGGGCTTTCTCTAGTTGTAGTGAGCAGGGGCTGCTCCCAAGTTGCAGTGTGCGGGCTTCTTACTGCAGCAGCTTCTCTTGTTGCTGAGCGTCGGTTCCGGGCATGTGGTAGTTAGTTGCAGCACATGGGCTGAGTAGTTGCAGATCAGTTGCTCCATGGCATATGTGATCTTCCCAGACCAAAGATCAAACCCAAGTCCCCTGCACTGGAAGGCATGTTCTTAACCATAAGACCACCAGGGAATTCCCTATAAGGTGTATTCTTAGCAAGGAGAAATAGAGATATAGAAAGATGTACACTAGGAGTTGGTACAATCAAAAATTAAAAGGATAACTTGGAGATGGTACAGGGGATCATGGTTCAACTGTGGGGAATGTGATCCCAGGTGAACTTGAATTTCAGTTACCTTCACACCCTCCACTGTCTGACCAAACATAGCTACTCAGCCAGTGTCTTCCTTGATGTTTTCTCAATGATCAGTCCACTCCTTCATATGCCAGCCAGGATCAGGGCAACCGCAGGACTTAGGTCTTGGAAATGAGTGCAAGAACATACCTGTTGCAGAACAATGACCAGCAGGAAGTGCAGAGAAAGACTTTGAATCAGACACACCCCAAAATGCACACCTGGTGACCCCAAGATGCCAGGACAAAAGACCACTGTGGCACCAAGAATTTAACTGGTACTTGTCTCCCCAACCCCTGCTGAACAGACATCTAGTTACCCTGTGTGGCAAAGTTTTAGTGGTAATGACCCCAAAATAATGACTCAGAGCAGAGGGCTACATGCTGAGTATGAGGCAGGCCTCAGTAGTACAGTTCTAACGACGGGCAGGAGCCAGGACTTAAAGGGTCTGCATCAGCCTGCCAACTCTGCAAAACTGAGCAAGGTGGGGAGCAGCAGGGGCTGTCTCATCTTATCTGTTGTGTCCCTGGAAAGTAATGCAGCCCTTCAGGATAGTGTGTGTGTGTGTGTGTGTGTGTGTGTGTGTGTGTGTGTGTGTGTGAGTTGCTCAGTTGTGTGTGACTCTTTGCAACCCTATGAGACTCCTCTGTCATGGAATTCTCCAGGCAAGACTACTGGAGTGGGTTGCCATTTCCTTCTCTAGGGGATCTTTGCAACTCAAGGGTTGAACCCAGGTCTCCCACGTTGCAGGCAGATTCTTTTACGGTCTGAGCCACCAGGGAAGCCCTTCAGGACACTAGGGGCTCCCAGATGTTCTAGACAGAAGAACCTCATTTGGCTCCAGATAGATCTGGTTTTCTTCTTCAATAAGTCATTTAGAGGTGAGTCTGGGAACTCTTGGCTGAAGGAATGATGAGGAAGATTCAAGACCAATAAAAACAGCCACTAATAAAGCCATCTGATCACCTGCATGAGTTACTGCTTCCTCTCTTCAGTCCATCTTGATGCTTGACACCAAGTCCACCAGAGAGAGGGGCAAGGACAGAGTCAAGGGGGGAAAACAAACCGATGTTAGTCACCTATCTGTTGTGTGCTAAATCCTTTGAATGTATTGCCTCAATAGTCCCCATCCAAACCAATGAAGAACGTGCTTTTTTTTTTTAACTCTCCATTTTTTGTTTTGGTATTCTTTCTTTTATTACTCTCCATTTAGACTTGAAGAAATTAGACCTTGGAAGATGTTAACAATATGCCCCAGCACACACAACCAGGAAGAGGAAGAAGCAGGGATTTAAATCCAGGATGATGGAATTAACTTCTTGACCACCAGACTAGCCTCAGACATGACAACTTCTAAACTCTGGACAGTCCAGCAAATATTGTGGTAGGTGGAGTTTACAAACATTCATCATAATTAGCCTTAGGGACTTCCCCAGTGGTCTAGTGGTTAAGAATCCTCTCCTGCCAATGCAGAGGACATGAGTTCAAACCCTGGTCTGGAAACTAAGATCCCACAGGTCAAGGGGCCACTAAGCCCTCGCACCCCAACTTCTGAGTCCACATGCCACAGGGCCCATGCTCTGCAACAAGAGAAGCCCCTGCAATGAGAAGCCCTTGCACCACAACAAAGAGTAGCCCCCACTCACCACAACTAGAGGAAGCCTGGGTGCAGCAGCGAAGACCCAGCACAGCCATAAATAACTAAACACTTTTAAAAAATTCGGCTTAAAGAGTCTTTGTGAATTTACACTTTCTTGTGATCCCTGCCCCTCCTGATAACTCCCAGCATCACAGACGGAGAGAGAGTGAGGTCATCCTGGAGCTTTTCAAGGAAATCCAGAAGCTGCCTTCTTCTCCTCTGCCTTCCTAATGCCCCCTAATCCCAGGAGATAATCACAGCACCAGAGGATAAGGATGAATTGCAAGAAGGCAGTGCCAAGTGTCCAGAGCAGAGGAAGCCCTAGGCAGGCTCTGAGTTGATGGGATTTAGCCCTTTAGTGCCAAATTTACCCCAATCCATGCATTGAAGGAGGCTGCTCAACTGGGTTTTCCCCTCTCCCCACATTCTTGCCCTTTAGGCCAGTGCCCTGCCTTAAGATATAAACAATATGCTGGTGATTTTGTGCTTCAGATCCACAAATCTAAAGTGGATACTTCACTGGCATCTCAAATATCATACGTCCTAAACAGAACTCTTAAATTACCCCATCCAAACCTGTCCTTGTTCCCCAAGTCTTCCTCATTAATAAATAGCCTTACTGTCCACTCAGATGCTAAAAAGTAGAGTCCTAAGATTCAATCATTTTCATCTCAGCTTCTCATTATGGAAAAGTTCACATGCATACAAAAGCAGACAGATTAGCATAATGAACCTCTGTATACCCATGACCCAACTTTCACACTGATCAGCTCAAGGTCACTCTTATTTCATCATGCCTTTTCTTCCCCCTGTATTATTATTTTGAAGCATGGACCAGACCTCAAAGTGTGTTCTATGGACTCTTGGGGATCCTTAAGACCCTTTCAGGAAATCTGAGGATACAAACCTATTTTTATTATAATACTGAAACATTATTTGCCATTTCTACTGTATTGATACTCATGCTAATGGTACAAAAGCAATGGTGGGTCAACTGCTGGTGCCTTAGCGGGAATCAAGTCAGTATGACCATAGTATATTTTTTACTGTATTCACCCACATTAAGACAAACACCAGTGGCACTTAAGATGTCCTCGATGAAATAGTAATAATTATTACTTTCATTAAGCCTCAGCTTTTGAGTTCACATCTTTTTAATACTGCATGCAGCAAAATGGAACCATCCATCAGCTGCTTATGCTGAGCACTAGAGTATAGTCGTAGCCTCAGAAGAAGCACTTGGGCAAATATTCAAGTGGGTAGCTAAACTAGCCACTTTTTCAAGGAACACCATTTTTACTTGAAAGTTTGACTAACAGACAAACTCTGGTTATTCAGATCGAGGTATTTGACACACATTCTCTAAAAATTAAAGTGAGCCTATCCCTTCAAGGCAAAATAACTGACAGCATTTGTTGCCAAAGTAGAATTCAAACCTTAAAGTGAAGATTAGAATTTTGGAAAAAATTATCTGCTGCCAATATTAATTAAATACTGAAATGTTTAGGTTTTAATTTTCAATATAGTGAATGTCAATAGTCATAACCCACATTTTTTTAAATGCCCTTTGGGTTCTTCAGTAGCTTTTAAAAAAAATATTTATTTATTTCTGTGCTGGGTCTTAGTTGAGGCATGCAGGATCTTGTTTCCTGACGATGGATCAAATCCGAGCCCCCGGGGTTGGGAGCACAGATTCTGAGCCACCCGACCACCAGGGAAGTCCTCCTCAGTAACTTTTCAGGAGATAGATATCCTGAGACCAAAACATTTGAGAACTGCTAATTTTCACTGTCAATATTTCCCTTTGTAGATCTCTTAAAGATCAGGAGTCTCTTTTTTTAAACATAATCACAATTTCACTCTGAAAATGAACAGCTGGCCACGAAGCTGTTGAGGGGAATTTGGACCTGAAACAGAAATCACAACTTGCCAAATGTACCCTGACTTACAAACAGAGAATCTGTGCTAGACCAAGCCAGGATGTGCATCCCAGACTGTGTAAACTACAAGCCCTTCTAACACCAGCCCATTCAGATCCATATGTTCCAAGACCGGATACTGATCTTAGAGACAAACTAACACTCTCTGTGTACGGATTCATGAGTTCTAAAGATAAAAACACTCACCGTTGCGGCAGCTTCCAAGGTAATAAAATTCTGGTCAATTCCTGCCAAGACCATCTACAGCTAATTCTAGCCCCCAAACCTTCTAAGTACCTTTGTTGTTGTTCAGTCGTTAAGTCGTATCCAACTCTTTGTGACCCCATGGACCATAGCATGTCAAGCTCCTCTGTTCTCCACTGTCTCCTGGAGTTTGTTCAAATTCATGTCCATTGAGTCAGTGATGCTATCTAACCATCTCATCCTTTGCCATCCACTTCTCCTTTTGCCCTCAGTCTTTCCCAGCATCAGGGGCTTTTCCCATGAATCAGTTCTTCATATCAGGGGACCAAAGTATTGGAATTTCAGCTTCGGCAACAATCCTTCCAATGAGTATTCAGGGCTGATTTACTCTAGCATTGACTGTTTTGATCTCCTTGCAGCCCAAGGTAACTTACCTGCTCTATTTTGAGATTATTCATGATCCTCCATGGTGGGCAAACTCCCATGCTGCAGCAAGTAATCAATCTACATTTTTAAATCAACAGCTGTGTTCCTGCGGTGAGCTGCAGCTGATGGGAATTGACAATCCTCAATTCAAGACAGCATCTTCCCCCCGCCCAAGCCACTGCAACAGCCTCCTCCCTATGTCCCCTGTTCTGCTTACTACTGCTATGTAACAAATTATCCCAACACTAATTAGCTTAAAGCAACCACTTTCATTTCCTCACGCTTTCCTTGATCAGGAATTTGGAAAAGGCACAGCAAGGACACTTATCTCTGCTCCCTGATGTCAGGGGCTCAGCTAGGAGAATGCAAAGGCCAATGATATCTTGGTAGCGGGAAGCAAAATCATCTAAAACCTTGTTCATTCATATGTCTGGCACTTGGACTGAGAGTGGGGCTGCCAACTGGAGCACCTACATGCAGCTTCTCACATGTGTTGGTTTCCTCACAGTATGGCTGCCTGGGAGGGAAGAGGAGTCGAACTTCTGCTGATGCTGTCTGTTGAACACAAACAAGTCAAACCCCACTTAGTTTCTTGGGAGAAGACAGTTAGACTTCATCTCCTGATGGACCTTGTGAAGAGTCTAGGAGAGTAAGATTGAAGTTACTGTTTGCAGCCAGGTTTGAAAAACATGATCTGTCCTACTCCCTTTCAGTTTTCTTTCTCTATAAACCATCTTCGGTGGAGTAGACAAAATTATATTTCTAAAACGAACCAAGCCATGTCAGATTCTTGCTGGAAATCCTTCAGTGGTTTCTCATCACACAAGCAGGGGTGGAGAGGGAACTCAGACATTTGACCAGAGCCCAGAAGGCCCTGCATATTCCAGTTTCTGCCTGCATATCTGCCATTCTCCTGCTCACTCCATTCCTCCAGCTGCAGGGCTCCTCCACAGCTCTTCATCAGGCTGTTCTCACTCTTCACGGTTCAGCTTAAGTGCAGCCTCCTCAGAAAATGAAATCACCTCCCTTAATGATGACCTCTAAAGCAGCCCCAAAACCCAGAGTCAACTTAAGTGATTGATGGTTGATTGACCGAACACAATGTAAGTTGCAGGCATTGCTTGTTTTAGGATTCTCTAAGCAGCTCCCAAAATTTGTTCCATAAAACACTAGTTTAGCCAGATGTTCAATAGACATTATTTTAAAATATGACTCCATAGCACACATCCTCATAAAGATTTGAGTGAAACAAAGCTGCAGAGTTTTCTTTATACCATGACCACTGCAAGTCTGTAATACACTAGTTGCTTGCTAGGTCTCCATGAAAAGCATGTAATAGATGACAGTCCCTAACTTCTGCAACCTCAAAACACTTTGTCCAAGTAGTATTGCCTGGCTCTACTTTGCAGAGCTCTTTTCCAAACAGTTATGGCCCTGGATTTACAATGCAAAAGAAACTGGAGTCCCCAGCAGGTGGTTCTACCTGTGTCCCTGACCCATGTCCTCTGAGTGAGTTACAAATAACAGGAAACCTGTGGAAGGGCCAGGTCTTTTGGGAGCAGCCTGATTGGCTGGAACTGAGGTCATACTTTTGACTAATGATCCTGATTGGCTCTCAGTAACACTCCACTCATTGCAACAGTGTCCAGCAAATATATGAGCCTCTCATCTAGATATATGAGTTATATTCTTTAGAGCAGTGAGTCATTGAGGCCAGGCTCTGCTGAGGATTGAGTTCTTTTTATTGGGCCAAGAACCTCAAGGCTGGCTCCTGGCCTGCTCCCATATAGTAGAAGCATGTCTGCAGCTTCCCAGAAGCTGGCTGGCCCTGGGGATGGGGAAATGGGTTCACCAGGGGGCTATAACCTGAAGAGCCCACAGGAAGTGATTTGTCTCTGATGTCCTAACACCCAGTTCCCAGAACATCTCTGAAACTAGCAAGGAAAAATAAAAAAGGTTACATCTTATTCACTGCCAGTCTCAGATAATTAAAATAACTGCCAGCTGGAAATCCAGAAATGATCATAAAATCAAAACAAAATATTACTATAGCTTAACTAAAGTGGACCCTCTCTCCCATCCACTCACAGTATAATTCCCCAAGAAACTTAAGTTTGATTAAAACAAAAAAAATACCTCAGTTCTAACAAATCAGCACATCTTCATAGTAACAATGAAAGCTAATAAAGACACAGCGCTTGCTCTGTGCCAGGCAGTGTGGAAAGCACCTTATGGGTAGCTTCTCGTCACAGCCATCCCAGGTGATGGGTGTACAAGTTGTCCCCATTTTACAGGTGAGGAAACTGAGGTACCAAGTGGTCACTGCCTTGTCCAATAGCTCACAGCTACTAAACAGAAGAATCCAAGTGTGTGTGTGCTCAGTTGCTTAGTTGTGTGTGACTTATTGCAACCCCATGGACTGTAGCCCTCCGGGCTCCTTTATCCATGGAATTTTCCAGGCAAGAATACTGGAGTGCATTTCCATTTCCTGCTCCAGGGGATCTTCCCAATCCAGGGACTGAACTTGCCTCTTCTGCATCAGCAGACGGATTCTTTACTACTGAGCAAACTAGGAAGCCTGGTATGCTGCTGCTAAGTCGCTTCAGTCATGTCCTACTCTGTGCGACCCCATAGATGGCAGCCCACCAGGCTCCCTCGTCCCTGGGATTCTCCAGGCAAGAACACAGGAGTGGGTTGTCATTTCCTTCTCCAATGCATGAAAGTGAAAAGTGAAAGTGAAGTCGCTCAGTCATGTCTGACTCTTAGCAACCCCCACGGTCTGCAGCCTACCAGGCTCCTCCGTCCATGGGATTTTCCAGGCAAGAGTACTGGAGTGGGGTGCCATTGCCTTCTCCGGGAAGCCTGGTATAGCTGACCTCAAAAACCTTGCTTTAACCATTCTATAGCTTGTAAATAACATCTCAGCAAACCTGTTGGCCAGTCCCACCTGCCTAGAGACACAGAACCCCACACATTCCCCCACCTTTACTGGGCACAAGTGTCACCTAGGGATCACATTAAAATACAGATTTTAATTCAGTCTGGGGTGGGACCTAGGACCTTCCATATCTAACTAGTTCCCAGGTGATGCTGGATCCTGGCTGAGCAACCACACTTTGAGACTCTAAGACAATAGTTCTCAAATTCTGCTGCACATTACAGTCACCTAGGGAGCTTTTAACAATTCTGATGCTCTGCCCTCACCCCACACCAAATAAATCAGAACCTTCAGGGACGGACCCAGACATCAGTAGTTATTTAAGCTCCCAGGTGATTCCAAGCGTGCAGCCAAGGCTGAGAACAATGCTCTGAGGGTCAGGAGAGGCCCTAAGAACAGTGAGGAGGAGAAAACCAGGTTTCCATTTGCTGCTGTGATGGGTGAGTTTCATAATGACGTTATCCCTGTTGCAGGTTTGCCCCAAATCATTACCCTCCCTCACCACCTATTCCCGCCTACAGAATCACAGTGGCCTGGCCTCCTTGAAGGTAGCCAACTGGCATGGTGTCCGGAATCAAATTATTTCACTCATCTGCCACCCCCATATCCTCCTCCCAGTTTTTTTCTTTTCAGATGAGAGATGAGCAGACACAGGGAGCCTGGCGGGTCAAATCCACGAGCATAATTCAATGCAAAGGCATCGGCTACTCCTTGCTTTTACTATATGAACGAACACATAGAGAACAACTGCAAAGATTTTATTTAGTGGCTTTCTGCAAAGATTTTATTTAGTGGCTTTCTGTGCTTGCCACTTAGAGGTCTGGTGTTTAGTTGCCAACTACGTCATATCCGACTCTTTTGCCACCCCATAGAATGTAGCCCACCTGGCCCTTCTGGGATTTTCCAGGCAAGAATACTGGAGTTGGAGTGGGTTGCCATTTCTTTCTCCAGGGGATCTTCCGGATCCAGGGACTGAATCCAAGTCCCCTACGTCTCCTACAGAGGCAGGCAGATAGAGGCAGGCAGATTCTTTACCCCTGAGCCTCCAGGGAAGTTCTGTGTATAAAGGCACATTTTTTATGCCTTTTCTTCATACTTCTTTTACATACCTTTTTCAGTGCTCCCTATTTTTATATATATTCATAATATTGGATTCCCCATTAGCAACATAAATACATTTATCTACAACACACTCTTCTCACCACTGGCACACAGGGCTCCCCAATTTGAGGGCTCACCAATTTGACCTTGAACTCAGAGAAGTTCATTTCCACCGTGGCCCAGCCCCCAAAGCACAAAGATTGAGAACATGAAGCTGCTTTCCTAAACACCAACTCCCCTCGCCGGAGGGAAAGTGTGAACATAAACAGCCTGGTGTTATTGAAGCAATGAGAGCTCCACCAGCTGTCTGTTTCTCTTGAGTCAAACCAAAATACTCACAGCTGACAAATGAAGGGAAAAGGAGGGGAGAGGAAGTTAAAGGCTCTTAAAGAAAAAAGAGAAATTTTTAGGGCAGAAAAACGATGCCTGAACAGCCTTCCGATATCTCCTTCCGTGTGGATTTGACCCGCCAGGCTCCCTGGGTATCCTCATCTCTCATCACAAGAACTTGACCTCGCTTTTCTCTCTCCCCTCCCCTCCCCCAGCTGTTTTTCTCTCAACACCCCCTTTTCATCTGGAAGGCAAGGAAAATAAATTAAGGACAATTTTTTTTTTTTTTTTGCAGGGCTTCCCAGGTGACGCCAGTGGTAAAGAACCTGCCTGCCAATGCAGAAGACATAAGGGATGTGGGTTTCTTCCCTGGGGAGGGAAGATCCCCTGGAGGAGGAAATGGCAACCCACTCCAGTGTTCCTGACTGGAGAATGCCGTGGACAGAGGAGCCTGGCGGGCTATGGTCCCTGGGGTCACAAAAAGTTGAATACGACTGAAGCAACTTAGCACAGCACAGCAAGGCTTAAATAGATGTTCTTCTCAGTAAATGCCTGGAGGTCAGGGGAGAGAAAGTCAGAAATATTCTGCCTGACAGAGAGCAATGCCATGACTAGCGACAGTCTGTCCAGACAGGGAGAGACGATGGGGATTCTTGTTTAGGGATGCCGCACCAGGCATCTTGTCAGCTGAACCCGTCCTACCAGAGGAAGAAATCCAAAAACAACGCATTTCATAAGCCGCTAAGAACTATTTCCAGGATGAGACATAAACAACTTTCTCTGGAAAATGGGGCTGAGTCCACTGTGCTCTGCAACCAACCAATTCCCACGTCCACAAAAGAAGGCCTCCCAGTTTGGCCAAGGGTCATGTCCCTCCACCCTAGAGTTGGCTAGGCTCTGTGAGTCCCTGAGGGTGACAACTTGTATCAGTTTGCCTGGAACTCCCCTGGTGTAACCCAGAAAGTCCTGCCTACTGAGAACCCCGTCAGTCCCAGACAAACCAGGGTAGTTAATCAGCCTGGTCCCTTCCTCAGCCTAGGTTCTGGCCAACAGCCTGTCATCCTAGGACTAGACTCCTCAATCCTCATTCCCAGCCTCAGCACTTACAGATAAAAGCGTGAGGTCAAACTTCCCCTGAGCTTTCTTAGCACCAAGACTGACCCTTTTAAAATGAATGACTTGGGAACTTCCCTGGTGCCCCAGTGGTTATCTTCTTCCAATGCAGAGGGTGTGGGCTGGACCCCTGGTGGGGGAACTAAGATCCCACATACCTCTTGGCCAAAGAACCAAAACATTAAACAGAAGCAACATGGTAACAAATTCAATAAAGACTTTTAAAAGGTCCACATCAAAAAAAGTCTTAAAAAAATAAAATGAATAATTTGCATGTGGAGTTCATCAATGCAAGACAAGACCACATTTTTTTTGGTGCTGGTTGAATAGTTACCTCTGTCCCCATTTCAAATATTTAGCTTGGCTTCGAGGTGGCAATGTTCACAGCAGCACTATTTACAATAGCCAAGACGTGGTAACAACCCAGATGTCCATCGACAGGGGAATGGATAAAGAAGATGTGTTACATATATACAATGGAATACTTTGGCCACAAAAAAGAGAATAAAATCATGCCATTTGCAACTACATGGATGGACCTGGAGATGATAATACTAAGTGAAGTAAGTCAGACAGAGAAAGACAAATATCATATCACTTATTTGCGGAATCCAAAAAAAATTGTTCAAATTAACTTCACTTGTTTAGATGAACTTATTTTCAAAACAGAAATAGACTCACAAGCATGGAAAACAAAACTTAAGGTTACCAGAAGGATAAAGGAGAGGGAGGGATGGATTAGGAGTTTGGGGATAACAGATACACACTACTATATATAAAATAAACAACAACCTACTGTATAGCACAGGAAGCTATATTCAATATCTTATAATAACCTAAATGGAAAAGAATCTGAAATAAATAGATAAATAGATGATAGAAAGATGAAAGGAAGAACTACATCACTTTGCTGTACACCTGAAACTAACCCTACACTGTAAATTAAGTAAACTTCAATTTAAAGAAATGAATAAGATCAAAAGCTACTTTCAAGGACTTTGGAACTGGAGGATAACACAAGACACGTAACTAGTAACTCTGACATGTGGAAACAGGTTCTCTGGCAGGAGGACAGTGTTACGTGGGGGACAGAGAAGCCTGACAGACAAGTCTGGGGCACAGACACACTTTGGTGACAGAAGCTGTTGCACCGGGCCACCTGCTGAGTGAGTAGGACTTTGACAGACAGAGTGGGAGGAAGGCGTTCATTCCATGAGGGAAGAACAGCAGGGTAATGATCAAGGGAATGGGGCGGGGGCGCGGGACCCATTTGCAGATCCTGTGTGGGCGGTAAGAGAGTGTGCGGAGGGCAGGTGAGCGAAACTTTGCAGAACGGGAGGCGGGCTGGGGAGCGGAGGCAATGACACACAGGCAGTGGATGGATGCAGAAGGTGCGGAGAGCACAAAGGGTGAAAGTGAAGCCGCCCAGCCGGGTCTGACTCTGCGACCCCATGGACCGTGGCCTGCCAGGTTCCTCTGTCCAGGGAATTCTCCAGACAAGAATACTGGAGTGGGCTGCCATTCCCTTCTCCAGGGAATCTTTCTGACCCAGGGATAGAACCCACATCTCCCACATTGGCAGGCAGATTCTTCACCACTGAGCCACCAGGAAAGCCAACAAAGAGGGGCAATAGCTTGCCTTCTTCCTGTGGTGAGTCACTCAGCTCAGTGACACTGAGATAAGCAAGGCTCTCTTGTCACTTCCCCGGGTTCCTGTGTGCCTGGCCTGGAGGACCGACGGAATTCAAGACTCTGCTACTCAGCAGTGAGCATGCAGAGTGGCGTTGAAGTGCCTGAAAGCCTTTTAAATTTTATGTAAAAACCCTTTTTTCCTTTCTCCACTTTCCTTCTTGCTCCTTGGGGTCTTTCCAACCCAACACTCAGGCATCACTGAAGAGGAAGCGCTATGTTGGATCCTGACTTCATTTGCCCTTCAGATCAGCTCCAAAGTCAGCCCGTGAACACATAAGCTCCAGTTCAGATGACCACGGCTGCTCTCTGCCCTTTCAATCCCCTCATTATGGCTCTTTGCTCAGTAAAGCTTTTGAGGACACTTAGAAGAATGAAATGGAAAAAAACAAGTGTTACTGCAAAGGGGCCCTGGACTTGAACTGAAGCAGTATCTACTTGGGCTTCAAATGAACTCAAGAGTTCTGAAGAACGATGGAGGAAGCATCTCCAGGGTTTATAAGGAGCTGGGGAACCTCCTAGGATGACATAATACTCAGAGAAGAGAGTAAGCAGGAACACAGGCTTGAAACAGGCAAAGCAAGGGCAATGATTTGAAACATGTCTTGAACTTGGTCACCAGAAGGTACAGTCATCCAGCCCCCTTATGGGGGCGTGAGTCCTAGAACACAAAGGCTGCCATAAAGGAGTGTGTAAGGCAGGGAGAGGGGGTTCCTTTCCATCTCCATGAGAATCAGCAACAGAGAAGCCTCTTTGGTGGGGAGAGGTGACAAGTCCCTTTGAGGTTCGATGGAATCTCAGAAAGGCTGAGTCACTTGCTCAAGGTCCTTATATGACTAGTCAGTGGCAGACTCAAGACTGAACTCAGGTCTATCTACTTGAAAAACTGTGTTCTTCCTATAAGATCATGTCTTGGCCACATGCATTCTCAGTCACTTCAATGTTGTCTGACTCTTTGTGACCCAAAGGACTGTAGCCCACCAGGCTCCTCTGTCCATGGGATTCTCCAGGGAAGAAAACTGGAGTGGGTTGCCATGCCCTTCTCCAGGGGATCTTCCCAACCAAGGACCAAACCCATGAGTCTCTTGCATCATCTGCACTGGCAGGCAGATTCTGTACCGCTGAGCCACCGAGGAAGCCCAACCACCCAGAATGCTTAGAAAGACTTGAGAAAGCTAATGACTTCCCCTGGATGGACCAGTTTGGGGTCTCAGCCTTCTTTATGTGTAGCAACCATAAGCATAACCTCAGCAGAAGAGGAGGAAAATGCTAGATGCCCCACCACGGAATCAAGCAAACAACTCCCCAGGGCACACGTGAACACCTCAGGTAGCCATTTGACCACTTGGAAAAATCCAAGAGGGGTTCGATTTCCCATCTAGCAGCAGAAGGCAGATCCAGGGAAATACTGTCTGATAATGAAATCATGATCCCATTTTTAACTCTAGATTGAGGTTCTCTGGGATAATCTTTGTTGGGTTGATAGAAAAAAACCTGGGCTGATATTTAATCCCATTTTTTTTAGCAAGCACACCTCTCTCTCCCATCTTTTTAACCAAACCCCTCCTCTCCTTGACCCCATTCATCCTGAATGACACCCCCCAAAAAAAATCTAAAAGGAAGCTTAGCTCTTACATAAATTTTAAAGAATGTGCTTAATATTTTGCTTTAGCTTGATAAGCTCCAGCAGAAATAAGAATATCTGAAGCCACGGGTTCAATTAAAATCATTTGCTGTAACACTCGAAGTCTTTTTCTCCCTGATTCCTAATTCTCTCTCTTAGAGACTTCTGAACATTATCCTTCCTTTTCTCTAAGCAACGGTATTATTTGGTGTCCTTCTGGCTTTTCCAATCTCTTGTCCCTGAAACTTTCCATCAGTTTTATGTGCCTTGTAATTAGTGATGATTAAAGAGGCGAGTTTAATAAACATGAAGAGACTGGTGCATTTGGACTTGAGGCCTTGAGTCCTGCAAAGGGTTTTCTGCTGATGACCACCAGGGATCATGTAGACAAGCACAAATATTTGTGATTTCTGCCAGTCCCCAAAGATGACAAATACCCTCTTAGTAATTCACTACAATAATAGCAGAGGGAGAGCCCCCAGTATATACAATGGGAGAATAGATGACTGTGTCACAGGGCTTCACAGATCTCTTCCATATGGTATCTAAGAATATCTGTAGCATCAGTGCAGTAAATATTTCAACTTCTCAGATGCTATTATGCCAGGGGAGTCGAAGAGATTAAAAAGTGAAGATCCTTCTTTACTTGAGTGACTCATCCCTTCCTTGGGATTTGCTTAATTCTGTAGAATATATGTTGTTATGTGCCTGCCATACACTTAGAGGGTTTCCCTGGTGGGTCAGTGGTAAAGAATCTGCCTGCAATGCGGGAGACCCGGGTTCGATCCCTCACTTGGGAAGATTCTCTGGAGAAGAGACTGGCAACCTCCAATATTCTTGCCTGGAGAATTCCAAGGACAGACAAGCCTGGAGGGCTGTAGTCCATGGGATTGCAAAGAGTCAGACACAGTTGAGCAACTAACACTTCACTTTGTACGCTTAGATGTGTAAAAAGCCCAGAAAAAGGAAGTACTTTGCCCAAGGTCACACAGCCCTCCAGCACAGAGCCTAGAAGATGGGACACCTCCTGCCAAATCCTCTCCTGCCTCCCCATCACTGCCCCTAATTGCAAACTCCTAAAGGATGTGTGAGTACCTGCTCTGGGCCAGACACTCGGGATTCCAGGAACATGAGAAGGGGCAACACAGACACAGCCCTGCTCTCAAGGAGATGACACTGCAGTGGAGGATTTGGACCCCCAAAATGTATAAAGCATTACAAAGCACAGTGTTGTGATGGAAATAATCTAGGTGGAAGGAGGACCATGAAGGGTAGGGTCTTTTTGGAAAGAGAGGCACAGTGGTGAAAGTTAAGCTGCCTTCCAGAAGAGGGAGAGCATGAGAATCTGAGCTAGGAAAGGATTCAAATATTGCGGTCCCAAGATGGAAATGCCGCTAATGCGGCCAGAGCATTAGGAGCAGTGGCATGGATAACAGGGAGAGACAGATTCGGATTTGGCTTCCCTGGGGGCTCAGATGGCAAAGAACCCACCTGCAATGCAGGAGACCTGGGTCCAATCCCTGGGTCAGGAAGATCCCCTGGAGGAGGGAATGGCAACCCACTCCTGTATTCTTGCCTGGAGAATCCCGTGGACAGAGGAGCCTGGTGGGCTACAGTCCAAAGGGTCGCAGAGTCAGACACTACTGAGTGACTTACACCTATACAGTCCATGCTCAGTGATTGAAAGTTTATTATCAGTAGAGTGGGAAGCCATTGAAAAGTTTTAGCAGAAGAGTGACATGATCGTATACACAAAGTTAAAACTACATCACTGCTGTGTTAAATATGGACTATAAGAGTTGGGGAGGGGACACAAGCTGAGTGGTGGCTTTACAGGCTCCTCTGAAGAGGCTTTTCTTGGACTAAGGTAGAGGGAATTGGAAGTGTGAAAAAATGAATGAACTGAGCCATGTGATAAACGTAGGGGATGGACTGTAATGGGGGAAAAGAGGAATCAGTCTCCTGCATGACTGTGACTCCAATTACTGGGTGGTTGGTGGTGCCATTGACAGGTGGGGCCAGAGGGCATGGGGACAGGCTTTAAAGACCCAAGATACAGACGTGTAGGGTTTGAAATATGAGATATAAGATAGTTGAGTGACAATTCGGTCAGTTCAGGATGTGAGTCTAGGGCTCAGAGGAAAGGTCTGGTTGGAAATATACTTTGGGAATCTTCAACTGAAAGGTGACTGTTGGTTCCAGTGAGAAGATGTGATTGGTTTGTTTGAAGAACTCCTTGGGTTGGTAGGGAAGTAAGGACTCTAGTGGCTCAGACAGTAAAGAATACGCCTGCAGTGCAGGAGAGGCAAGAGACGTTGAATTCAATCCCTGGGTCAAGAAGACCCCCTAGAGAAGGGCATGGCAACCCACTCCAGTATTCTTGCCTGGAGAATCCCATGGACAGAGGAGCCTGGTGGGCTACAGTCCATGGGGTCGCAGAGAGTCAGACATGACTGAGCAACTTTCAAGGACCCTATAAGGCACAGCTGATCAGCCAGAGGGGAACTAACTGGTTGGGAACCCTTCCCTGCTGTGATAGGGGCGCATCCGGTGAGGTATTTGGGGCCCTGTGAGGCTCAAAGATGTCATGGCAGTGGCAGCACTTGAAATGTTACATCTTAAGATACAGAACTGTGCAGCCATACTTTTTAATGTTGTACTGATCTTTTTACAGCATATTTATAATCAGATGTTTTGGTGTGTGTCAAAGGAATTAATGTGAGAAATGTAAATATTTGAAGTTTTCCATAATTTCTTTTTTAAAGAAATTCTATCCACATGTCTTCATCAGCTTGAGTTGCCATAACAGAATTCATACACTGGGTGGCTTAAAAGACAGAAATTTATTTTCTCACAGTTCTGGAGGCAAGGAGTCTGAGATCAGGGTGTCAGCATGACTGGGTCCTGGTGAGAGCTGGCTTACTGCCTGGCATACAGCATGCTCAGTTGCTCAGTACTTCCTGTTTTGCGACCTCGTGGACTGTAGCCTGCCAGGCTCCTCTGTCCATGATCCCATGGCACGAATACTGGAGCGGGCAGCCAATCCCTTCTGCAGGAGATCCTCCCAATCCAGGGACTGAACCCAGGTCTCCTGCATTGCAGGCAAAGTTTTTACCATTTGAGCCACCAGGGAAGCCCATACAATGACATACCACTCAATAACAAAAAGATCCAACAGAGAGGGGATATATGTAAACATATAGCTGATTCACTTCACTGTACAGCAGAAACTAACACAACATCATAAAGCAACTATACCCAATAAAAATATTAATAATAATTTTAATTTAAAATTATTTAATAATAAAATTCATTGGAAGGACTGATGCTGAAGCCGAAGCTCCAATACTTTGGCCATCTGATGCAAATAACTGACTCATTGGAAAAGACCCTGATGCTGGGAAAGATTGAAGGCAGGAGGAGAAGGGGATGACAGAGGATGAGATGGTTGGATGGCATCACGGACTCAATGGAGTTTGAGCAAGCTCCGGGAGTTGGTGATGGACAGGGAGGCCTGACATGCTGCAGTCCATGGGGTTGCAAAGAGTCGGACACGACTGAGTGACTGAACTGAACTGAATAAAAAGAATGTGCTAGGGATGCACACATCCATGCGGGGGAATCTTAATATCACTGTGCTAAATAAAAGAAGCCAGACAGAAGACCATACACTCTGGCTGATTCCACTTACTTAACATTCAGCTACAAAAGGCAAAACTACAGGAACAGAAACCTGCTCAGTAATTGCCGAGCGGTTGGTATTTGAGAGGGGGCTTTACTGCCAAGAGAATTTTTTTTTTTTTTTTTGGAGCAATGGAATGGTTCAATATCTTGACCATGGTCATGGCTAACACCACAGAAGGCATTTATTAAAACTTAACTAACTGTACAGTTTAAAAGGGGTGGATTTTACTGCATGTGAATTACTCCTTAATGATCCTGATTCCCTCCAAAATCACCTCCCACTTGGATAATACTTAACAGTTAACCATGCCTTCCTCATCCATTACTTTGTTGTAGTTTACAACAACTTGGTAATGGAGGCAAAGTGACATTATCTCCACAGGGCCTAGGGAGGTTGGAGACTTCTCTGCACATTCAACCTACAGGGAAACTGAATGTTCTGAGTCCTAAATAAGAACACTTCCCTCTCTGCCCCAAAAATCTGATCAGTCAGTGATGCCAATGACAAGCTCCATCACCTACTCTGGGCTGTGCTCTGTGATGCATGATGTCCATTCATTCTTTTATTTTCTTCTCCCAAATAAGCCCTAAGGAAAGTGTCATGATCCCACTTTACAAATTAGGAGAGAGAAGGGTAAACTAATCACTCTGAAGCAAGAGAGTAATAGCGTCAGGATTTGGACCACATCTGAAGGGGTAGGTAGATAAACCTGTGCTTTTCAACAGTAAGCCCCACAATTCTCAAAACAAATTTAGTTTCAAATAAGAACTCCCAAAAACAAAAATTCTAGAACAAGCACAGGGAAATAATTATGGTCACCTTCAAGAGGGGAAGGCTAGCAAGACAGAGCTAAGCAGTCTTTCAGGTATCTTTTTCAGTCCATCAGTCTAGCATTTTTCAAACTCTCCAGACACTTCCTGGAAGACTCTGCATCCAGGAAATTAACCCCCTTGCTGCTCCCTGTGGCATGCAGGATCTTATTCCCTGACCTGGGGATCGAACCCCTTGCATTGGGAGTGCAGAGTCTTGACCACTGGACCACCAGGGATGTCCTAACCACCTGTATTAATGCCCATCCACTTTGCCTAGACTTCCTCTTCTGCCCAAAGCACGTTCCTGAGTTAACTCCCTGCCAGGTGATCGGTAGAAGGTAAGAATGCAGAGCTGGACCAAGAGATGCTTAGCATCAGCAGAGTATCCTGACAGTGCACGCTGGTAGTCCATCTGCAACTGTTGCAAATAACCTCAGGGCCCAGGCTGTGGCCTCTCACAGCCCCTCCCAATGAGGCCATCTGTAAGTACCTTTCCCCTGGAAGAAGTAGGTCCTAATTTGAGAGCAGAATAGATCTTTTCTTTGCCTTTGTCTTCTGGGCAACTGCAAACTTTACAGTCATCTCCATGGCTCCCGGAGAACTCGAACAGATGCTGCTTTGCAGCCGGAGGATCTGGGGCAGAAGGAAGAGAACATTCTGCCTGGTCTCTTGCAGCAGAAGGAAAGGAAAACTTTGAGTGCCTTTTGTATGTCAGGAACCGTGGTGTGATTTCATGCACCACACTATTAATAGTTCACATCTATGGAACAATTCCTGTATGTCAGGAACACTTTCTATATATCCCTTTGTCTATGGAACACTTTCTGTGTGTCACCTTTATATACATCATCTCATTTAATCCACTCAACAACACTATTTGATCAGTACCATTACCACCTCCACAAATGGAGTTTGTGACATTGGAGCGACTTGCTTAAGGTCACACAGCTGCCGCAAGAGAGGGATTTCAAGCCCAGGAATGCCAGCCCCAAACTCCCAGTTCTTTATATTACACCACCTCCCCTACACCACCACCTACACCACCTTGACCCCTTAGTCTAGTGTTTCCGTCTTCTGAACCCCATCTAATGCAAAAGCAGACATAGGCTATTTTAAAAGAATTCATATTCTTTGCTACTCTTCTCCCTAGAAACAACTCTACCAACTAAATTTCACACTTTCTGAGCTTCAACTTCATCCCAGACACGGCTAGATGCTGCCACATTATGTTACCTAAGAGACGATATAGATGTTCAAAGGGAACTGCTCGGGTGGCCCAGTGGTTAAGACTTCACCTCCCAATGCAGGGAGAGCCAGTTCAATCCCTAGTCAGGAAGATGCCTTGAGGCCAAAGAACCAAAAAAATAAATAAATAACAGAAGCAATATTGTAACAAAAATTCAATAAAGACTTTTTAAATTGGTCTACATCAGAAAAAAAAATCTTTTAAAAATTAAGTTAAAAAAAAAAATTCCAGAACAACCAATACAGGGCCCCACACTTAGCAGACAACTCTTAACTAATCAGGATGCTCATTACAGGTGAGTCTAAATGCAACCGCAGAGCCCTTCCCAACACAAAGCTGTAAGAAACTGCTGAAATCGGCCAGCATTAAGCACACACTATTGGCCCCTCCTGCTGCTGAATTCCACAGGCAGAAAAAACAGTGACATGACCCACAAGGAATAATAGGATGGAATTTTTTTTTGAGCAGAAGTTCTGGGACCAAAGCATTGTTCTACTTATCACTAACTGGGAACCAGCAAGTGAATGAAACTCTGAGCCTGATTGTCTTCTTCATCCAAAATGGTGATGATGATAAGATCTCATCTATGTCACAGAACTGTTAGATGCAGAATTACTGATGACAGTGAGAAGGAAGAGACTGTAAGACCAAAAGCCTGGAATACAGATACTGGGAAGAGACAAGAAAATGAGCGAATGCAGAACCTAGGTTTTTGCCTGGGAAATCGCCTAAGATTTTCTACAAAGGGGTTGTGTTGGATGTGGGTTGTGCTGCTGTGGTTGCACTTCAAGTTATTGATGTTATAGCATGGGGTTTATAATGGTGGTGGTTTCATGAGTAAGTGATGGGGCTAAGCCATGGCCCTAGAGCTACCCAGGCAGGACAACACGGCAGAAACAGGCTGACAAGCCTGGCTGCCTGGTTCTACTCCCGGTGCGATCACATCCCAGCTGTGTGATCTCAGGCAGTTCTGTAACCTCTTGCTGACAAAGGGAGAAAATGATGTTTGTGGTAAAGATTAAACAAGATAGTTCCAGACACATGGTGGGCGACTTTACATCACTGTGCATGGAGAAGCTGACAGCAGGCTCTGCACGTATCTTTTGCACTGACATCATCCATTGTGGCAGCCAGTGCCAAGTAGGTGCTCATCAGCATTTACGGGTTAATTGGTTGGTTGGTTGGTTGGTTGGTTGGTTGGTTGCCACTTAGGGAAATCACTGAAAGGCTTTAAACAGAGGAAGAACGTGGTAGAATTAAAATTTGAGGACATCACTCTATCTGCTTTGGAGAGAAGAGAGTAGGGGTATAGGCATGGGAGCAGAAAGTCTGCTTTGTTGCCATCTTCCAGGGCAAAGACCACGCTGACGGGAGGTCTAGATTCAGTAGAGGAACCACAGCAGTGAGGGCCCTGAGCAAGTGGAAGCGTTGGAGACTGCGACGTTCAGAACTGAGATTCTGATGTGTTGCTTTTTCTGGTGGTGACAAGATGCAGGGCAAAAGTAAGGCAGGGGTGGCTAAGACACCATGTGATAAAAGGCCGGTGGTGGTTGGAAAGTGGAGAAATTGAGAAGCCGGGTTGAGGACATGTTACCCTCCATGGACAGTGTCTTATTTCCACCCCAAAGCAAAGCTGCTGCATCGGCACAATTGGCCTCCTTTAACAGATGATGAAGGAGAGACTCAGAGGCTAAGTGACGGGCCAAGGAGAGGAAAGTCACAGAACAGGGCTCTGACCCGGAGAGGTCTGACTTCACAGTGCCCCTGGCCTTCCTCCCGGCTGCCTGCTGCCCACTGACCCAGCTGTGATCAAGCCTCATGCTGCCCGATCACATCTTGCTCTCCTCTGGTTTTCTGCTGCTGTGGTTGCACTAAGGATGCCTCATGGGCTGGAGGGAGAGGAGGGGATGCTGTAAAATTACAAAGGTGCCAAGTCACAAGAAAAACGAGTGAGGGACACAGCCCAGGAGGCTTTGCCTTTGACCACCCAGAGAGGAAAGCTATCCTCCCAAAGGCAAAAGAGGTGCCCTTTCTACACGTCACCAACTCCTACAAAGCAAAGTACTGGGCCATGTCCGTGTGTTGCTAGGCCATCAACGCTCTCCAAATACAGCACTGAATGGCGTATCTAGGCCATAAATACTACACAAGCACTTTGCAAACAGGTCCGTTTTGTCACCATTTCATTCCTTTTACACATCATTACCATTTCAGAGCAAACTGTTTGAGCAATAAAAGCACAGCTCACAGCTACCAGGCCCCTTTGCCCTGTCTGTTTCTGGGAAGATTTCACAGGTGACAATGGAATGATGAGGCAGATATTTATCATCCACAGATCTACTCACACTCCTGCCTGGTCAACTTGTGCCCAGGTGGATTTAATGGGCTTCATTTGAGTCTTGATGTGGCCCCTGGTACCTGCCTATGAACCAGGGATGTAGCGCTTCGGATCACAGCCTTGTCGTGGCGAAGAGGCTTGTGGAACTCAATGAAACTATGAGCCATGCTGTGCAGGGTCACCCAAAACAAATGGGTCACAGTGGGGAGTTCTGATAAAACGTGCTCCACTGGAGGAGGGAATGGCAAACCACTCCAGTATTCTAGCCAAGAGACCCCATGAACAGTATGAAAGGGCAAAAAGATACGACACCAGAAGAAGACCCCCCAGGTCAGAAGGTGTCCAATATGCTACTGGGGAAGAGTGGAGGGCGATTACGAATAGCTCCAGAAAGAATGAAGAGGCTGAGCCAAAGTGGAAACAGCACTCAACTGTGGATGTATCTGGTCATAAAAGTAAAGTCCGATGCTGTAAGAGCAATATTGCATAGGAACCTGGAATGTTAGGTCCATGAACCAAGGTAAATTGAAAGTGGCCAAAAAGGAGATGGCAAGACATTTTAGGAATCAGTGAACTAAAATGAATGGGAATGGGTGAATTTAATTTAAGTGACCATTACATCTACTGCTGTGGGCAAGAATCCCTTAGAAGAAATGGAATAGCCCTCATAGTCAACAAAAGAGTCCAAAATGCAGTAGTTGGGTACAGTCTCAAAAATGACAGCATGATCTCACTTCATTTCCAGGACAAACCATTTAACATCCCAGTAATCCAAGTCTATGTCCCAACCACTGATGCTGAAGAAGCTGAAGTTGAGCAGTTCTATGAAGACCTATCAGACATTCTAAAACTAACACCAAAAAAAGATGTCCCTTTCATCATAGGGGACTGGAACGTAAAAGTAGGAAGTCAAGAGATACCTGGAGTAACAGGCAAGTTTGGCCTTGGAGTACAAAATGAAGCAGGGCAAAGGCTAACAGAATTTTGTCAAGAGAACACACGACATGATAGAAAGGGACGCGATTACTCTCTTAGATAGCCAGCTCTGCCTGGAGTCTGCCTTGTATAACTCAACCAGCATTACTGGCTAGAGGCCCCAATACCAGAGAAACTGTGCCCCTTGTCCTTCACGTAAAGAAAATGCTGCCTGTCCCAGGCTCCATCACTGAACTGCCCTAGTAACCCAGCTGAAATGTAGAGAGGTTTCAGGGTTACAGCTGCTTTCAGGGAAGGGTTGCTGGGAGGAGGCCAATTTCCCAAATGACTCAGCATCAAAATTCCAGATTTGGGGGACTTCCCTGGTGGTCCAGTGGTTTAGAATCTGCTTTCCAATGCAGGGGACCCGAGTTTGATCCCTAGTCAGGGAACTATGATCCCACATGCTGGGGACAACTAAGCCTACTGGCTACAGCTTACTGAACCTGAGTGCCACAACTAGGGAGAGGCCTGAACACTGCAACGAAGGATCCCATGTGCAGGAGCTAAGACTTGACAGGGCCAGGTTGATTAATTTTTTTTTTTTATTCCAGTTTTGGTTTCTCTACATCCTAAACTAGGAATGGTCTGGTAAAGGTGGATTAGCATGTAGCAGGCTGACTTTCCTGCTAAAACTACTGGAGGAATAGAAGATATTTAAAATACCTATTTGAAGACAACAGAGAGCTGCCAAAGAAGCAGGGACTTGAGGGACCAAGAGCCCAGGGTTAAGAGAAGTACAGGGTGAGCCACCACTTGAGACCCCTGCAGCATTTGCCAGTTCCAGTGCACTGAGTGGCGACTGAAAGGCTGAACAAAGTGTAGGCACCCTAATGGCTTCAGAGGAGTAAAGTTGGAGTCTAGGGCCCAACAAGCAGCAAGGCCTGGGGAAAGCAGCTTTTTAGTTGAGAATTCCAAAGGGCTCCCTGCTAGGAGTTGGGTGAACAGGGTACAGACGAGGGCCCCGGAGACTAAAGGCCACCTTTGAATCAGCCCAACCCCCGAGCACTCCATGCAGCCACCACCAGTCAGCTGGAGCTGGCATGCAAGGTAGAGGCTCGTGTGTCCTGTAAAGCACTTAGATTTAGGAATTAGAAAGACCTAGAAGCTCTATCGTGGACCATTGTATGATTACGTCCCTCAACCATTCTGCCCCTCAGTATCCTCCCCTTAACACAGAGGCTGACTCATTAAAAAAAAAAAACTGAAATCATGCCATTTATAGCAACATGAATGGACCTGGAGGTGATCATACTAAGGGAAATAAATCAGAGAAAGACATATATCACATGATATTCCTTATATATGGAATCTTAATGAACTTATTTACAAAACAGCAACAGACTCGCAGACTTAGAAAATGAATGGATGATTAATACAGGGAAGAGGGGAAGGGGTAGACTGGGAGTTTGGGATGGACATGTGCACACTGCTGCTTTTTTCAAAATAGATAACCAACAAGGACCTACCGTACAGCACAAGGACCTCTGCTCAGTGTTGTGTATTAACCTAAATAAGAAAAGAACTTGGAAAAGAAGAGATATGTGCATTTGTATAACTGAATCTCTTTGTTGTATGCCTAAAACTAACACAACATTGTTAATTAACTGTACTCCAATATAAAATTTAAAGCATTAAAAAAAAAAAAAAAAAAACAGGCTGGCTGAGGCAGCACTGGAGAAATGCCTAGTATCTCTAGCACATACTGAGAGCTTGGGAAACAGAAGCAGCTGGTGATGGGGGAAGAGCCATGTACTGGGAACAGACAGGACACCTAGACAAATTTGAGCCCTGATAGTGCCCGCCGAATGACTTGGCATCTCTGGTCTGTTTTTTCACTCATTCATCAAGAGGTTGGATTACAATTCCAAGGACCACTTGTAACTTTTTTTTTTTAGCTTTTTATTTTGTAGGGCTATAGCTGATTAACAAACAATGTTGTGAGAGTTTCAGGTGGACAACGAAGGGGCTCAGTCATACACGTACATATATCCATCCTCCCCCAAATTCCCCTCCCATCCAGGCTGCCACATAGCACTGAGCAGAGTTCCCTTTGCTATACGACAGGTCCTTAATGGCTATCCAGTTTAAACATAGCAGTGTACATGCCCATCCCAAACTCCCTAACTATCCTTTTCCCCCTTCCTTCCCCCAGCAACGATAAGTTCCTTTCCTAAGTCAATGAGTCTCTATCTTGTAAGTAAGCTCATTTGTATCATCTCTTTCTAGATTCCACATATAAGGGATGTCAAAAGACATGCTTCCTTCTCTGTCTGAATTACTTCACTTGTTGTCTGACACCCTCTAGGAAGGACCACTTGTAACTTTAAGTTTTCTGTTTCACCTTGCCAAGTCTGAGGAGTGGTGGAGGGAGAGGAAAAGAAGATTTAGAGACAGTTATATGAATGTATATACACATATAGACATATATGTACTCATAGACATATATATGAATACAAATCTGTACATAAATGCAAATTTTGTGTATATATTATATATTACATATATGCTTCTTTTTTTTTTTTTTTTAAAGATTTCTGTCTTCTCAAAAACACTTTCATTAAGTACTTCTCTTGTCCAAGGGCCTCCAGCAGGTATCACATTGCATGGGGGCAGTGGTTCTGGGAGACACAGCTGCCTGCACCTGAGTACCAGGTACAGAGCTCAGATCATCCTCTCCAGGGACAGCATCTTCCCTCCAAGCAGAGCTGTATCTTGCCTCAGGCTCCTGGGGGCTCAGAGCCAGTGGAGAAGGAAGAGAAAGTGTTTGTAGAAAGATGCTAAGAGTTTCCCCTGACTTAAGCACCAAAAAGTGTTATGCTTGATCCTGTAGCTTCTGTGTTAGGAGGCTAGAATTCCCAGGGGCTTTCTGTGAGACTGGACTTGAGTAGGTGAAGAGGTTCAGAGGAAGGTCTGGGGCGTGTGCTGAGTTCTGCACACACCTGAGGTTAGAGCTGGCCAGGGACCAGGAGGAGGGATAAAAACAGCATCCTTGGTGCTGCCCCTCAGGGAAACGCGCTGAGAGAAGGTGGGGGAGCGGGGGTGTTGAAGGACGAGTCAGGGACTCTGGGAGCAGAAGGCAACCAGGATAAGCTCACCTTTCTGGAGTTCTGGTCAAGAAATGGAAGCCTTTCCTCCAGCAGAACTGTGTAACAGCTTCGTTGCTACTAGAAGACTCAGCATCCGTGTATTGATTAAAAGCGAGAATTCTTGGGCTTCCCTGGTGGCTCATGGGTAAAGAATCCACCTGTCAATGAAGGAGACACAGGTGTGATCCCTGGTCCAGGAGGATCCCTCGTGCCGCAGAGCAACTAAGCCCCCTGCGCCACAACTAGGGAAGCCTGTGTTCTAGAGCTGAGCTCACGAGCCCTGGAGACCGTGCTCCCCAACAAGAGAAGCCACCACAATGAGAAGCCTGGGCACCACAGTTAGAGAGTAACCCATGCTGGCTTCGACTGGAGTAGAGCCCGTGCTGCAACGAAGAGCCAGCACAGCCAGAAATTGACTGATTAATTCATTAATTTTTTCGAGCTAGACGGCCTGCATTTGAATCCTAGCTCTGCCACTTTTACCTGCATGACCTCGGGCAAGTCACCCGACCTCTCTGTGCTTCAGCTTCTTCAACTGTAAAATAGAGATGCAGAGTATCTCCTTCATAGTGTTACTGAAGATTAAGCCAGTGCTTAGAACACTTGGCCCTTAGTAACCTCTATACACATGTGAATTATTATTACTATAAGGATCCTGTTTAAAGTTGCTACAGTGCTCTTGCTGTGGGCAAATGCATCTCTTGTGGCTGATCACTTACAATTTCTCCCTTGACTCCTGGGCATCCCGTGGTTCATCTTCGGCCTTTTCCTTCTGAGGTCGTTTCACTGCTCTGGGTGACAGCCCCTTATCAGGTTTTTTTCTCTCTCCCTGATCTGCAGCCGTTTGCTCTGTAGATTCCCCAATTTGAGACAGATGACAGTCCACTGTGGCTTTCAAGAACCAGGGGATATGTGTCAAGATCTTAGAGAATTCCCACTAGCATACTTCTCAAAAGATGCGGGATCAGAAAGACAGTGTCCCCTGCACCTGTGCCATCAAGGGTAAGATTCACTGCACAGGGAACTTCCCTGGTGATCCAGTGGCTAAGACTCTACGCTCCCCATGCAGGGGGTCCAGGTTCTATCCCTGGTCAGGGAGCTAGATCCCACATGCCACAACTAAGACCTGGCACATCCAAATGATGATAAAATACATATTTTTAAAAAAGAATCACGGGACAGTGCTTTTCAAAAGTATTGCTTCAATTTCCAATCTCTCCCCCCTACCTTTCTAACCTCACATATCTTGTCTTTCTGTCCCTTTTGATACCCTCCCGTGGGTAAGGGTTTCAAGTTCCAACACCAGTTTCCAAGCATCTCCTTTGTCAGTCTGCTACCACCTTCCTTTGCAATATGAGAATAGTTGGCCTTTATTGGTTTAACTGAACTCCAGATGAAAACGAGTTGAGTCCCATTTTAAGATTCTTTTGAGAGCAAGGGTGTTCATGAGCAAAAGGCACCTGCTTCATATAAATACTGAAAAGAAAATGGCCTGGGAACCTCGCTGCATGTTCAGGATTACTCCCAGAGTTCAAGGTGGAAGGAAACGGGTTATTTCTTCCTTTGCATGAAGCCATTTCCTCACCAGCAGAAGCAGGCTGCACCGGCATTGGAACTAAGGCTGAATCTGCACAGGAGTGCTTTCCACCAGCTGTCTGCTCACTTCCCTTTGAGGCCAAGTTCATTATCCTCTTAAAAGCCTGTTTTCTCATGCAGAGGAGCTTGGCAGGCCAGGGAGTGTATGGTTCTTTGAAAGTGTGAAAGTGTTAGTTGTTCAGTCATGTCTGACTCTTTGCATTCCCATGGTCTATAGCCCGCCAGGCTCCTCCGTCCATGGGATTCTCCAGGCAAGAATACTGGAGTGGGTTGCCATTTCTTTCACCAGGGGATCTTCCCAAATCAAGGATCAAGTCCAGGATCATGTATGTGTGTGTAGTGTGTAGTGTGTACATATATATATATATACACACACACATATATTCAGCAATGTGATATATATACATATATATGTACGTATATACATATATACACACACATATATACGTATATACATATGTATACATATATACATATATGTATTATATACATGTATATATGCATATGTATGTAACTGAATCACATTGCTGTAAAGCAGAAATTAACACAATATTGTAAATCAACTGTATGTCAGTAAAAAAAAAATTTAATGAAAATATTTTAAAGGGAGAAATTTGGCCATAGACACATACAGAGGGAAGATGAGATAAAGAGACACAAAATGAACGGTCCTAGGAATACGCAGGACTGACGTGGTGCATTAACAAGCCAAGGAATGCCAAAGATTGACAGAAAACCACCAGAAATTAGGAAGAGGCAAGGAAGGATTCAGAAGCACCACAACCTTGAGAGAACTTGATGTCAGACCCCTAGCCTCCAAAACTGTGAAACCATCCATTTTTCTTCTATAAGTTATGCAATTTGTGGCACTTTGTTACAACAACCCTAGTAAAATACATGGATACCCACATACCGTACTTAGCCCTCAAATCCTCCCCTGTCAAACTCAGAAGCATCTATGCCTATCACTCAGAGAGCTCCCAGATGCCCTTTGACAATAAAGCTGGCCTGGCCCTCCATGTCTCATTCATTCATTTCCTTAAATTTCCCAAGTATCAGTTCCATGCCAGATACTATTCTGGTTGCTTGCCTTGGATTTCCCAGGCAAGAATACTGGACAAGTTTGCCATTTCCTTCTCCAGGAGATCTTCCCGACCCAGGGATCAAACCTGTGTCTCCTGCACTGGCAGGCGAAATCTTTAACACTGAGCCACCTGGGAAGCCCAGAACAATTATACTCCAACAATAAAATACAATTTTAAAAATAATAATGAAAAGTCAACTTGATCAACCATAGTAGAAAGACAACTATATCATCTTTACGTTAGACTTTTAAAGGCTCCCTATAAAAATATTACAGAATCATTAAGTGAAAAGGAAACCAAAGGATCCACAGCAAAAGCTTGGAGGGAAAAAACTGTGATAGAGAGTGGGCAGGTAATTAATTTAAAAACATGGATCATATTCCCTTTCTAGATTGTGTGATGTCTGAGCTATTTGGCAGCTTTGGTTTTTTTAATTAATAGACTTTTGGGGGGGGGGGGATTGTTTTAGATACACAGAAAAATTAAACAGAAAGTACAAAGAGTTCCCCCTCGCACACTCTCCCACCTCCAGTTTATCTGGCAGCTTTTTAAAATTTGTGATCTGATGTGCTTTCTCACCCTAAAGAAAAATCTCTGTGTCTAATTTTACGTCTGTCACCGTGTGTGCTTTTTCTTTAAGAGTGCCTGCAAAATCTCGCCTGCTTCAAGTCCCACAAAACCCAGGCCCCTTCCTGTCCCCTCTTTAGTCTGTTTCATTATCACTGCAGTACCACGAGGTGGGCATATCAGAGCCAGACTAGGAACTGAGCCACAGGGAGGGTGAAGGACATGCCTGGAGACACAGGGGAAAACACTGAGGCCAAGAACCAGCACCCAGAGCCTCCTAGACAGGCCCGCCGCCAGTCGCCTCCTACAGGGTGCCCGGATGCAGTCACCTCTGCAGGCAGCTATTAGACTTCACCTTCTCATCCGGGACCAGGGACCATAGCAACAACAGGCTGGTGGTCTCTTAGCCACACGCCTGAAATTCAAGAAGCTCGCAAAACAGTGCTTTTCCAGAATCAGCAGCAGCAGAGCTTGAAACTCAACTTTCAGTAGAGCAGGCTTGAAACTCAACATTCAAAAAGCTAAGATCATGGCATCTGGTCCCATCACTCCATGGCAAATAGATGGGGAAACAGTGGAAACAGTGACAGACTTTATTTTGGTGGGGGGGGGGCTCCAAAATCACTGCAGATGGTGACTGCAGCCATGAAATTAAAAGATGCTTGCTCCTTGGAAGAAAAGCTATGACCAATCTAGACAGCATATTAAAAAGCAGAGACATTACTATACCAACCAAGGTAGGTCTAGTCAAAGCTATGGTTTTTCTAGTAATCAAGTGTAGATGTGAGAGTTGGACCATTAAGAAAGCTGAGGACCGAAGAACTGATGCTTTTGAACTGTGGTGTTGGAGAAGACTCTTGAGAGTCCCTTGGACTGCAAGGAGATCCAACCAGTCGATCCTAAAGGAAATCAGTCCTGAATATTCATTGGAAGGACTGATGCTGAAGCTGAAGCTCCACTGCTTTGGCCACCCGATGTGAAGAACTGACTCATTGGAAAAGACCCTGATGCTGGGACAGACTGAAGGCGGGAGGAGAAGGGGACGACAGAGGATGAAACGGTTAGATGGCGTCACTGACTCAATGGAGTCTGAGCAAGCTCCAGGAGTTGGTGAAGGACAGGGAAGCCTAGCGTGCTGCAGTCCATGGGGCTGCAAAAAATCAGACATGACTGAACAACCGAACTGAACTGAACAGCAGCCGAATCTGACCCGAATGGAACGGAGCTTACAGTTTATCCTCACGGATCCAGTTTTTTCCTTTCCCCCACTCATTTTATTTTTAAAAATTTATTTTTAATTGAAGGATAATTGCTTTACAATATCATGTTGGTTCCTGCCATACAACAACATGAATCAGCCATAGGTATACATATGTCCCCTCCCTCTTGAACCTCCCTCCCACCTCCCACCCCATCCCACCCTCCTAGGTTGTCACAGAGCCCTCGTTTCAGTTCCCTGATCTGACCCAGTTTTGTGTGAATATGTACCTGTCTTGCTGTTTGATTTCAAAGGCTGCCCCAGACCCCACAGCGGCTGCTGTGTTATACACAGGTCATGCACGGCAGTGGCTTTTCGCAAGTCTGCAGGGCTCTGAATTCTGAAATATATCTAGCCCCAGGGGCTTCGATAAGGGGTTACAAACCTAACCCTAACTCATAGGGTGGTGGTAAGGATGCAAAATGATAAAGCATGTGAACGGGCTTGCAGAAGTATACAGTGCTTGCCAGATGTCAGCACCATCATAGCCCTAAAAGCAGAAAAGTAAGAAGAGAGAAGAGAAGTAAGGAGAGGGAAGCTGGTCTTCCCTGGTGGTCCAGTGGATAAGAATCCACCTGCCAACTCAGGGGACATGGGTTTGATCCCTGGTCCAGGAAGATTCCATAAGCCTCGGGGCAACTAAGTCCGTGTGCCACAACCATTGAAGCCCGTGTGCCCTAGAACCTGTCTTCCACAGCAAAAGAAGCCACTGCAATGAGAAGCCTGTGCACCGAAACTAGAGATCAACCCCACTCACTGCAACTAGAGAAAACCTGCACACAGCAACAAAGACCCAGCACAGCCAAAAATAAGCTAATTGATTAAAAAAAAAAAAAAAAAAAAAGATGGGAGAAGCCTCATTTCAAGCTGAGCAACAGGTCCACTTGAAACATTACCTGAGAGCAAGCTCGCCGCCTACATAATGACAGCAACTCCATGACTGTTTGTTTGGGGTACAGTCGCCTCTTCACACACCTGGATTCTGAAGGAGCCCTGCAAGGGTAGTAGGAAGCTGGGATCCATTCCCAGGTCCCCACTGATGAACCATGCTGCCCCAAAGCTCTCTGGGCCCCCATTCCTCATCTCTAAAAAATGGGGGAAAATAGCTAATTGTGGGCTGTTATAGGCTGAATTGTGTCCTCTCCCTTTAAAAAAATTCATTATGTTGACATTCATTATCTCAGAATATGACTGTGTTTGGACATAAGATCTTTATGGAGGCCATGATGTTAAAAATGAGTTCATGAGGGTAGAAATAAACCTAATATGACTGATATCCTTATAACAAGAGGGAAATTGGACACAAAGACATAGCATGGAGAGACACGGGGAGGCCCCACCACCCACAGGCCACAGACAGAGGCCTGGAAGAGATAGATCCTTTCCTCCCAGCTTCCAAAGCAGCCAATCCTGATGACACCTCAGTTGGGACTTCCAGCCTCCAGAACTGTGAGACAATAAGTTATCTAATGTTTAACCCATCCCACCCACGGTGGCAGCCCCAAATGAATACAGTGTATGTCAAAGCAAGGTCTCCCTTTTTGTCTGTCTACCATTACTCCTACTCCCGTGGCGATGATGTGTGCCATATGATGTATATATGATCGTTGCAGCAAATACAGCTTCAGGTTGAGCCTGATGTTGACAGGAAGCAGATTTCGTAATTCTCCATGAGAAATCAACTTTGCATAAGCACCTGGAGCTAGTGGTAAAGAACCTGCCTGCCAGTGCTAGAAATGTGAGAGACACGAGGTCAATCCCTGGGTCAGGAAGGTCCCCTGGAGGAGGGCATGGCAACCCGTGGACAGAGGGGCCTGGCCTCCCAAGAGGTCCCAGATGATGCCTTTGCCTCCCAAGAGCCCCATCTGTGTCTGGAGCTCCCTCTTCCTGGACAAAAAAATTCAGCCTATTTGTCAGTGCCTGAAGCACCCATGTGGAGGAAAAAATGGCAACCCACTCCAGTATTCTTGCCTGGAGAATCCCATGGCCAGAGGAGCCTGGTGGATTACAGCCCATGGGATCACAAAGAGTTGGACACAGCTGAGCGACTAAGCATGAAAAACACATCTGAACTTCTGAGAGTCCCCCGTACCTTCCTCTGTGACAAGGAGAGAGAGTTAAGACATTAGATACCATTACCTAGACTTAATGCAAAAAGCTTAGAAAATCATCACCCACCAAAGGCCAATAAATAAAACCAGCCTGCGAAGTATTAATAGAATACATTAATTTGCAGCCCCTGACCGGATCCGCGCTGCCTTTCAGATTTGCCTGCCTGAGCTCCACTTCCCAGCCTGGGACCCCAAAGCCTCCAGTGAGCATGCAAAGCTTTCTTTTGCTTTAAGCAAAGATCAAAGAACAAAGATTACTAATGGCAAGAAGCACCCAGGCAGCACCCCGATGTCAGCACTCTGCGCACCAGGCGCATAAGCAGGACGTGCAGTCCTGCCCCAGGTGCTCAGAGATGTGCTGGCCCCAAGGCCCAGCTCATCAGATCTGCTTCCAGTGCTGTGTAATAGGCTCTGGGATGCAAACGTCCCTGCGCACATCCTCAGGACCTTCTGAACACCCACCAGGCCATTTAGTCTCTGTTCTTGATTTCAGGGGCAGCTCCAGGGCTTCACTGGTGGTCCAGTGGTTAAAAGTCTGCCTGCCAATGCAAGGGACATTGTTCGATCCCTGGTCTGGGAAGATCCCGATGCCTCGGGGCAACTAAGCCCATGCACCACAGCTACTGAAACCAAGCTCTGGAGCCCACGAGCTAAAGCTGACGAAGTCTGAGCATCCCAGGGCCTCTGCTCTGCCACCAGAGAAGCCACCACAACGAGAAGCCCGTGCACCAAAATGAAAACCTGAGGCTGGAGGCAGATGGGCCCCCCTCAGGGAAGAGCAATTGGAGATTCATTGTCCATTGACCGAAACTCCAAGACAAGAAGAGCAGGGCAGTTAAGGGAGGAGGCTGGACCCTGCACAGACCACATATTTCTCATTCCCAAAGTCAAGAGACCTCCCCAACCACACATGGCACAGAAAAGGCTCCTTGGAAGCCAAAGGGGAGTCATGTCAAGGGATGTTCTACCCATAGGCCTTTGTGGTAGGATCTTGACTACATTCACACACATGGGAGGATCCTGAGATGCAGCAGATATGGACTGTGAACCAGGCAAATCAGAATGACTAGCCAAAGGAAACCCAAAAGAAATGCCCCCATCGAAGTAATTCAAACTGCCACCAGGGTGCAACTCAACAACTCAGGGACTCTCCCTCTGAGTCCACCCATGTGTCTAGCCACACGTACTGTAATCCTTTTTCCTCCTGATAAGTACTTGACTTGCTTCACTACTTTCCATCTGTGGAAATTCTTTTCTGCAAAGCTGAAGGGCCAGGGCCCTGGTCACTGGCCACCGGTCCAATGGCTAGGATCTGGTGCTTTCACCACTGTGACCTGGCCTCAATCTCTGGTTGAGAACCCAAGCCCCACTCCAAGCCCTCTGCAGGCCAAGGCCACCCGAGATCAGACCCAGCACAGCCATTAATAAATAAATAATTTTTTAATGTATATGGAACATCTGAAACTCAAAAACAAAAATAGTTGGCTCCAAATCACCTATCCCATAAAGACAGACAAGGGGATGTTAGCAACTCCCCACTCCACACACTTTCACACCAACCGAGACAGAGGTCCTTCCTCTTGCCCCACAGGGTGCATAGTGACAGATTCCCAAAGAGCACGTTGCCCGAGTGCCAAGCTGGGTGACAGCTGGATGGGCCCTGGTATGTCCTTTACCTGAGCCCACATTTGCTCAGGAAGGCTCTTCCCACAGCCAAGTGTCCGCTTGGCTGAGGGAAGATGCTGTGACAGGCCAGGTGCCCTTCTAGTTGAAGTGAACAGTCTGCCAGGCACAGACTTGCTGGGGTCAGTGACAATTAGCTGCTTCTAGCTGGGACACCGAAGGATTAAGCTGTCCCTCCATGGCACGCTGGATGGTCCCCTGAGAAGCAGAATGAGCAGAGCAACACCACCAGAGCCGACAATTAGTTGCTGAATGAATGAATGGAAGACACTTTACCTTAAGTCATCCAGCACGCCATGCTTTTCCGCTAACTGTGGCTCGGCCTGTAAGGGATCTGCTGGCAATGCAGGAGACCTGGGTTCGATCCCTTGGTAGGGAAGATCTCCTGGAGTAGGAAATGGCAACCCGCTTCAGTACTCTTGCCTGGAGAATCCCCATGGACAGAGAAGCCTAACAGGCTACAGTCCAAGGGGGTCACAAAGAGTAGGACTGAGGGACTAACTTTCATTCAAGTGTAGGACACGCTGCCCCGTTTCACACAAAATTTAGTGGAAAACGTCTGGAAAGCAGATCCTACAACATGAAGCACCTTCTGCAGTAGTAGAAAGTTTAATGTGGTCACTAAGGTCTAATTTACCTTAACTTCCTACTGAGGGCTGCCAAAAAAAGCCCTACTTTCTGCCTCCCAGACTGAACTGCCTCACCTTGTGCACACATCTTAGAACAGGTGTGCCAGCTCTGTGCCAGCTGTTAGGCTGCACTACATTTCCCAGAATTCCCTTTCCTTGGGTGTTTCCTCTTAGCATGGGCTCCAAGAGAAAATCTCTCAGGAGAGTTGGAAGATGGAAGGGAGGCAGCAGCTATTTTGTAGCACAGAGGTTGCTGATCAGCAGATTCGCTACAGCTAATCTTGTCATTCTCTTCTCCTTCTAAATGTTCCTGCCCTGTCTCTGCCTCCCAGATGTGTGTGTTCAGCTCCATGTGTGTGCTCTGGCTCCTGCAGGTTATCTTCATTGCCAAGGTCAAAAGTAACAAGAGCAGACGGAGAGTTCAGTTCATCTTCATGGGATTTCAACTTGTGCACATGGGGTTCCAACTTGCTTGTGATCTTTCCTTCTTGACCACCTGACTTGTGTCTCCCTGGACTGAGACAGCCTTGCAGAGACAGTGTCCTTAATTGCAGAAGCCAAGTCCCTGTAGAACATGAATTATTTATTTATCCTGATTCTTGACATGAACACTGTCCAATAAAATAATGGATTTTAGAGACAAAAATCCCTATCTTTTAAAAAGAGATAGGTGGAAATGATGGCACAAGATATAAGAGCACCCAGCACAGATTATGATACATAGTCAAAGCTCACTAAACATCAATATCGATTTTAAGTGGACAAGGGCTTTGTGAAGATGAAAGGAGCAATGCTTATGAAAATGTTTTGAGAACTATGAAATAATATTCAGATGTCAGGTTTCATTATTTCTACACTTAGGGATGTTACTTACATTATCAGTAATATAGACAAAGACTGGGCTTCCCAGGTGGCACTAGCCTGCCAATGCAGGAGACTTAAGAGATGCGTGTTCAATCCCTGGGTCAGGAAGATCCCCTAGGGGAGGGCACGGGAACTCACTCCAGTATTCATGCCTGGAGAATCCCATGGACAGAGGAGCTTGGCAGGCTACGATTCACAGGGTTGCAGAGTCAGACATGATGGAAGTGACTTAGCATGCATGCATGTGTGGACAGACTATCGCTGTATCTGAGGAGACAGTTCTAATTCTTTCAGACTGGTAACGTGTCTTTTCTGGTAACTGGTAACGTGTATCTCTGTACCAAACACCACCTTATGTCAACTCTACCTGCATGCCCTCTTCTGCTTATGTGGCAGGCTCACACATGTTCCCAGGAAATCTCAGAATGGTCAGGGTATGCATGGATTGCCTACTTCCCCCCACCCACATCCCATGGGACTTGCAATGAAGTCATGTTTCCAGAACCGGGATCCAATGGCCAGATGCCACTGTTGGGCTCCTACCTTATGAACCAAATAGTCTTGTTTCTGAACATATGTGATAAGTAATGTCCTGGGAGAGCTATGAAGCCAGTTACACACTTTCTTCCCTCCAACGTAGATTGACCCCACTGTCTCCAACTCAGTCCCTACCGTTTCATTCTCTGCCTGCTCTTCTACTTCCTACAAATACTCCTAATTGAGCTGGGGACCTGAGGCCATCTTCCCCACCCCACAAGAGCTGACATTTTTCTGTCTTCTTGTGGTGACTCTCCTGGAATGACTGCTATTCCCACCAGGTTCTCGAGGATTCCACTGCTGTGTTGGAAGCCAGAGAATGGAATGACCCAGCACAGTCCACTTCTAGAATTTGGAGTGAGACCACTCTCCCCCTTGAGGACTGTGGCCAATAAGGGGCCCTCTTCCAACCGAGCCCAAGAAGCCAGGTTAATTCTCTGTTGTTAGCTCTACTTGCACTCGGCCCTAACTAGCAGATGGCACCATCTGCCTTAGAGCCCACGTTTACCTTAGTTACCTTAGTTCTGATCTCCCAGTCTATGAAGGGTATTGAGGCAGCCCGAGGGAGGCAGCTATGCTTCAGAAAAAAATTCAGTAATTGGATCCCGATTCAAACCAAGCAACCACAGAGGACATCTTTAAAACAATCAGGGAAATGTTAATATGGGCATTGTATTAGATGCTGCTAAGGGAACCATTAATTGTTCTAGGTGTGATCATTGTAAGGCAGTTTTTTAACAGTCCTTAACAGAGATTTATATTGAACTGCTTACAGGTGAAATGATAATGATATGGAATTTATTTTAAAATAATGCAGAAAAAATAAATGGGGAAAAGAAATACAATAAGATGAGCAAAATGGTGATATTGCTGGATCTGGGCAAGGATATGAAGAGGTTTGAAAAACTATTCTCTCTACAGCAGAAATTAACACAATATTGTAAATCAACTATAGTTCAATTTTTAAAAAGATATGGTGGTGGTGGTCTAGTCACTAAGTTGTGTCCAACTCTTGGGACTCCATGTACTGTAGCCTACCAGGCTCCTCTGTCCAAGGGATTTCCCAGGCAAGAATACCTAGTGGGTTGCTGTGCCCTCCTCTAAGAGCTCTTCCCAACTCAGGGATTGAACCTGCATCTCCTACACTGCAGGTGGATTCTTTACCACTAAGCCATCAGAGAATAATTTTTTTAAAATTATATATGTATATAATCACTGCAAAAACTAAGTGGCTATAAAATTTAAAAGTAAGAATGTATATTTATAACTGAATGACTTTGCTATACAGCAGAAATTAACACAACATTGTTAATCAGCTATGATTCAGTTTAAATTTTTTTAACTCTCTCTATATCTCATACTGGTCAAAATGTTCCACATCAATTTTTTTAATTTCTGAAAAATATACAGAGACTTTCTACCTAGAGTTGAGTTTCTACTCTATCAGAGCGTTTGACAATCTCAACTCCAGTCAAGAAATGGGAATCCAAGTGGGATAGAGAAAATCTGAGTTTTCTCCCAGGAAAATGGCACCAGGAGTGAATGAACACAGAATCCTGAGGTCCCCTTTTAAAACTTACTCTCCCTGGGTTCTAAAAACCTCAGTTTATTAACCAACTTTTAATGGCTATGTCCAAGACCATCAAGGACTTCCCCAATGGCTTAGCGGTAAAGAATCTGCCTGCAATGCAGGAGACACAGTAGACACAAGTTTGATCCCTATGTTGGGAAGATCCCCTGGAGGAAGAAATGGCAACCCACTCCAGTATTCCTGCTTGGAGAATCCCATGGACAGAGGAGCCTGGTGGGTTACATACAGCCCATGGGATTGCAAAAAGGCAGACACCACTGAGCAACTGAGCATGCATACATCAAGCCTATCAGACTCTACAAGAAAGTAAAGCCTAGAAATAAGAATGTGTAAAGATTTTTATATCTTTTTTACAAATTTACTTTATGTCTTGAAATATATGTGCAATATCATAAATACATTTAAAATGAACGAGTTGCTACTGTTTGAGAAAGCAATAAAACATGCTATCAAGTTCAAATCACCTTCAAATGTTAGTAAACATATAGACAACAAAAACTACTATCCACATTATTAGATTTGACCATTAATATGAAATAGAAACCCCATCTGCACCGTCAAACAGAAAACTTCTCACTCTTTCAGATTATATCATCACCCAATAAAAATACTCCTACATTTTGATCCTAGTGGAGTTTTCAGGGGTTCTAAGGCAGAGTTTCAAATCCTGAAAGATGATGCTGTGAAAGTGCTGCACTCAATATGCCAGCAAATTTGGAAAACTCAGCAGTGGCCACAGAACTGGGAAACGTCAGTTTTCCTTCCAATCCCAAAGAAAGGCAATGCCAAAGAGTGCTCAAACTACCGCACAATTGCACTCATCTCACACGCTAGTAAAGTAATGCTCAAAATTCTCCAAGCCAGGCTTCAGCAATACATGAACCGTGAACTTCCAGATGTTCAAGCTGGTTTTAGAAAAGGCAGAGGAACCAGAGATCAAATTGCCAACATCCGCTGGATCATGGAAAAAGCAAGAGAGTTTCAGAAAAACATCTCTTTCTGCTTTATTGACTATGCCAAAGCCTTTGACTGTGTGGATCACAATAAACTGTGGAAAATTCTGAGAGAGATGGGAATACCAGACCACCTCACTTGCCTCTTGAGAAATATATATGCAGGTCAAGAAGAAACAGTTAGAACTGGACATGGAACAACAGACTGGTTCCAAATAGGAAAAGGAGTACGTCAAGGCTGTATATTGTCACCCTGCTTATTTAACTTATATGCAGAATACATCATGAGAAATGCTGGGCTGGAAGAAGCACAAGCTGGAATCAAGATTGCCGGGAGAAATATCAAGAACCTCAGATATGCAGATGACACCACCCTTATGGCAGAAAGTGAAGAGGAACTAAAAAGCCTCTTGATGAAAGTGAAAGAGGAGAGTGAAAAAGTTGGCTTAAAGCTCAACATTCAGAAAACGAAGATCGTGGCATAGGGTCCCATCACTTCATGGGAAATAGATGGGGAAACAGTGGAAACAGTGTCAGACTTTATTTTGGGGGGGCTCCAAAATCACTGCAGATGGTGATTGTAGGCATGAAATTGAAAGATGTTTACTCCTTGGAAAGAAAGTTATGACCAATCGAGATAGCATATTCAAAAGCAGAGACATTACTTCTAGTCAAGGCTATGGTTTTTCCATTGGTCATGTATGGATGTGAGAGTTGGACTGTGAAGAAAGCTGAGCCCTGGAGAACTGATGCTTTTGAACTGTGGTGTTGGAGAAGACTCTTGAGAGTCCCTTGGACTGCAAGGAGATCCATCCTAAAGGAGAGCAGTCTTAGGTGTTCATTGGAAGGACTGATGCTGAAGCTGAAATTCCAATACTTTGGCCACCTCATGCAAAGAGTTGACTCATTGGAAAATACCCTGATGCTGGGAGGGATTGGGGGCAGGAGGAAAAGGGGAAGACAGAGGATGAGATGGCTGGATGGCATCACCGACTCGATGGACAAGAGTTTGGGTGAACTCTGGGAGTTGGTGATAGACAGGGAGGCCTGGCGTGCTGCAATTCATGGGGTCGCAAAGAGTCAGACACAACTGAGTGACCGAACTGAACTGAAGGCAGAGTTAAGGTTTCCTAAATTATCCTGAGAAATTTCACTTCATCTTTTTAAATAGATGACTAATTTCAATTTTCTTACACAATGTTGGACACTCCACACAGAGGATGGTACATGTGTATAGAAATCCTCATCTTTCTTTCTGGGAGACGATAGCTTCATTCATATATCTTCAGCCCATCTTACCCAATGGTCAAGGAGTCTTTCAATCGGCAAATAGGAATTGAACCGCTATAATGTTTCAGGCACTGCCACAGGCAAAGATTTTAAGGAAATGGGCTTGCTCAGTGATACAATCAAAGGTATGGTTTTTTCAGTAGTCAAGTGTGGATGTGAGAGTTGGAGAAGGTTGAGCACTGAAGAATAGATGCTTTTGAATTGTGCTGGAGAAGACTCTTCAGAATCCCTCGGACAGCAAAGAGATCAAAGCAGTTGATCATAAAGGAAATCAACCCTGAATATTCATTGGAAGCACTGATCCTAAAGCTGAAGCTCCAATACTTTGGCCACCTGATGTAAAGAGCTGAGTCATTGGAAAAGACCCTGATGCTGGGAAAGACTGAAGTCAGGAGGAGAAGGGGATGACAGAAGATGAGATGGTTGGATGACATCGCCGACTCAATGGACATGAGTTCGAGCAAACTCAGGGAGATGGTGACGGACAGGGAAAGCCTGGCATTCTGCAGTCCATGGGGTCACAGAGTCAGGCACAACTTAGCAACTGAACAGCAACAGTGATACAGTAATGAAAGCTAACGTTTGAAGCGCGTTTTTGTGGCTTACAAAGAATAAAGTTCTCTTACTATCTGAGCAAGTCTCTGAACTGCAGTTTCTTCATTTGAAAAGGAAGGACAATATTATCACCCAGCTGAACAGTTTTGAGATTTGGGTAGTTCTTAGGGTTTTTGTTCCTTTGCTTTGTGCTTTTGTTTTCAGAGTTTTGAGCAGCCACTTTGTACCAGGGGACGTGTTTCTTGATAAGGACTTTTATCTTTTCAGCTGTACTTTGTTGCTGCACAGGCACTCTCTAGTTGCAGTGCATGGGCTTCTCACTGAGGTGGCTTCTCTTGCGGTGGAGCACAGGCTCTAGGCAAGCGGGCTTCAGTAACTGCACCTCTCAGGCTCCAGAGCTTGGGCTCAGTAGCTCTGGTGCACAGGCTTAGTTGTCCTGTAGTCCATGCAATCTTCCCAGACCAGGGATCGAACCCATGTTCCCTCCATTGACAGGTGGATTCTTAACCACCGCACCAGGTGCTGTATTCCTTTTGCTATCCTAGACAGTCGCTGTGATGCTTTTATGAACTGTGATAGTTCCTAGCACCCAGCTTGACAGAGTGCAGGCCCCTTAAATGTCCCTTCCCCTCCCATTCACTTATCTCACTGGATGTTTCCTGGGACCCCCTCCTGGCCCAGGTTCCCAGCCGGCCTCTTTGGCAGTGATTCAATCTCCCTTCTGCCTCAGGCCTCACACGGATGAAGCCCAGCCCATCATGAGAAGCATCCAATTGTCAGCACAGCACAGTGATGGGCAGGGCTCCCACCAGCCCTGCCAACGTGACCCAGACAGGGCGGTGGGCTGTGGAACTGGAGACAGGAGGAACCAGTCAGTTCTGCTGCATTGAATTAGATAGACTGAAACTTTTAACCACTTCTGATGCTGCTGAATTCTTGGGAACCACTTGAACAAGCAGAGCTTTGTGTTCCGTTCTTGCAAGGCTGACCCACAAAGAGGGCTCCAGCAGAGCTTACAAGGGAGCTGGGGGCGAGGAGGCTAGGCAGACTCTCCCACTCCTCAATTATTAGTAACATCAATCCCCCTCTTCCTCGTCACATTGTCTTAGTTCTCCCTTCCGACCGAGGAATCCCATTAATGCTCTGTGATGCACTTTCCAAATGACATCACCTCATTCTTTGAAATTCAAAGAGCTGGATTAATGAACCACAAACGTCAAGCAGATTGGCCGTGTAATCCATCACATCAGACCACAGCTTTGCCACTGCCTTGAATTCCAAAAGATGGCAGAAATTTCCCAGGCTGTTTTTGAAAATGAACACAGGAGCTTGAAACAGCAGCCTACGCTGCATTCATCATTCCTAGCATGTCATGTGTCTTCTGTGTGTTGGAAATTAAACAGTCTCATTCTCTGTCCGGCATTTTTTTGTTGAGAATTTAACCTGTTCCAATGTTATATTAAATTCCAATCTTTTCCAGAAAAATCTGCATTTGATTCCTCATTTCACCAATCTATTGAAAATATCCCTCTTGGCAGCCTTTCAGAAAAGCCATATGAATTGCAAACTCTTTTAGATTTTGTTGAAGTATTAAGAACACTACTTATCTACAGATTCAACTGAGGCTTTTATTTCATTTCCCCATGCTCCTTTTATATAATGTCAGGGCCACAAAAACCAGGAGTGGTGACTGGTCACAGCCATTCACTGTTCCTTCTGTGGTGAAAATGACATTAAAGTCGGCAAATGAAAAAATATATATCAAACTAATTACCTCCTTTTCCTCCAAAGCAAAAGATAATCTAACACCATTCTTTTGGACATAATGCCACTTATTTCACATAAAGGGGTTTCTATGTGCTCAGAGAAAGGTAGTGTTCAATACGTGTGAATCAAAACCCAAATTAGCTAATTAACTGATGTGTCTGACAATGAAATGATGAATCTATATGCTGTGAAAATTGTCAAAGGCACAGAAGATGTCACAGAAAAATGTCATGTCAGGTGAGATTAGTTCAGAATTTCTCTGCCAGTAAAACAAAAGAAGCTTCTTTATTTTTTAAAGCCCCATAGCATAAAAGTTTAGTTAGCTGGGATGATCAGGAAATGAATCGTTGCTGGATTACTAAGTTTTCCAGAGAGCTGAAGGGAAGTGTTTGTTTTTTAGTTTGACTATTTCCCTATTAATATGGCTTCTGATTCAGAATCATCACTATGAACACCACAAATTATTTACTGAAGGTCTAGGAACCTGTTGCAGCAGGGGATTATTTGTCCCTTTGTTAAGTTGCTCCAAATGGTGCTGGATATGTCTGATGAAAGAAAGTGAAAATGAAAGTTGCTCAGTCACGTCCAATTCCTTGCAACCCCACGGACTATACCGTCCATGGAATTCTCCAGGCCAGAATATTGGAGTGGGTAGCCTTTCCCTTCTCCAGCGGATCTTCCCAATCCTGGGATCGAACCCAGGTCTCCCACATTGCAGGCAGATTCTTTATCAGCTGAGCCACAGGGGAAGCCCTGTGGATTTTGCCTGATGGTGACCTCAAACTGAGTTCTCTGTTTCCTGCCTCTCAGGTGGGCTCTCGAAGACTGAGTCTCAGACAGTCCACCTGCTGCTGAGGGGATTTCCAAGGTGTCATTTCTGATGATGATGCATTTACCTTTCCCAAATTCCTGACCTCCAGTAAGAATTGGTTAAGATATGGGTCATGTAGAATGTACCCAAACTAAAGGCTCCAATCATGTACTTTTTTTGCAAGAAGAGACTAATGCAGTAATCATGTCTTTAATAGTCTCCACCGTTTATAAGGTGTGATGGGGAAACCCATTCCTAACTAATCCAATCTTGAGTTATACAGAAGAGAAAAGACAAAATCAGATTCTCAACTAGAGCTTACCAGTGTGTGTGTGCTCAGCAGTTCAGTCGAGTTCAACTCTTTCCAACAACTTGGATTGTAGCCCACCAGGCTCCTCTGTCCACGGGATTATCCTGGCAAGAATCCTGGATGAGTTGCCATTTCCTGCTCCAGGGGATCTTCCTGACCCAAGAATCAAACCCACGTCTCCTGAGTCGCCTGCACTGGCAGGTGGAGTCTTTACCACTGAGCCACCTGGGAAGGCTGGCAATCAAATGTCTCACTGAAAATTCTAGCAAACCACAGGAAAAGTCTATGCTGATGGAGAAATGGATGATATCAATATCACTGAAAAGTTACCAGGTAACACTTCAAGATAAACCAGTCCTTGAATTTCACTACTGCTGTACCATCTCTGTGTTTCTGGGTTGCAAAAATTTTGGGAATATCTAGCTCTAAACATTTGCACTTGCACTTCGATGCATATAAATTTTCTAGAAACCTGAAGCTGTTTAAAGTGACTATAGACTTCTAACTTTTCCCAGTTTGTGGGGAAGTCAGTACATTTTAAAGCACATCATGTGGCTTCTTGCCTGCTTCACCAAGAGACGCAGGATCTGCATTTCTCTTCTGCCAGTGTCATCAGTTTGTCTATGCATATTCCATGCTTGATCACAGAGCAATAAGACAGTGTTCCTTGGGCTTTCCCTCCCAGCTGGGGGACTTTAAGAATATTTCTTCATTTTTTTTAAATTGGTGAAATACAGAACATTATAGCACTTACCTCAGAAAGCTGGTGTGACAATTAAAATAGACAACGCAAATCAACAGACAAGTATGATTGGTGATGGGCAGGAAAGCCTAGTGTGCTGCAGTCCATGGGGTCGCAAAGAGTCGGACACGACGGAGCGACTGAACTGAACTGATGATGTACGCTGAAAAGAAGATGAACCTCCTTGGCCTCGATTTCAATTTTTCCTGGATTCTGTGCCTTCTCCAGTTTTTGTTGGTTTGGGAGTTTTTGTTGGTTGTGACTTCATGGCCAGCCCTCACAGCATGTGGGATCTTAGTCCTGTGACCAGGGACTGAACCTGTGTCCCTTGCGTTGGAAGCACGGAGTCTTAGCCACTGGACCACCAGGGAAGCCCCCGGTTTGGGTTTCTCATTTATCTTCTGTTTTCCCTTCAATCCTGTAGCTGTCATCCAGCCCTTTTCATGTCTCCTGACCACCTGCTCCTTTTAATTTTCCATTCATACTTACTGTGGGTTGCCAAAATAAAATGAAGTTTCTTAGAATTGTGTGTAAAGCAAGAGAAAATGGGCCCTGAACTGGGACCTCCTCTCAGCCTTAAAATCCTTCCTGAGAGACTTTGTGACAGTTACATCTGGTCCCCAGTAGCTGACTTCCCTTTTCCAGCAGCTGTGTTGGGACTTCGGGAAGCCTGACTCATCTGGCGTGATAAAAGACCAGGGCATCTTCCCAAAGCATTCTTCACATTATCAGTTTTGTCCAAGAATGAGGACCTGGGAATAAATGCATATTTATGAAACATTATGCAATACTATTAAAATTTTATCATAATGAAAATTTATCATAAATGCAACACTGTGAATTTTTTTCAAAATGTTGTAGGTTAAAGAAAGTGCAAATTTTTTTTAATATATGCAGTATTTTTTTTAAGTACCTGAATCTAGTCAAGCCTCTAGACCTAATTCATTTTTTTTAGAATAGAGGAGAAACTATTATAGATTGAAAGAGATATAAGAGCTGGAACAACCAAATGCCATGTGAAGACATTGTTTGAAATCTGATTTGAAGACTCGATCCAAAAGAATCAGAGCATTTTGACACAATCATGGAACATTAAACACAAAAGAGGTAGTCTCTAATATTAATGATTGTATTTTTGTTGTGATAATGATACTGTGGTTCAGTTCAGTCGCTCAGTTGTGTCCAACTCTTTGTGACTCCGTGAATTGCAGCATGCCAGGCCCTCCCTGTCCATCACCAACTCCCAGAGTTCACTCAGACTCACGTCCATCAAGTCCATGATGCCATCCAGCCATCTCATCCTCTGTTGTCCCCTTTTCCTTCTGCCCCCAACCCCTCGCAGCATCAGAGTCGTTTCCAATGAGTCAGCTCTTTGCATGAGGTGGCCATAGTACTGGAGTTTCAGCTTCAGCATCCTTCCTTCCAAAGAACACCCAGGGCTGATCTCCTTCAGAATGGACTGGTTGGATCTCCTTGCAGTCCAAGGGGCCTCTCAAGAGTCTTCTCCAACACCACAGTTCAAAAGCATCAATTCTTCGGCGCTCAGCTTTCTTCACAATCCAACTCTCACATCCATACATGACCACTGGAAAAACCATAGCCTTGACTAGACTTTGTTGGCAAAGTAATGTCTCTGCTTTTGAATATGCTATCTCGGTTGGTCATAACTTTTCTTCCAAGGAGTAAGTGTCTTTTAATTTCATGGCTGCAATCACCATTTGCAGTGATTTTGGGGCCCCCAGAAATAAAGTCTGACACTGTTTCCACTGTTTCCCCATCTATTTGCCATGATGATGGGACCAGATGCCACGATCTTCGTTTTCTGAATGTTGAGCTTTAAGCCAACTTTTTCACTCTCCTCTTTCACTTTCATCAAGAGGCTTTTTAGTTCTTCTTCACTTTCTGCCATAAGAGTGGTGTCATCTGCATATCTAAGGTTATTGATATTTCTCCCAGCAACCTTGATTCCAGCTTGTGCTTCTTCCAGCCCAGCGTTTCTCACGATGTATTCTGCATATAAGTTAAAAAAGCAGGGTGACAATATACAGCCTTGATGTACTCCTTTTCCTATTTGGAACCAATCTGTTGTTCTATGTCCAGTTCTAACTGTTGTTTCCTGACCTGCATATAGGTTTCTCAAGAGGCAGGTCAGGTGATCTGGTATTCCCATCTCTTTCAGAATTTTCCACAGTTTATTGTGATCCACACAGTCAAAGGCTTTAGCATAGTCAATAAAGCAGAAATAGATGTTTTTCTGGAACTCTCTTGCTTTCTCGATGATCCAGCATATATATTTTTAATCTTTATCTATTGATGATGCATACATACATATTCACACGTGAGTGATATGATGATGATTATTCTATGATGATATTGTGGTTATATATATTTTTAATTAATTTATTTATTTTTGATTGTGCTTGGTCTCCATTGCTGCAAGTGGGCTTTCTCTAGTTGTGGCACTCAGGCTTCTCATTGTGGTGGGTTCTCTTATTGCAACGCATGGGCTCTCGAGCCCACAGGCTTCAGTAGTTGTGGTGCACGGGTCTAGCTTCCCCATGGCATGTGGGATCCTCCTGAACCAGGGATCAAACCCGCGACCCCTGCACTGGCAGGCGGGTTCTTAACTGCTAACCCACCAGAGAGGCCCCTATAGTTATGTATATATATGGATATATATATATATATCCTGAAGTTGGGGAAGAATACCTCAGGGATTATTATACTCTTCTCTTTACCTTTTGTAAGTTTGAAATCTTACATGACAAGGGACTATTGTTTAACCACCTCTAGGGTTAATCAGGTGTAAGAATAGTCATACATCACCCCAGATGCCTCCAGGACATCCTGCCACTGTATCCACCCCTCACTGTCTTCTTAGAGACCCAAGAATGAATAGACTCCACCGTTCAAATGAACACAAAGATGACCCAAGACATCATTTTGCTGCAAGAGTAGGAAGGCTTGAACTGCGGTCTCAGGTGTCTTGAGATGTCAGTTCCTGCCTCTCAAGTGATTAAACATTAATTTTCATGTCTTACCTTTTGTAAGTTTGAAACCTTTCCAAATGAATCTTTAAATATATGGGCTGATACATTTTTAGAATGTCATCTTAGCTCACACATTAAAGCACCACAGCTCCCTGGGATGGAAGGCCAACTGAGAACTTGATCAATCCAGCCATCCATCATCACTCATTTAGCACCTACTGTGCCCCCAGCCAGGCAGCTCTGAGCAGTCAAGCTCATTAGCAACCATTCCTAATGTAGCCTTTGACACTTGGAGGCACTTCTTTTCATCCAATCAATTTGGCAAAATCATAGTCACTGTGAGATTCTTATTTGCAGTTAACAAGGTTTGAGAGAAAATGCAAAGTGTCATTTTTGACCTTGTATCAAATCATATTTTTAATTAATACATAGACACATATAAAGGCAGCATCAACTGCTCTTAACCAAGTTAATGAAAAGTTATACAAGGAAAAACCTCACCTATCTCAATCTCCTTTGGCCTCAGTTCCTCTGGTCATTCCAATTTGTTAAGCACCACTAAGGCTATTTTTGGAATCCCTCATTATTCCCAAATAAAGAGTCTCAGTTCTTTACTAACTGGAGTCTAAAAAAAAAACAAACCAGCATGTACCTGGAGAATCAGGAAATAGATACTCATGCCCCAGACTCTCCAGTGTGAAACGTGTAACTTGAGAAAGTCACTTCTCTGCTCTGAGTCTCGGTCTCCACATGTAAGAAGTCAAGGCTAACTGGACCTGTCACACATTTATAAGGATTATAGAAAATTTTACCAGCCTCCATATTATGAGAATTGTGCAAAAGTACCCAGAGTTATCAATAATGTTTAATCACTTGAGAGGCAAGAACTGACACCTCACACCCATGGCTGATTGATGTCAATGTATGGCAAAAACCACTACAACATTGTAAAGTAATTAGCCTCCAATTAAAATAAATAAATAAATTAAAAAAAAAAAAAAAGAACTGACACCTGAGACCTCAGTTCAAGCCTTCCTACTCTTGCAACAAAAAGATGTCCTGGGCCGTCTTCCTGCTTATTTGGATGCTGGAGTCTATTCATTCTTGGGCATCTAAGTGAGGGATGGGTATAGTGGCAGGATGTCCTAGAGGCATCTGAGGTGATGCATGGCTGGGCTTATACCCGATTAACCCCAGAGGTGGTTAAGCAATATTCCCCCATCACGTTCTTCACTTCGACTACCAGGGATGGTGCCTCTCTGCAACTCAGTGAGGACCTATCAGAATCTGGGGGTGTCACATATAAGCTCCTCCTTCTCTAAGACTTCCCTCGCTGTGTTATGCTAATACCACTGCTGCAAAATATCAAAGGAAATAACTTTGCCCCTCACATTCCCACACCAAGTATTGTTGTTGTTGTTTAGTCGCTAAGCCGTGTCTGACTCTTTTGCCACCCCATGGACTGGATTTCCCAGGCAAGAATACTGAAGTGACTTGCCATTTCCTTCTCCAGGGGATCTTCCTGACCAGGGATCAAACACGAATCTCCTGCATTAGCAGGTGGATATTTTTTATATGACAATATGTTGGGTTGTCCAAAAAGTTCATTCGAGTTTTCCGTATCTTACGGGGAAAACGCAAATGCACTTTTTGGTCAACCCAATACATTCAAGCAACAGATGCAAGCATTCCTTCGCACGACCACCCTCCATGGACAAGGAAATCCAATGATCCAAACAAGACAGGGTGGTGGAGGAAACGACTGTCTTATCTAACAGGATCATTAAAACCTTGAAAGTGGCACCGAGGAGGACTGGAGGGGTGCTCAGGATGATTGGAACATTGTATAAGACGAACGGTGGCTGTCCACCCAGAGATGAGTTAATCCAGGGGACAAGAGCCCCCTCTGCTAACTTCTCCAGAAACTCAGCGTCCTGAGCTGAGCCCTAACAGGACATGGGTAGGCAGGTGGCCTCAGACCTTCCAGCAGATGCATCTAGAATGAGTGTCAGTGTTTTAGAGCCTACGTCTGGCAGTAACATCAGTGTGGAGTCAGCTCTGGCTTACCCACCCTCAGGCCACTCCACTGTCCCAGCACCCCCAGGCCTTTCACAGCCTCCCAGCTTCTCCATGCCCCATTCCCTGCCTGATTAGGTAAGGCCACTATCATTTGAGAACATGCTTATCATATATGTGATGTTGAATTTCTGTTCTTTCTAATAAACAGGAACAAATCTCCACTCACTCAGCCTGACCCTTCTCATTCTCATTCTGAATTAGACTGCTGCTGCTGCTGCTGCTGCTAAGTCGCTTCAGTCATGTCCGACTCTGTGCGACCCCAGAGACGGCAGCCCACCAGGCTCCCCCGTCCCTGGGATTCTCCAGGCAAGAATTAGACTGAGAACACCACAAAGCTAGAGGGGGGTCTCGAAGAGATCAAATCCCTCAGGTCCTTTGGTTCTATTCTTCTCAGTCCCCTAGCAAAAGTCTCACCACCTCCATTTCAGAGGTGAATAATTCCCCATGCATTCTGGTTGCTCTCCAAAGGTTTCTGTGTAGCCTCCCTCCCTGTGTTTTGGGTACACACAGAGCAGCGTCAAAAATACACCATGACAGTTGCGATCTGGGATTTGGAGAACACTAGGTTCACATGGCAAGCCGGGGTGATGGACAGGCCCTGAAAATAGAGCCCATCTGATAAGCTGGAATGAAATTCATGACACACTCCAACCTGCCGGGTGGAGCAGAACTGTGCAGTCAGAGAAACAGATCAAAGTTAAAGGCAGCCTCCTGCTTCAATGAGCCTGGGGTCAACTTCCGCCCAGACACCCAAAATCAGGACATATGGAAGAGACCCTTGGGGTGAGCCTAAGGCAGAAAGCCAAGAGAAGGACTGTCCATGCAAAGAAAATGTGGAGCATAGGTCACTGCTGCAAAATGCAGGTCCAGAGTCTGCCCTCCCATTACAGATACATGAGCCCTCACCTTGCCTACCACCTGCCTTTAGGATGAGAACCGGTACACCAGAGTTGGGTAGAGTTTGCTTTCTTCCAACATTAGTCCCCAAATAGATACTCTATACAGTTGCTCTAGTGGTAAAGAACCCGCCTGCCAATACAGGAGATGTAAGAAACACGGGTTCAATCCCAGTGTCAGAAAGATCCCCTGGAGGAGGGCACAGCAACCCACTCCAGTATTTTTGCCTGGAGAATCCCACGAATAGAGGACCCTGGCAGGCTACAGTCCATAGGGTCTCACAGAGTCAGACACGACTGAAGCAACTTAGCCCAGCACACACAGCATACAAATACTTGTTAGGGCTTCCCGGGCGACTCAGTCAGGTAAGAATACGCCCGTAATGCAGGAGCACCGGGTCCCATCCCCGCTGGGGAAGATCCTCTTGGAGAAGGAAATGGCAACCCACTCCAGTACTCATGCCTGGGAAATCCCATGGACAGAGGAGCCTGGAGCGCTACATTCCATGGGGTCACAGAGTCAAGCACGACTTAGCAACTAAACACCACCATGATAAGTAAGACTTTTCGACTTTACATGTAATGTTGAGGTTTTTCTCCAAAGTTAAAGCCCGTGGGGATGGGTCTCCCCACAGTGTGCTGAGAGCAGTGAGAGTATATATGATGACACCCTCACGTGGCCATCGTGGACAACGGACGCCAATCAACTCAGACAGCGCTGGAAAGTCAACCTCTCCCCCCCGACCTGGAGAATTCCATGGGGCCGCAAAGAGTCGGACTGGACTGAGCGAATTTCCCTTTCATTTTCCGCCCCACCAGCTTCTCCGAGGGCAGCCTTTCCACTCCTGAGCGTCTGCATGTGCTGAGTCACTCAGCTATGCCCCACCCTCTCGGCCCCATGGACTGTAGCCCGCCAGGCTCCTCTGTCCGTGGCGTTTCCCAGGCAGGAACGCTGGAGTGGCTTGCCACTTCCTCCTCCAGGGAGCCTCTGGACAGCCATTGCAAACTCACCATGAGTGGGAAGAATGCGGGCAACTCGTGGCCCCAAGGGAGAGAGCCTGAGGGGAACTCTGACCTTGCAGGCAACCGATTCAGGAGTCACAGAATCCCAAAGCTCAGTGATCCTCGGTGTCAGAGGATAAAGTATCCATCAGGATTAAGTCTCTGCATAGAGGCAGGCAAAGAATGATGACCAGGGAGAACAATTTCACCATGATTTTTTTTTTAAGATTTTTTTTGATGAGGACCATTTTTAAAGTCTTTATTGAATTTGTTACAATATTGCTTCTGTTTTATGTTTTGGTTTTTCTGGCCTGGAGGCATGTGCAATCTCAGCTCCCAGACCAGGGATCGAACCCACTCACACTCCCTGCGTTGGAAGTGAAGTCTTAACCACTGGACCAGGGAAGCCCTTTCAGCATGACTTCAGTGACGACTGGGAGACATACTATAGCATCGTCTAAGTGGTGTTAACATCCATTGCTCCAAAAATATTACTGGGCAAAACAGCTAGAGAGAAGCTCCCACTCACGGCAACTAGAGAAAGCCCCATGTGCAACCCACTCCAGTAGGACCCAGCACAGCCAAAACAAACAAATAATTTAAAAAGAGAGAGAGAGAGAGGAGACCTAAGCAGGACCTTACTCAGAGCTTATTTAGTTATTACTATGCGCCAAGCCATATGGTAAATTCCTCACCAGGCTTTGAGAAGGGTACTGTTATTATCTCCATTTTGCAAGTGAGTAAACGACACTTAGAAATGTTGTCACCAAGGGTCACCTTGTGCTCAGTCGCTGCAGTAGTATCCAACTCTGTGACACCGTGGACAGTAGCCCGCCAGGCTCCCCTGTCCATGGAATTCTCTAGGTAAGAATAGTAGAGTGTGTTGCCATGTCCTTCTCCAGGGCATCTTCCCAGCCCAGGGATCAAACCGGCATCTCCTGCACTGACAGGCAGACTCTTTTCCCCTGAGCCACCAGGGAAGCCCCAAGGGTCAGCTAGGCCACGATGAAATTAAGCGCCACCCAGACCTTTCTGATTTGATTACCACCATATTATTAATACTCAGTCTCCCATAACAGTACCATCCTCCAAGAGGCACCTAGGGGAGCACCAAAATGGGAGCTGAAAGCTAAAGATGGGGTTGAAGGTAAAAGAAAGGAAGAAATTTTCACAAAAAGATAGTGTCTTGTCCTAGATTAAAAGCAAGCATTTCCCTCCTAACTATAGTGACCTCCATTTTCTTCCCTGTGTCCATCTACATTTCCAAAATTTCTCTGACAAACACATGAAGGTGTATAAAGAAGTAACAGATGACTTCTGGTATAGCCATGGCAGCTAAGTCAACCACTAACCCATCTCAGCTGCTCCCTCAAGAGCGTGTAGACAAGTGTGCAGCATCAAAAATTCACATTGTGAGGAAGAGTGATAGGGAGATCGCTGGCACACTTCAGGGATTTGATGGCTTTGGCACTATGGTTCTGGGAGATGTCACTAAGTTTGAAGTCACACCAGAGGGAAGAAGAATTACTAAATTAGATCAAATTTTGCTAAATGGAAACAACAATGCCAGTTCCTAGAAAAAGGCCTAAAGTCTGAAAGGATTTCCTTGACTTATGATAGATTCTCTCTTGTCTTATAATGACAACAAAATAGAATTTTTTAACATTTTAGTGCTTGTATTCTGGAAACTAAGTTTCCAATTAAAAGGAAGTGCTTGGAGATGTAAATGCCTGTTTTTGTAAGTTAATCATGATTATATTGAAAAAAGAAGAGTTTGTTTTTTAAGACCAAAAAAAAAAAAAAAAGCTGTGTTTTTTTTTTTAAAGGTAACATTGTATTAAAATTGTCAGTGAGGCAGATTCAGAGAGTTTTTAAACAGAGGAATCAGGGTTCTTAACATTCCACTAATGGTCAGTTTTCATTCCAATCCCAAAGAAAGGCAATGTCAAAGAATGCTCAAAATACCAAACTACAATTGCACTCATCTCACACACTAACAAAGTAATGTGCAAAATTCTCCAAGCCAGGCTTAAAAGGTATGTGAACCATGAACTTCCAGATGTTCAAGCTGGATTTAGAAAAAGCAGAGGAACAAGAGTTCAAATTGCCAATATCTGCTGGATCATCGAAAAAGCAAGAGAGTTCCAGAAAAACATCTCCTTCTGCTTTATTGACTATGCCAAAGCTTTTGACTGTGTGGATCACAACAAACTTTGGAAAATTCTTAAAGAGATGGGAATACCAGACCACCTCACCTGCTTCCTGAAAGTCTGTATGCAGGTCAAGAAGCAACAGTTAGAACTAGACCTGGAACAACAGACTAGTTCCAAATCAGGAAAGGAGTATGTCAAGGCTGCGTATTGTCACCCTGCTTATTTAACTTCTATGTAGAATACATCATGAGAAACCCTGGGCTGGGTGAAGCACAAGTTGGAATCAAGATTGCCGGGAGAAATATCAATAACCTCAGATTTGCAGATGACACCACCCTTATGGCAGAAAGCGAAGACAAACTAAAGAGCCTCTTGATGAAAGTGAAAGAGGAGAGTGAAAAAGTTGGCTTAAAGCTCAACATTCAGAAAACTAAGATCATGGCATCTGGTCCCATCACTACATGGCAAATAGACAGGGGAAACAATGGAAACAGTGACAGACTTTATTTTGGGGGGCTCCAAAATCATGGCAGATGGTGACTACAGCCATGAAATTAAAAGACACTTGCTCCTTGGAAGAAATGTTATGGCCAACCTAGACAGCATATTCAAAAGCAGAGACATTACTTTGCCAACAAAGGTCAATTTAGTCAAAGCTATGGTTTTTCCAGTGGTCGTGTGTGGATGTGAGAGCTGGACTATAAAGAAAGCTAAGCGCTGAAGAACTGAAGCTTTTGAACTGTGGTGTTGGTGAAGATTCTTGAAAGTCCCTTGGACTGCAAGGAGATCCAACCAGTCAATCCTAAAGGAATTCAACCTTGGATATGCATTGGAAGGACTGATGCTAAAGCTGAAACTCCAATACTCTGGCCACCTGATTCGAAGAACTGACTCATCTGAAAAGACCCTGATGCTGGGAAAGATTGAAGATGGCAGGAGAAGGGAATGGCAGAGGATGAGATGGTTGGATGACATCACCAACTCAATGGACAGGGGTTTGAGCAAGCTCCGGGAGTTGATGATGGACAGGGAAGCCTGGTGTGCTGCAGTCCATGAGGTCGCAAAAAGTCATACATGACTGAGTAATTGAACTGAATGACATCATTTCATATCACAGAGGGGGATGGTGAGACATCAAGATAGTAAACACCTTGCTCAGGGACAGGGCGCGATGAAGTCAAGGGGAGAGAAACCAGGGATGCACCTGGTGGGGGCTCGCTCCATCTCGCTGTGTTCTGCTGAATTTTTCCAACAAGGAAAGCATCAGGAAACCAGAGACAGTTTAGGAAGATTAGTAGCATGGCAGAATGAAGGGCAGAAAGGAGTTGGGAACAACTGTCCAGAGAGGGTCAGACACGACTGAGCGACTTCACTTTCACTTGTCACTTTCATGCGTTGGAGAAGGAAATGGCAACCCACTCCAGTGTTCTTGCTTGGAGAATCCCAGGGACGGGGGAGCCTGGTGGGCTGCTGCTTATGGGGTCTCACAGAGTCGGACACGACTGAAGTGACTTAGCAGCAGCAGCAGCCCAGAGAGAAACTACTGTAAGAAAGGGCTGGCCAGGCTCCAGGTTTGATCTCAGCCAGGGTGCTTGTGTCAAGGAGCAGCAAAGAGAAAATGTCAGACCATAGTGAAGGAAGGTGTGAGCAAACCTTAAAACCAGCTGTGCCTAGAGCATGAAAGTGTTAAAGGGGTGAGAGATATATGTTCCGGAAGAGAAAGCAGTTGTGCAGTGGTTGACCTTCCTCACCCAGATATCAACCAAGGTTGTACTCCAAAGTCCTGAAAGCCAAGAACTTAGGCACCTTCTCCCCACCCAATCCCAGTCTGCCTCCACCACCACAGTTCAGGACGCTAAATTGTGACATCACAATCTTTTCATCAGGCGGGACATTTATTATTTCCAAATGCAACATGCCTCTCATATGTTGATGAAATCCATTAAAAACACATTTGTGGAAATAAAATGCTATGCAATATTTTACCTTTGCACCTATGAGAAGAAATTTCACTGCAGGAAGTGATCCATGTAAGATAGCCCCACTGTTCCCTGTGTGTTATCTGCACCCCCGACCATTTTTCTCCAATTCGAGAATGCTTATCATGGCTTCCCTGGTGGCTCAATCCACCTGTCAATGCAGGAGACACGAGTTCAATCCCTGATCCAGGAAGATCCCACATGCCGAGGAGCAACTAAGCCCATGCGCCACAACTATTGAGCTTGTGCTCGAGAGACAGGAGCTGCAAGTACTGAAACTCTCGAGCCCTCGAGTCCAGCTGTGCAGCAAGAAAAGGCACTGAAATGAGAAGCCTGCTCACTCCAACTAGAGAGCAGCCTCCACTAACCACCACTAGAGAGAAAACCTGTACAGCGACAAAGACCCAGCACAGCCACAGTTTAAATATATATATATAAATTAATTAAAATAAATTTTAAACATCATAAAAAAAAAAAAACTGGGACTTTCCTGGTGGTCACTAAGAGTCTGTGCTCCCAATGCAGGAGGCCCGGGCTCAATCCCTGGTCAGAGAACTGGATCCCACCTGCTGCAGCTAAGAGTTCACATGCCACAAAGACCATCAAAGATCCCGAATGCTGCAACTAAGAACTGATGCAGCCGAACAAATAAAGAAATAAATATATGTTTTAATTATTAAAAAAAAGAATGTACATCAGAACACAAGTCAGTACATTTTTGTAGACATAATCTTGAATCCACTTCAATTTACTGAAACATGGGTAAGTACTGATTCTTTCACTATTGTTATGATGAGTTACTTGTGAGCCCCCCTCTACCACGTTAAGTCTATGTCTCTGGTTTGCCACCTGGTGGTCCCTAACCCTGTAAATATCCTCTGACCTCCTGGCCACTAGGCAAGGGGGGTGAGGTGGGGGCTGAGGGGGCAGGTGCTTAGGCACTTTTCAGACCCAGACACCACCCTGACCTCAGTCATTTTCTGATTTCTCATCTCCTGACAGACAGATGCCTGACACTGTCCATCATACGAGCCCCCAACATTCTGACTCCATGGATTCACCCTCCTGATCAAAATCAACTCATATGCCTGATCTTCACTCATCCCATCTTGAGCAGGGATTGTATTGTCCTATGGATTAGTCAGTATCCTCCATGACACAGGCATTAGTAAAATGCTGGTAAGGGCAGATATTGGATGGTGAAAGAAGGATTCAGGAATAGAGGAGCTGGAGCTACAAAAGGGCTAAAGGAAACGAAGATAAAAGAACTTGCAGAAGAGTCAACACGTAGGGACTTCCCTGACAGTCCAGCGGTTGAGAATCTGCCTTCCAGTACAGGGGATGTGGGTTCAATCCCCGGGGAGGCGGGGGGGACTGAGACCCCACATGCCTCACAGGGCAACTAAGCCTATGTACGCACCGCAACTGCAGAGCCCAGAAGCTGCAGCAAAGGACCCTGCATAGTGCAACTGAGACTCAACACAGCCAAAAATAATAATGATAATAAATAACACATAGACTGCAGACTCCAACCCCCTTCCACCTTCTCAAGGGTCATCCCCACATATGACACTTTTTGAACAGTATTTCAGGTGGCCCCTGGTCTGCCATGTTACTCTGTTCCAAACAGCTGTGCTCTTACTTTATTCCCTGGTGGAAATAATTAGGTGAACAGTGCACCACTCAATTCCCTTTGTCCAAACATACCTTACCAATTTTCATATGCCTTTACCCTAACCAAGAGGCCATCACTCTCCCGTGGCTACTCACTACTCAGTAGACTCAGTCTCATGTAGAAAGAAATAAGCTCTCAAGTGAGAAGATTCTGTTTTCTAGGAAAATTATGGCTTTGGAGCTTGGAAGAATTGATAGCCTTCAAATGAGATTTTTCCCCCATTAAGAAACTATAAATATGCTTATAGGAGGAATTTAAGAAGTTCCAGACATTATTAGCATTATATTTACCTATATATGTTACCTATAAGGCAACACAAGCTTATATGAACTTAACAAGACTTTCCAAGACCTGTTCATTCAATGGCCATATTATCCCAATTGAACTGACCATTAAATATATTTCTGGGAGCAAGAAGACAGAATATTTGAATTCAGGAGAGGCCTCAGGGGTTAAAAAAAAGTTGAAGTTTATAACTACTCTGTGTGTGGTCTGAACACACTTTCTCAGCCATTACACAGGGAGAAATTTCCTGGCATAATCATTATTGTCATTTCCTTCAACTGTTGGATTAACACTTCAGATTTCCACCTTCCAGAGTTTTTAGAGGAAGCCATGTGTACTCATCCTCTGAATCATATAAAAGGTAGCTTGAAATCAGCCTTGCTTTCTTTTCTTTGATTGATTTTTATGTCTAAGTGGATTTTTCAGACACTTGACTCATTGGAAAAGACTCTGATGCTGGAAAAGATTGAGAGTAGGAGGAGAAGGGGGTGACAGAGGATGAGATGGTTGGATGGCATCACTGCTGCCATCATCACCCTGCATCATCAATGGACATGAAACTGAGCAAACTCTGGGAGATAGTGTAGGACAGGGGAAGCCTGGCCTGCTGCAGTCCAGGGGTCACAAAGAGTCAGACACAACTTAATAACTGAACAACAGCAACTTGAACTTGAATCTGAAACATGGAACCTGAGAGACCAAGCCAGGCCATGAAAGGGAGAGAGAGTCACACCAGATTGGAAAGCTCTTCCCTTGTATTCTGCCACATCAGCCATACTTCATGTCCACTTTGAACGGGACTGAACATTTAGCTGATCTCAGGAGCAAGCTGAAACAGAAGAAACTATTTCAGGAAGGAAGGGTGAGGGACTTCCCTTGTGGTCCAGTGATTAAGACTTCTAGTTTCTCCAATGCAATACTGTAAAGCAATTGTCCTTCAACTAAAAAACAAATAAACAATGGCTCCGAGTTTCCAGTGCAGGGGTCATGGGTTCAATCCCTGGTCATAGAACTAAGACCCCACATGATCTCTTACAAAGTAACCCTCGAATCACTTGAACTTAAGGTGTTTAATTATAAGACAAATGTACATGAACTGGGGGTTAACTGGGTCCCTGATTGGACTTCAAATACAAGATCATCACTGTCATTTTACAGGTGAGTAAAATGGGGTCAGGGATGGAGGACAGGATGTTTATATGAGTCAAGGACCCATGATCGTGTAACAAGCTCCCATCCCAACTGATTTGTGCACCCCACTCCCAACTCCATAACTGTATCACTTATCCATCCTCCATTCATTCAAAGTTTATTAAGCATCTAATAGGCCCCAGGCCTTCATAACCATGATGCAGCTTCTACTGGGCAAATTGATAGACTAGCAGGGAGAGAAACACAAAACTCGAAGCCCTGTGAGGATGCTAAGTTTGAGCCCAGTGGGCCACAGCAAGGAACCCAGCTGAATGGCTGCTGCAGAGACCTCTGGGAGCAGTGACAAGGACTCAAGCCCCAGTCATCACACCAGAGAGGAAGGGGTGAGCTCAAGCAATATTGCATAGGTTAAAATCAGCAGAATTGCTGCCTGATGGAATGGGAGAAGTCATGCCAAAGGGGCTCCCCAGTATCCCCTCCCTCAGAATTTGTCTTGAGTGTCTGGTCACCTATAAGAAATGGGATGTAGTGAGGAAAGTGGGCAGGTTATCCAGAAGGCCAATTAGAATGGGAAAAATAAGAGAACACCACCAAAAAGCCCCTGAAAGGGAAGAGGAAGGAAAGACTCCCTCCAACCAGGAAGGCTTCCTAACAGAAGTGATCCCTGAACTGAACCTGAAAACAAAGTAGGGTGTGAAGAGCTGATGGGAGGGCAAAGCATTCTGGGTAATGGGCCAGAATGGGCCAAGCAAGAGGAGGCAGGTTTGGGGGATGCAGTGGAGCACATTGTGGCCCAAACAGGGGATGGGGAAGGAGGCATGGACCACAGGAGTTGTAACTGGCTAGTGATCCCGCTTTCTATACAGGGCCTCAAATGCCAGGTGGAAGAGTCTGGGTTGTCCCCTGGGCAGGGGCAGAGCAGGCAGGTGACAAAATCAAAGCAGAGCTTCAGAAGATGCGTCCCCAATGTTTTCAGAGTCAGTGAGACTTCTGTCAGTCTTCTGAGCCTAAGCCAAAAGCAGAGGAGTCAGTCCCACTGCTTTGGAGGCTTGAAAGTGAATAGAAATGAAATTAAATAAAACCCCTTCCACCGTCCTCTGGTTGGTCTCTCTCCATCAAGAGTGGATGGAAAGAGGGAGCAAGGATGGTGTTGGCCCTTTCACACTGTTTAACAGGTAGGTCTCGGGTAAACTGATGGTCATCAAGGAGTGCCTAGTGACCAGGGACAATGTCCACTGTCTGAGGAAAGGGCGAGTTTTCCAGAGAAGCTGGGGAGAGGAGATTTTGGAGTCTTCTGACAGACTTGCAGGTGAAGGGGGGCAGGGCGGAGAAAGCACCACCTCACTCCTGGCAGCCCTGACTCCATCCCGACAAGGAGCTGGCCAGGGGACAGGGCGCCCAGGGAGCCCGGCATCCTGTGTCCACAGCCCATAACATCCTCATGGCACTCATGGGTCCAGCCAGTTGGCTCTGGACTTGTGCAAGTAAGACACGGGATTCCAAAAGAAAGAAATGAAGTACCAGGTTTGAGAAAAGTCCCAGGAGTCCTGCAGAATGGAATGCAGCAAGTGTCTCAGCCCCTGGTGCCCTGGCACAGTCAGCACCCCAAATCCAAACATTGGCCCCCTCAAGGTCACCAGCCAAGAGGAACTGACCCACCCATCCATGGGTCTCTCTTCATCAATTTGGGACTCCCTGGCAACAAGGGCCACCAAGGCCGGTACCTGGGCTCCATCTCAGAGTCGGAACCTCGCACAGCACCTGGCAGAAGCCGGACAGACTGGCTGACTCAGATGGCGAGAGAGCCGGGCAGGAGGCTGAGAGCTATGAACAAATTAGCATCTCTTAGAAACGGGTAATGCTAGCGAATCGTGTCACTACAAAATATTCCACACTAACCCTGCCTCCTCGTGTGTGGGCTCAGTCGTTAAGGCGTGTCTGACTCAGTGCAACCCCATGGACTGTCGCCCACCAGGCTCCTCTGTCCGTGGGATTCTCCAGGCAAGAATACTGGAGTGGGTTGCCATTTCCTTCTCCAGGGGATCTTCCCAACCCAGGGATCGAACCTGGGTCTTCTGTCCTGGCAGGTGGATTCTTTACCACTGAGCCAGTTACATGTGTATACATACATGACTAGATACGTACAAATACACATATACATACATATGTGTGTATATATGACACATGCATGTGTATATGTGTGTGTGTGTATGTATGACAAATGGTTAAATTGTGCTATTTCTTATGATTTTTTAGGTCCAAATCTGAACTGTTGTTTTGGAGAAGTCTCTTGATTGGGCTCTACCATTTTTAAGGGGGTAAATTCTGCACACCCTGTGGTGGAGATCTGGAATCTTTGCACACCCGCTGCATGGGCTCTTTGTACTCCTGGCAACTGTGACCCAGTTTCCTTTCATGAACATCCTCTTGCCCTAATTTGCTTGGTGGAACTGTCAACAAGACTGACATCCTCTCCCCTGGCTGAAGGGCTGGGGCCATCATCAAGGCCAGACAAATTAAACTAACTCTCTCTCTCTTTGGGGATTTGGTATCCAAGGAAAGAAATCAATTATTAGACTTTTATTAAAAAGAATATCTACTTTATACTTTTCACCCAAAATAACATATAATGTCAAAAGAAATAGCAATGCCACATCACTTCAGAGCCAGCAGGGAACTTGTTAAGAGGACTGTGACCCCAGAAGCATGGACAGGGGCTGAGGGGGCAGCAGTGGCCAAGGGCTCAGCTCTGCGCCCTGGAGAGATAAAGGTGCTGAGAACATGGCCACCTTCCCCTTCTTTCACCTCCCTCATGCCTTAAACATGTTTTCAATGCATTACATTTTTTATGTCTTTATTGAATTTGTTACAATATTGCTTCTGTTTGTGTTTTGCTCTTTTAGGCCAGGAGGCTTTGGGATCCCTGACCAGTGATCAGACTCACCCCCTTCACTGGTAGGTAAAGTCTTAACCACTGGACCACCAGGGAAGTCACTAAACTTTTTGATATAAACCAACAAAGTCTTGCTGCTACTGCTGCTAAGTCGCTTCAGTCATGTCCAACTCTGTGTGACCCCGTAGACGGTATCCCACCAGGCTCCTCTGTCCCTGGGATTCTCCAGGCAAGAATACTGGAGTGGGTTGCCATTTCCTTCTCCAGTGCATGAAAGTGAAAAGTCAAAGTGAAGTTGCTCAGTCGTGTTCGACTCTTAGCGACCCCATGGACTGCAGCCTACCAGGCTCCTCCGTCCATGGGATTTTCCAGGCAAGAGTACTGGAGTGGGGTGCCATTGCCTTCTCCGAACACAGTCTTAGTCACTGATTATTCCAGGGGAGTGGAATAATCCCATAGAAGAAATGTAAAAGTTATAATCTTTGTCTTTATATTCCTTCCTACTACATAAGGTGTGATGACTATTATATAATTTAATACAACAAACCCACCATATAGGATCTATTGTGCCCATTTCACAATACAGTTGGGGATCCAGGAGACCGCAGCACCCTAGCTGGATTCTGACATGAGTGTGGCAGACCACAGAAAGAATTCTGTCAGTAGGTGAAATGGTTTGGCCAGTGGGGTTATCATATGGCCCACAGGTGGTTCTTTGTAGATACACTGTGCTAAGTTAAGCACTTAACTACAAAAGCCAAACGTATTAAGCACAAAACAACTAAACAAAAGCACCAGGTGTGATAGGAAATTAACTGCCCAATACTCAGAGATTAATATTGAAGGCAACACCACACACTGGGCCAAACAGTGAACTTATTAAGGTTCAGAGGAATGAACATTCTTATGTCTGTTGTATCTTGTAAGGATGTTGGGCGTGGGATAATAGAAAGACTGGCCCTCTCATATGACACTGCCCGTGGTCAGCTGCTGCCATCAGAGTCCTGGGGAGAGGGGGAGATTATCTTTGGGAGCTGACGCCAAGGCAGTGGCACCTTTGGAAACGCCAGACTTATTTTGTTAACTAATAAGAAACATTCAAAAAGAGGGAAAAGGAGGAGGGGGAGGAGTGGGGAGGAAGAGGAGTGAGGAGGAGGGGGAGGGAAAAAGGGAGGGGGAAGGGGGGAAAAGGAGAGGAGGAGAATTAAACGGGAGAAAAAAAAAACATTCAAAACCTTCAGTTCATTCACCCCCATGGAATTGCCTCTCAAGTAAGTCCTAGATTCTGACTGTCTACTAACCCCAACTCTCCAGGCTTCCCCATGCATGGGTAAACCCCATATAGCCACCGATATTAGCCGGACTCAGTTTCTGAGTCCTGGTGCTTGCAACCAAACACCTGCTTCCTGCTGCTGCTGCTGCTGCTGCTGCTAAGTCGCTTCAGTCGTGTCCGACTCTGTGCAACCCCATAGACGGCAGCCCACCAGGCTCCCCCGTCCCTGGGATTCTCCAGGCAAGAACACTGGAGTGGGTTGCCATTTCCTTCTCCAATGCATGAAAGTGAAAAGTGAAAGTGAAGTCGCTCAGTCGTGTCCGACTCTTAGCGACCCCATGCTAGGGGGGCCCAAATTAGAACTAAATACCAGACCATCAGGGTACAAATGGAAGCAACAGTTACCTTCAGCTTATGCTGTAATCTTGAGTGGGTAGAACATTTAAGTCTCTAGAACATCCTTCTTTGAATGAAGAACCATCAAATGAGCACCCGTTGGGTACAGCATCTCATGACAACCATTTTCAGAGAGAGAGAGACAATCAATAACCATTTTGTCCTGTACGACCCGCCCTGCTCTTAAGCATTTCCTTCGGGAGACAGGGTCCGCAGCAGCTGTTGGCCCAGATTATGTTTCAGTCAGTTTTCCTGCAATTTATTATTAAATAATGCACTATAGTGCACATGCTAAGCAGGGCAACACGCTGCTTTGATTGTCACTACCCTCTTTTTACAAGAGTTTGGAGCATATTTTTGGGAGACTGAGTTGAGCAAACACAGACCACCTTAGGGGTTAGTGTGGGAAGCACAGAACTGAAGTGTTTCTAGAGAGGGGGAAAGTGATGCATGTTTGAGCCTTTCAGTCTAATGAAATGGAACACAGTGGAAACACGCAGGGTTTTCACGTTTTTAGTGACTGTCATAATATTAGCATCTTTTCTTGGTGTGCTCACTCACGAGGTACTTGCAGCTATTTTAGGTTCTTTTTAGTTGTTATTTCATTTAATCCTCACTGGTGAGGAAGCAACACAGACTGAGACTGAGATGTGTCCATTGCCTCCCAGATGTTGAGTAGGACAAGCAGGGATTTAAATTCAGGTTTTTCTTCATACAAACAGACTGATGGTTGCTGGGGGAGGGTGGAGGGGTGGGAGAAGGATGGAGTGGGAGGTTGGGGTTAGTAGATGAAAGCTTTTATATACAGAATGAATGAATAACAAAGTCCTACCTTATAGGACTACTGTATGGCACAGACAACTATATTCAATATCCTATGATATATATTGTTAACCTTAAAAGTGTATTCTAATATACACCAGATACAAAAAAATACTGTTTGATTCTATTTTACAAGGTACCTAGAATAGACAAATTCACAGAGTCAGAAAGGACACTGGTAGATGCCAGGGCCGGGGGTGGGAGGGCTGGGGAGGGGGAAAGGGGAGTTTGTGTTTAATGGGGACAGAGCTTCAGTTTAGTTAGGTGACACACCCAGGAGATGGATGATGGTGAGAGTTGTGCAAAATTGTGAGTGTACATAATGCCCCACTGACGCTGTACAGTTAAATACGATTATAATAGTATTTCATTTTACGTTTTACCACAATTTTTAAAAATAGTGAAAAAAAGTCCTTTGATAAACATATGACAAATACTATGATAAATAATAACAGAAAAGAATCTTTTAAAACATGTCTATATATATATATATATATCTGAATCACTTTGCTGTATAGCAGAAATTAACACACCATTGTAAATCAAATATACTTCCATTTTTAAAATTGAAAATTAATTAATTAAGTTCAGGTATTGCAAATTCCAAAGCCTAGGGTTCTCCCAGTCTTCCTTGACAATCCTTCTAAAAATGAGGAACTCACTTTAAACTCACTCTATACATGAGATTTTGAGATTTTGGTTTCTGAGTTGGTTTCATCCAACCTCTTGTAAATGAGAACAGTGAGGCTGGGGGTGAAGGGGATCTTAATTAGCACTAGAACTTGCGTCTTCTGAACCCCAAACAAGTTCCCTTCCCACAGCCTCACCCCTCAAGAAACCCTCCCTTAAATCCATCATTGTGCTTATTAGGTTGAAGTCCTTGTTATTCCAATTCTTCGAGTAATAAATCTTACAAATAACAAATCAATGCATGAGGCCTGCATTAACATCGGCTACTCTCTCCTTTGCCTGCATATTTCTGTTTTTTCATCTTCTCCTTACTGGAACCCACCTCCCAGGTCCTTCTGCCGTGTCGCTCTAGCAGCTGCTGGCTTCTGGCTATAGCAGTCCCATTTTGGAGCCCGGAGTCATTCGGGAGTGGCCAGGGACAGTGGGAAACAGGAGAGCTGTCGAGAGGGGCTGGTTTCAAGGGCAAAGGAACAGCTGGGACCGGAGCCAGCCACTGCCAGCTGGGTGAGGGCAGAGCCAGCCCTGGGGAGCCGGAGGGTGCAGACGTCTGGCCACAGCCCTGCAGAAGCCGGAGAGCTGGAGCCTGACAAGGCTTAACTGTCCCTCTAGGGCCGAGCTTGGAGGAACACGGGGCGGAGTCGCCCGGGCAGGGAACAGAGGCATTTATTCCTAGGTGAACAGAACACTTAGCCTGCAGCCGGCCAGAGGTTAAGGCAATCCTGAGGGGCAATGCTACTTAAATAGTGGTCCATAAAGGTGGGGTCTGGATTCTCGCCACCCAAAAGCCAATAAAACAGGCCAGCTTGTAGACAGGAAAGCTTGCGTTATTTCAGATCCCAGCAACTGGGTGGGAAGGGTGGACATCTGTCCGAAGGCCAACTCCCTCGAACCCCTCCCGCCAACAAGCAGAGAGTGAGAGCTTTTATAGACAGAGGGAGGGGGCTACAGGCGGAACCAGCACAGTCAGCTCTGATAGTCAGCTTCAGATTGGTCATCAGTGGTCTGACCAGCGTCATCTTGATTGTTTTAGGTACAGTTCATCTTCAGTGCCAGGGTGGTTTGCTTCCACTCCTCTGAGGCCAGTTCTGGGAATTGAGGCAGCTCACGTCCTGGGTAGAGTCTGATCATCCTGCAGGTAGCTTCTTCCACCCAGTGGGGGTTTCAGTATCTACAAGACAGCTCACGGGACACAGCTCAGAGTATTATCTGAAGGTCCTTGACTCTGCTTAATGACTTCCTTAGTACTATTTGGTCTCCTTTGCTGTTTTCTTTAGTTACCACATGTTCTCACTTCTCTGGTTAAATTTCTTCTTTGACTAAAGTTTTCCCACAGACAAAAGGTAGGCAGAGGACACGGGGGACAAGAACCACGGGGTCCTGTTGTGTTTCACCTAGTAAACAGCATCAGTGTCACCCAGGAGTTTGTCAATATGCAAATTGTCAGGCCCCACCCCCAGACCTACTGAATCAGAACCTGCTTTTTAACAAGATCTCCAGATGATCCCCATGCACTGTAACGTTTGAGAAATGCTAGTGGAGGACAGCAGGTCTCCAGGTGTTGTTCCCAGACCAGCAGTAGCAGAGAATTTGTGAGAAATGCACATTGTCAGGCTCCATTCCCAGGCTCTGAGGATGGGGCTCAGCAAAGCGTCTGAACGAGCCATCCAGACAGCTCTGAGGCACATTAGAGTTGGAGCAGCGCTGATTCAGAATATTGTAGTTGTGTAGTCGCTCAGTCATGTCTGACTCTTTCCACCCCATGGACTGTAGTCCACCAGGCTCCTCTGTCCACTGGATTTCCCAGGCCAAAATACTAGAGTGGGTTGCCATTTCCTTCTCCAGGGGACCTTCCCGACACAGGGACTGAACCTGCATCTCCCGCATCGGCAAGCGGCTTCTTTAATGCTGAGCCACCAGGGAAGCCTGATTCAGAGTATAGCTTATACATCTCAGAACGAGGCAGTTTGGGAAGATCCCAAGAAAGCCGTCCTTACTGTGGCTGGAAGACCCAGGAAATGAGCTCCAGTTGGCTGTATCCGCTGCTGTTGCAGCCTCCTGACACACTAACCCACAGAGATCAGATCCAAAATCCTCACTTCCCCAATCCTCATATTCCCCACTGAGCTGAGATTCCCAGGTTTCACATCTGAGCTGGTCCGAAGGTCTCTGCATCCAGTACTGGTCATTCCAAATTAGAGTAACATATTCAGGCAATCTGGACTCCCCCTCCTCACCACCCCCTCTGGCCACAAACCAGAAAAGCCAAGACAGGTAATCTAACTAGTTTCTCCCTGCCCTTAAGGACCAGATATGACCCACTGGAACTTTTGTCGGTCCTTGACTTGTAGAAATCCAGGTTCCTCTCCCAAGCTTTCTGGCTGTTCCTGAAAAGTTTGCATAATCCAAGGGTCCCTTCCAGGTTCAGGTTCCTGTAGCTAAATCAGGCCAGCAGGTGGGTAACCTCGCTTATCCCTGAATGAAGCCCCCTAACTCCCATAGCATCAAACCCGGGCAATGGACCCAGCACAGTTGTGGTGTCTGTGGATTTAAAAAAAAACAACAACAACAAAAAAGAACACCTCCCATTGGAAGTAGCAGACTTTCCAAAGGTCCTGGGAAAGGGGAAAAGGGAAGCACGTCTCAGAAATGCAAATCATTTCCAACTGAGTAACATCATCCCCATTGTTTCTTCTAATTCATTTATTTGGTGGCACCAAGTCTTAGTTGCAGCATGTGGGATCTAGTTCCCTGACCTGGGATGGAACCTGGGCCCCTGCATTGGGAGTGTGGAGTCTTAGCCACGGGACCACTGGGGAGGGGGTCCCTATTATCCCCATTCTTAAAAGTCCCAGCACCTACCACGATATCCTAATATTCATTCCTGTCTCTTTTCACCCCTTTCTATCTTCTCTCTGCTCCTCTCTTCCCCACTGCCCCACCCCATCACCACACTGTTGCTTATTTACAATGCAGAGAAATTTATCTCTTGACACTCACTAAAGTATGCCCTCCTTACCTCATCTTCTATACCAAGAAGTACATTTTCCTAAATAAAATATTTTCTTTCCTAACAGTAATTCTAGTGTCAGCTAAGAGACAAATAGATAAATAGCATGAGTTTTTGCTCCACTAAAGCACACAGCCCCTCCTCCTTCCTGTTCCCTCACTGGAAAAGTCTTGACCTTCCTTTCTTGTCCTGTTTTCTGAACCTAACTTGAGACCTCTTCTTTTGTTTTTATTAAACCTCTTTCCTGGCTCTTTTATTTTGTACAGAGCTATCCCGGCTGCGACGGACTGGCACACTAAGCACAGCCGAGAGGAGCTACCCCACGTCCAAGTCAGGGGCAGAAGCCGGGAGGACCCCATGTCTGAAGGGCGGCAGCCAAGAGGAATCACCCCACGTCCGAGGACAGGGGCAGCAGCCGAGAGTGCCAGGCCAGGACGGCGCAGGAATGGCCGAGAGGAGCTACCCCAAGTCCGAGGTTGGCAGGGGTGGGGACAGCCATGAGGAGCCACCCCGCTTCTGAGGCCAGGGGCAGCGGCCAGGAGGAGCCACACCATGGCCAAGGAGCAGTGGCTGCGCGGGCACAGGGAGGGCCTAGAGGAGCTATCCCACGTTGAAGGTCAGGAAGGGCAGTGGTGAGGAGATACCCCTCCAAGGAAGAGAAACCCAAGTAAGGTATTGCAAGAGGGCATCAGAGGCCAGACACACTGAAACCATACTCACAGAAAACTAGTCAATCTAGGACCACAGGCTTGTCAAACCCAAGATGGGCGGGTCATGGTGGAGAGGTCTGACAGAATGTGGTCCACTGGAGAAGGGAATGGCAAAACATTTCAGTATTCTTGCCTTGAGAACCCCATGAACAGTAGGAAAAGGCAAAATGATAGGATACTGAAAGAGGAACTCCCAAGGTCAGTAGGTGCCCGATATGCTACTGGAGATCAATGGAGAAATAACTCCAGAAAGAATGAAGGGATGGAGCCAAAGCAAAAACAATACCCAGCTGCGGATGTGACTGGTGATAGAAGCAAGGTCCGATGCTGTAAAAAGCAATATTGCGTAGGAACCTGCAATGTCAGGTCCATGTATCAAGGCAAATTGGAAGTGGTCAAACAAGAGATGGCAAGAGTGAACGTCGACATTCTAGGAATCATCGAACTAAAATGGACTGGAATGGGTGAATTTAACTCAGATGACCATTATATCTACTACTGCGGGCAGGAATCCCTCAGAAGAAATGGAGTAGCCATCATGGTCAACAAAAGAGTCTGAAATACAGTACTTGGATACAATCTCAAAAATGACAGAATGATCTCTGTGCGTCTCCAAGGCAAACCATTCAATATCACAGTTATCCAAGTCTATGCCCCAACCAGTAATGCTGAAGAAGCTGAAGTTGAACAGTTCTATGAAGACCTACAAGACCTTTTAGAACTAACACCCAAAAAAGATGTCCTTTTCATTCTAGGGGACTGGAATGCAAAAGTAGGAAGTCAAGAAATACCTGGAGTAACAGGCAAATTTGGCCTTGGGATCCAGAATGAAGCAGGGCGAAAACTAATAGAGTTTTGCCAAGAGAATGCACTGGTCATAGCAAACACCCTCTTCCAACAACACAAGAGAAGACTCTACCCATGGACATCACCAGATGGTCAACACCGAAATCAGACTGATTATATTCTTTGCAGCCAAAGATGGAGAAGCTCTATGCAGTCAACAAAAACAAGACCGGGAGCTGACTGTGGCTCAGATCATGAACTCCTTATTACCAAATTCAGACTCAAATTGAAGAAAGTAGGGAAAACCGCTAGAACATTCAGGTATGACCTAAACCAAATCCTTTATGATTATACAGTGGAAGTGAGAAATAGATTTAAGGGCCTAGATCTGATAGATAGAGTGCCTGATGAACTATGGAATGAGGTTCATGACATTGTACAGGAGACAGGGATCAAGACCATCCCCATGGAAAAGAAATGCAAAAAAGCAAAATGGCTGTCTGGGGAGGCCTTACAAATAGCTGTGAAAAGAAGAGAA
>SJYQ01000910.1:31345-73354 GCA_006410935.1 Redunca redunca | reverse complement strand
GAAAGAGGAGAGTGAAAAAGTTGGCTTAAAGCTGAACATTCAGAAAACAAAGATCATGGCATCAGGTCCCATCACTTCATGGGAAATAGATGGGGAAACAGTGGAAACAGTGTCAGACTTTATTTGGGGGGGCTCCAAAATCACTGCAGATGGTGACTGCAGCCATGAAATTAAAAGACACTTACTCCTTGGAAGAAAAGTTATGAGCAACCTAGATAGCATATTCAAAAGCAGAGACATTACTTTGCCGACTATGGTCCATCTAGTCAAGGCTATGGTTTTCCCAGTGGTCGTGTATGGATGTGAGAGTTGGACTGTGAAGAAGGCTGAGTGCCAAAGAATTGATGCTTTTGAACTGTGGTGTTGGAGAAGACTCTTGAGAGGCCCTTGGACTGCAAGGAGATCTGACCAGTCCATTCTGAAAGAGATCAACCCTGGGATTTCTTTGGAAGGAATGATGCTAAAGCTGAAACTCCAGTACTTTGGCCACCTCATGTGAAGAGTTGACTCAATGGGAAAGACTCTGATGCTGGGAGGGATTAGTGGCAGGAGGAGGAGGGGACGACAGAAGATGAGATGGCTGGATGGCATCACTGACTCGATGGACACAAGTCTGAGTGAACTCCAGGAGTTGGTGATGGACAGGGAGGACTGGGGTGCTGTGATTCATGACGTCGCAAAGAGTTGGACAACAACTAAGCGACTGAACTCAACTGAAGCCATTAGCCACATACTGCCAAGAATTATATAACTTTCACCTGGGAATCCTTTCCAAGGCAAGCTTTCCTCAAAAGTCAAAATTTGGATATTCTCAGTGTAAAGGCTAGAGTTCCCTTCCAAGATCTAGGGGCTTAGGAATCCCAGGGGGAAAGGAACTCCTTCAGCAATTCTGCTCTCATGTTCACTCCCAACACCAGCATCCTAGCTTAGGACCCTCACTATCCTTTCCTCCAGAATTACAACATCATGAATGATGTCCCTGACTGGGTCCCCATCCTACTCACCACCTCCAGGTTCCCATTGACAGAGCCAGCTCTGTGCTCACAAATCTTCAACAGCTCCCAGTGGCCGATAAAATAACACTAACAGCCCCCCAGCTCAAGTCCTCCACTGAAATGAGAATGGAGTGGGGAAGGAAGATGGGAAAAATAGAAAGCTGGGAAGAGGAGGAGACAGCACTGGTGTCTCAGCGTGGAGGGAGGAAGAGGAAGAGCTGGTATCCACGCAAGACAGTAGAAATCGGGGCACTAGCCACGAAGGTAGTTACCATCAAGGTAACCCACAGGACGAGGGCGAGACATTCTAGGGGCTGCCTTGGCCATCACAGAGAGTCAGCTCAGGAACCAGACCTCTGGGCATTCTCATTATGAAAGAGAACAAGTTACGATAAAGTCCAACATGGGACATGGAGAAAAATGAGCCAGGTCAAAGGCCAGTTAGCCAAGGGAATTGGTGCTCTCCAGAAGTAGAGGATAAATGTATGGATATCAAGAGATCCAAACGTATGGATCTCTATGTTTGTGATCCAAACGTATGGATCAGGAGATTGGGATTGACATATATACACTACGTATACTGTGTATAAAATAGACAACTAATGAGAACCTCCTGTGTCGCACAGGGAACTTTACTCAGTGTTCCACGGTGATATAAATGAGAAGGAAATCCAAAAAAAAGGGGATACATGCACACGTATAGCTGACCCACTTTGCTGAACAGCACCAACTAACAGCACTGTAAAGCAACCATACTCCAGTAAAAATTAATTTTTAAAAATCCATGCTAATGCAACGTCTCTGCTTTCTCTTGTTACACTCCCCTGAGGGGATGGGGAGATGTGTATGAATGGCCAGCTTTGGGATCTTATTTCCAGAATAAACACCACTTGTTTCACTCCTTCACCTGAACAAGGTATAAAGGTTTTGTTTGCCTTCCACATTCCTGCTTCTTTCCTTGAGTCACGCACCTATGGCCTGTGCTTTGGGACTCATGCTTCCCTGGACAGAAAGTTCTCTAAGGTCAGGTGCTCCACCTTATGGGTTAAATGGCTGTGTGTGGCCCTGTTTCAGCATATGAACCGTGTGTATAGCATCATTTAGATGTTGCTAATGAAGGTCTGGGAGAAGGAAATGGCAACCCACTCCAGTGTTCTTGCCTGGAGAATCCCAGGGACAGAGGAGACTGATGGGCTGCCGTCTGTGAGGTCACAGAGTTGGACACGACTGAAGTGACTTAGCAGCAGCAGCAATGAAGGGCTGGAAGCAGCCAAAGGAACCACGTGAGGGGCTGAAAACGTGATGCTGGTTGAGAAGAGTCTTTGGCCACATGCAGTGAGAAATCGTTATTTTGTGTTTGTGTTTAAAGCCATATCTAACCCCAGGGGAAGTCTGAGGAGTGGAATATTGAAAGGCACAGATGAGATGGAGAGAAAGTCATAGCTATCTGTCCAGGAGGTGATGGGGTGAAGCTCTGGTTGTTTCAATGATGGAAGAAAGGAAAGCATTGCCTAGGAAGACTGGTAAGGAAGATAGGTGTTCTGTGAGTGGCAGCAAGCATTTGGTTCGCTTTTGGTTTGGATTCAGAAAGACTCCCCGCTTGTTATTTTCCAGATTATTGGCTAGTTCTATTTATGTAGTCTCAGTTTCCTCATCTGTGAAATGGGAATCCAAGTACCCGCCGCAAAGATTTGTGGGAAGAATGAAATGGGGCCATTGCCCTGAAAGTAGCCAATATCTGGTCCACACTCAAAAAGCCCTGGTTCCTTTCTTCCCTCCCTCCTTCCTTCCTCGTTCCCTGCCTTTGTCCCATTAAACCAGCGCCTAGAAGGCAATCCCTGCGTGTGTGCTATCTTGTATCTGACTCTCTGCAACCCTATTGACTGTAGCCCGCCAGGCTCCTCTGTCCATGGGATTGTCCAGGCAAGAATCCTGGAGCTCGTTGCCATTCCCTCCTCCAGGGGGTCTTCCCGAGCCAGGGGTCAAACCCCAGTCTCTTCTCCTCCGGCACTGGCAGGTGGGCTCTTTACCACTAGCGCCACCGGGCAAGCCCAGATGGCAGTACATTCACGATGAAATAAAATTACATTGTCCTCCCCCGGACCAGCCACTGAAGTCCTGCTAAGTCGCTGCTAAGTCCTCCGTGTCACCAACGAACTCCGACAAAGTTTGGAGGACTTGCAAATAGTCATATAGGAATTATCTGGAGTGCAAAGAGGAGTCACTGAGAAACCAATTTCATCCCCAGCTTCTGAGGGATTATTACAAGCAGTGGTGACTAATAAGTATATAAAGATGACTGGCATTACTATAGCCCCATTCATCCACCAACATTTTCAAAGTCACTCAGAAATTTCTCCATAACCGAAACCCATCCCTCTCCCAAGAAACAAGCATTTTGCTGGTTTATCTGTGAAACGATGTCTCCATCATTCCCCCCAGCCCTCTCCCCCATCCTGGGTGAGAAACATTCCTTCTACTGGGTAGCCTCAGAGACACGGCTGGGAACAATGTTCATGTGGAGAGGGTCAGAAGAGACAGGAAATGAGGATTTGCCTGAGATCCAGCCTGGATGTCAGAGGTAAGTGTTCAAAACTTTTGACAATGGTTCATCAAAGGCAATGAAATAAGGCCATTTGCAGCAAGATGGATGGACCTAGAGATTATCACATGAGGGAAATAAGTCAGATAGAGAAGGAGAAACATTGTACAGCATCCCTTATATGTGGAATCAGAAAAGAAATGATACAGATGAACTTACAAAACAAAAAGAGACTCACAGACTTAAGAGAACGAACTTATGGTTGTCAGGGGGAGGGATGGCGGGAAGGGATAGTTAGAGAGTTGGGGATGGACATGTACACACTGATGTATTGAAAGTGGATAACCGACAAGGACCTGCTGTCTAGCACAGGGAACTCTGCTCAGTGTGATGTGGCAGCCTGGGAGGGAGGGGAATTTGGGGGAGATGGATTCATATGTATGTGTGGCTGAGTCCCTTCACTGTCCACCTGAAACTATCACATTATTAGTCAGCTATACCCCAGTATAAAATAAAAAGTTCAGGACACACTGCTATATGTAAAATGGATAACCAACAAAGACCTCTTTTATAGCACAGGGAACTCTGCTCAATGTTATGTGGCAGCCTGGGTGGGATGGGAGTCTGGGGGAGATGGATACACGTATATATACGGCTAAGTCCTTTCACGGTTCACCTGAAAAGACCGCAACACCGTTAATCAGCTATACTGCAATACGAAAGGTTCTTGGTGTTAAAAAATATATAAATAAATGAAAAAAATGAGAAGTTAGAAAAGAAACTTTTGAAATGGCTGTGAGTGGTACATGCAAGAAGTCTCCAGACAGACAGGGCACCCCGGGCGGTACCTCCACCCCCGACTTCCCCATGCTTCTCACCAGCAGAGCTGAGGTGCGCTGTGAGCCTTAAGAGCTGTCACGGGGACCATTTGCTTCAGTTCACTTTTCTGTGGGCATCTACGCTGAGAGCAGCCAGCTGGTGACCCACGTAGGCAGAAAAACAACTTCGCTGTCAGGAAAAACACAATGTCTGCATCTGGCAAAATGCAGACTCCCACAGGGCCCTTCACGGAGCTCCTCGGTGACTCAGAGAGGAGAAGGTCACCTTCTGAGTCACCAGCGTTGCCCTGGCCAGCTGGCCTTGCCTCCCCCCAGATCTCCTCCTCAGACCCTGACAAGCTCTGCAGTGAGACCACCACCAAGGGCCATCAGGAGATGCTGGGTTGGTGTTGACAGACACAGAGGAGTGCTTCTGACTGTCCTAGTTCAGTGGAATGGTTGGGGCCTTTGGCAGCTAACCTAGAAGGACACATTCCTTTATGTTGGCATAATCCACTTTGATTAAGAAATCCATCCAGAGCAGGCTTGGAATTGTCCTCTAGCAAACAGGGTCATTTTGGCAAAGAGAACAAGAAGAAAGAGAGTGGACAGAGAGCCTCTTCTGCAGTGGGGGCCCCCAGTGCGCGTGTCTTCAGGTCTGACTGCTCCAAGCAGAGCCGGGCATGACCAAGCATCAAAAGCAGCCCAGCCGGTCAAAGACTGAACTCTACCAGCACGTGGCAATGACACAGACCCAGCCTAAGTGCATAAGTGAGACCGCAGACAAACGGCCACTTGGTTCAGGACAGAGGCCCTTGGTTAAATTGTTTTAACTTTCAGCTGGGCTTGTGGCTTTGAGTTCTGGAGCTCCAGGAAACACCAGGAAGAGATAACATGGCATGCTACAAAGAGAACAAGCTTATTTTTTCCTCAAGTGGTAATATTTATTGAGCAAAGGGATTACAGTTTAACAACGTGGTCATAAATGACATAATAAATAAATTGATACTATATATGTATTAGTAAAAAGTGAAAGTGTTAGTCGCTCAGTCTTGTCTGACTCTCTGTGACCCCATGGACTATATTGCCCACCAGGTTCCTCTGTCTATGGAATTCTCCAAGCAAGAACACTGGATGGGTAGCCATTCCTATTCCAGGGAATTCTCCCAACCCATGGATCAAACCTGGGTCTCCTGCATTGTAGGCAGATTCTTTACCATCTGAGCCACCAGGAAAGCCTATATACTTATAATGTGATGTATCATGGACACGATGGACGTGAGTCTGAGTGAACTCCGGGAGATGGTGATGGACAGGGAGGCCTGGCGTGCTGCGATTCATGGGGTCGCAAAGAGTCGGACACGACTGAGCAACTGAACTGACCTGAACTGATATATTATATAATCATAATTATTACAATATTTGTATAATCGTAATATTTATACACATGTATTATGTGATGTATAAATACTGTAAATATGCACAATATTTACATTCTTTCCATAATATATAAGTACATGCTAACTGATGTGTGTGTGTGTACATGTATGTACAGTTAGGAACAAGTGCTCTATTTTAAATGCTGATCCTAAACAGCATACTTTCGTTTGTTTTTTGGTTTGAGAACAAGCTCTTAACGCGGGCCTGGCCTTCCTCTCCCTTAGTCTCCTCCTTAGTAAAATGGTTATCATGCATATCTAGCTCACAGGGCTGTTGTCAGGGTGAAACCTTGTCGTGGACTGCATTATTGCCCTCAGTCTTCATTCCTTGCTCATGCTTTGCCTGGTGAGCATGAAGTGCCCCGCTCCCAGCCCACCACCTCCTCCACCTGACACCCCATCCCCTGACTTTAGATTCGGCCACATCACTTGCTTTGACAGAGTGAACGAGCTGAACCCCACAGTGTGCCAATTCCCAGCACAGGCAATGGAGGCCTTGTGTGTGTCTCTTGTCCCTGTGTCTTAGGCAAGAGAAAGGCATGCCTTGGCTGGACTCCTGGTCCCAGAGGATGAGAGACACATGGAGAAGAGCCACCTCAATGACCAGAGCCTAGAACAGAGCCATCCTGGTTAACTCATAGACCTGCAGCAAGAACCACCTAACCACCCCCAGCCCCACTCAACTTAGATCAGTCAAAGCCTAGACAATATGAACAAGAACAAATGATTGACTTTGGGTTTTGTTTGCTCTTCTTTCTCTACTTGCTTTAGGTGTAAGTTTAGGTTGTTTGTTTGAGATTTTTCTTGTTTCCTGAGGCAAGATTGTATTACTATAAACTTCCTTGGAAGCAACTTAAATGTTCCTCAACACGGGAATAGATAAAGAAGATATGGTACATATATATGGTACATATATACGGTGGAATGTTACTCAGCCATAAAAAAGGATGAAATAGCGCCATTTGCAGCAACATGGATAGAGCTAGAGACTGTCACACTAAGTGAAGTAAGTCAGCCATAGAAAGACAAATATATGATATCACTTTTAATCCAATCTAAACATGATGCAAATGAACTTGTTTACAAAGCAAAAATAGACTTACAGAAAAACAAACTTATGGTTACCAAAGGGGAAAGGTGAGGGAGCGGGATAAACTAAGAGTTTGGGATTAACATATGTACACTACTATACATAATAGATAATCGATAAGGACTACTGCATATCACAGGGAACTCTACTCAATATTCTGTAATAACTTATATGGGAAAAGAATCTGAAAAAGAACAGAAGGGTATATATGTATAATTAAATCACTTTCCTGTATACCAGAAACTACCACAACTTAGCAAGTCAACTATACTCCAAAGAAAATAAAAGCTAAATTTAAAAAATAAATTAGTCAATAAATTTAAAAATCCCTGCAACAGAAAAAAAAAATTGAGGCTTTTTTAAACTGCTGAACTTTGGGATGGTTTGTTATATAGCATTACTGTTGTGATAGCTAACCAATACACTTATATCTACACACACACACACACACGTACACACACACACTCTTAAAGTACCTCCCTAGAACTAACAGTATAATGGACGGACATGCAGTAAATAGTAATTTCCTTCCTTCTCCCTACTACATTTCAAACACTGTTATACACTGGGAAGATGGAGAAAAGCAAACCCCAGAGAAACTTTCAGGTTGGTGGAAAAAGAACTATAAGACATTAGTTCAAATCCTAACAGAAGCCACGGAAAGGGGAAGCAATAAGCAAATTCCTTCTCTTCCTCAGTTTTCCCCTAAAATATGATAAAAGCAGATGTTCTCCCAAAACAGATTTCTATTTCCTGAGACCATGTTCCACCAGATAATTTTATGAGTTTAGAAAGACTCCTTTATTACGGGAAGAGCTTTTAGGGTTGTGTCTATGCTTTGCCTTAATACTAAGTTTCTGTTGGAGATTCTTCAAGAGGCAACCTGCTTTTGGTGGGGTCAGAGAATATTGCAAATCCAACTAAGGTGAGTCTCCAGCAGAAAAGAACTTCAAGGGAGATAAAAGGGCTTTTCCCTTTATCAAAGTTAAAGAAAGTAGTTCAAAAATGGACCTACTTTTCTGAAGACAAAAGCATACACTCTCCATGCAACGAACCCTCATGAAAGGAAGCGGTTCCTGAGAAGGACTTTGTCTGCCCCGGAAGGATCAAATCCACTAGAAGGTAAATACGAAGATACTGGGGATTTTTACCTCTAATCAGGTAATACCCGTCATTGAATGTTCATCCAGTAATGGGACAGCCCAACAATGCCTTTCCTGTCTTTAAATCTCCCCTGTCAGGGCTTTAAGGATCTTTCCTGCGCTTTACCCCTTTGAAAGGGCCATTCCGTGGTGTGCTGTGAGAGCAGCCTCGGCCTGACGGAGAATTACTGGCTCTTGACTTGTCGGCTCCGAGGAAATGGCTGCGTGCTCCCTGGCAGCCCAGGCAGCTGGAGGACAGAAGGGCCCTGAGGTGTGAGGTTTGGGGTCCAGCGGGAGTGATGGTGTCCAGAATACAGCCCTGCCCCCACTCCAGCGAGGTCCAGAAGAGGGACCTGGCTTCAGAAAAAGGACTCGGAGATGTGTTGGCATGATCAGGCTCAGTTCAGGAAAACTCGGCGCCCTGGACAGCACTTCCCTGTCACTCTGGTGAACAGAGAATTCCGTCCCAGCCAGATGGCTCTGCCAGCGTCATCCTTCTTATACCATGGACTGCAAAACACCTTCCCCTAGGTAAGTTCCTTGCAGACTTGCTATCTATTATCTCCCCAGTGTGATCTATCATGTTGCATATCACATCACATGAAACTGCAGCCATTTGATTGTTTTTGATTGATGGAAAGTACAATTTCAAGAAGTGTTAATTTTTGATCAGGTTTTGTTTAAGTCTTTATTGAACTTGTTACAATATAGCTTCCGTTTTATGTTTTGATCTCGAGGCATGTGGGATACTAGCTCCCCAACCAGGGATTAAACTCGCACCTTCTGCATTGGAAGGCAAAGTCTTAACCACCGGACTGCCAGGGAAGTCCTTTGTCAGGTTTTTGATATTCAGTGAAATTCAAGCATTTTAATAGACCGTTCTATGCATGCGTGCATGTATCATCGTTCAGTCACGTTGGATTCTTTGAGATTCTTTAGATTGTAGCCCACAAGGCTCCTCTCTCCATGGGATTTCCCAGGGAAGAATACTGGGTTGCCATTTCCTCCTCCAGGGGCTCTTCCCTACCTACCGAGAAACTAAACCCTCATCTCTTGCATCTTCTGCATTACAAGTGGATTCTTTACCCACTGTGTCATCGGAGAAGCCCAATGCAGTTTTCTAAGTTTGGGCAAATACACAGTCAATAACCACACCCACAATCAAGATTCAGAACCCTGCCGGAACCCCCAAAAGTTCCCTCATGCAGCTTTGCAGTCAGTCCTCTCCCCACCACACCTAGCTCAGTGAAACCACTGATGAGTTTGCCATTCCTGTTGATTTGCCTTCTACAGAATGCCGTAGGGATGCAATCATGCCATAGGTAACCTTTTGAGTCTGGCTTCTTTCAAACATCATCATACTCTTGAGATGTATCCATGTCTGGGTCTGTACAGCAGTCTGTTCCTATTTCTTGTTGAGCAGAATTCCAGTATATGGAGTCACCACATTTTTTTTCATTCCTTCACCAGTGGGTAGACAACGAGGTTGTTTCCAATTTGGGGTGGTTATAAATAAAGCCACTATAAACATTTGCAAATAGGTTTTTGCATGGGTGAATCTTTTCATTTCCTTTGGGTAAACACCTAGCAGGGGCTCTTGAGTGGTAAAATACGTGTTTTCAACTTTATAAGAAATGACTGAACTATTTTCCAAAGTGATTGTTTGACTTTGCATTCCCAGCAGATGCTTCTAAGGGAACTTCCTAGCGGTCCAGTGGTTAGGACTCAGTGCTTTTACTGCCATGGCTCAAGTTCAATCCCTGGGCAAGGAACTATCCCACAAGCTAGAAAAAGGAAAAAAAATCAAACCTTCTGCGAGCTCCAGTCTAACATCATCACCAACAATGACCAGACTAGTGGGGACTGGGGATGGTCAGCCATTCCAATAGGTATGGCGTGGCAGCCAATGGTAATTTTGTAAAAATCTATATTGGAATATAGCTGCTTGGCAGCCAATGGTAATTTTGTAAAAATCTATATTGGAATATAGCTGATTTACAATGTTGTATTAGTTTCAGGTGTACAGCAAAGTGAATCAGTTATGATACATACATGCATGTCTGCTCAGTCGTGTCCAGCTCTTTGCAACCCCATGGACTGTAGCCACCCAGGCTCCTCTGTCCACAGGGATTCTCCAGGCAAGAATACTGGAGTGGTTTGCTGTTTTCTACTCCAGGGATCTTCCCAACCTAGGGATTGAACCCACATCTCCTGCACCTCCTACATTGGCAGGTAGATTCTTTTTCAGATTCTTTTCCCTTATAGATTGTTACAGAATATTGAGTAGAGTTCCCTGTGCTGCACAATAAAGTCCTACCAGTTATCAGTTCAGTCACTCAGTCATGTCCAATTCTTTGCGACCCCATGAATCGCAGCACGGTATACATGTCATTCCCAATCTCCTGATTCATCACGTCCCCCCATTTCCCCTTTGGTAACCATAAGTTTGATTTCAAGATCTGTAAGACTGTTTCTGTTTTGTAAATAAGTTCATTTGTATCATTTTATTAGATTCCACATACAAGTGATATCATATGATATTTGTCTTTATCTGACTTACTTCACTTAATATGATAATCTCTAGGTCCATCAATGTTGCTGCAAATGGCATTATTTCATTCTTCTTACGGGAAAGATATTCAGATGCCCAAAAAGCACACAAATAGGTGCTCAACATCATTAATTATTAAAGAAAGGCAAATCAAAACTACAATGAGGTATCACTACGTACCAGTCAGAATGGCCATCATCAAAAAATCTATAAACAATAAATGCTGGAGAGGGTGTGGAGAATCACCCTACGCTGCTGATGGAAATGTAAATTGGGACAACCATTATGGAGAACCCTGTAGAAATTCCTTTCAAAACTAAAAATAGAGCCACCATATGATCCAGCAATTCCACTCTTGGGCGTATACCCAGAGAAAACCATAATACGGAAAAGATAGATGCACCCCAGAGTTCACTGCAGCACTATTTATTCACAACAGCCAGTACAGCGAAGCAATCTAAATGTCCTTCAACAGAGGAATGGGCAAAGGAGATGCAGTTCATAGCTGATCGTGACTTTAGTTTACATTTCCTTAATAACTACTAATGCTGAGCATTTTCTCATGGGCTCATTTTCTACCCATACATGTTCTTTGGTTAAGTATCTGCTCAAGTCTTTTGTCCATTTTTTAAAAACTAGGTTACTTGTTTTCTTATTTTGAATTGTGAGAGCTCTTTATTCAAGTTCTTCATTCACAAGGTTAATACCAGAATACTAGTTCTTTATCAAATGTGTTTTGCAAATATTGTCTCCAAACTATCTTGTTTTTTCATTTTCTTGAAATGAGTGTCTTTTGAAGAGCATAAGTTTTTAATTCTGATGAAGTCCGATTTATTTCTTTTCTTTTATGGTTCATGCTTTTTGTATCCCATATAAGAAGTCCTTGCCTAATGCAGGGTCACAAAAGAATTTTTCCTATGTTTTCATCTGGAAGTTTTGTAGTTTTAGGTTTTACAATTATTACGATTTATCTTAGCTAATTTTTGAATAGGGTGCAAAGTATGGTTCAAAGTTCTTTTCTGGCATACGAGATATCCAATTTTTTTCCAGCATCATTTGTTGAAGAGGTCATTCTTTCTCCATCGAACTTCTTGACATCTTTGTCGAAACCAGTTGACCATATATGTGTGGTCTATTTCTGGATTCTGTTCTATCCTATTGATTTATGTGTCTATCCTTTTCCCAATACCACATGGTCTTGATTACTGTGGTTTTATAGTATGTCTCAAAATCAGGTGGGGGAGTCCTCTAACTTTGTTTTTTTGAGTGGATTTTCTTTTTTCAAAACTGTTTTAGCATGTCAGGTCCTTTGCTTTTTGTACACATTTTTAAATTAGCTTGTCGATTTCTGTAAATAAGCCTGATGGGTAACTTACCCAAGGTCACACAATTCATATGCATTAGAGTCAGCTCAGTCTCCAATCATTGTTATGGATCCAAGTTCACGATCTGACAGTGGGCCCCACGCAGACGACTGAAGGAGAGTATCATTATGGCAAGTTCTAGCAGAGCTCTCCAAAGGTCAGGAGTGCCGGCTCACAATACTTGGGGAAGAAAACCAATCCTGTCTACAGGCACTTAGCCCCTGTCTGGCCTTATCAAGGCAGGGAGGACAATTGGATATTTGTCTGGAACAAATCAGACAGTCATAGACCCGTTGTCTGGGGACCCAAGCTGAAGCCTTGGCATCCCAGGATTCTCAGTTTTAATAATCCTTTTGCTGTTGAAAAGTTTATTCAAGCAAGTTTGTGTCTTGCTTTCCAGGTTTGCTTTCTCAGTTCCCACTGGAAGGAATCCTGGCGCTGAACTCTCTTATCTGGTGCTCAGACACCCTCCCCACTCTCTGCAGTCCTCTCTGTCTCCACCACTCTGTTATTGGCTAGTGCTTCAAAGCAATGGATGCTCAAGACACAGCCAGGCTCCCCGGGCCTGAGTCTATCACACAGGGCAGTTCCACTTATCTCTATCCCCTTCCCAAATCAAGCCCAGCGTTATTCTTCCCCACTGGAGAGCTTCTAAAAACACCCCTTCAAGCAACCCACTATCCCCACAGTTTTTCAACCATTGTATATCTTCTTTGCCATCAAAAAAAAATGAAACAATGCTATTTACAGCAGGTAGGATCCCAAACCCTGGTCCAGAGATGGCAAATACCTCATGGGTGCAGGCTAAGTTACTTCAGTCCTGTCCAAATCTGTGCAACTGTATGGATTTCAGCCTGCCAGGCTCCCCTGTTCATGGGATTCTCCAGGCAAGAATACTGGAGTGGGTTGCCGTACTCTCCTCCAGGAGATCTTCCTGATCCAGGGACCGAACCCGAGTCTCTTATGTCTAATGTGTGTTGGGAGGCAGGTTCTTTACCACTAGCACCACCTGGGAAATCCCAAAGAGAAAGGTATGTAGGTTCAGCTGAAGCACCAGCCTGCTGCACCTGGAGAAGGTCCCTTGGTGAGAACCAAGGAGCCTGAACTGTTGGAGCCCATTCCCTGTGAATCATTGCAGGCTCTCTTTCACACCCTTATCAAATCTATCAGCAGATTCAGTTGGCTCACCTTTAAAAACATATCCAGAATTAGACCATTTCACCACCTCTGTTGCTGCCACCCTGATTTAACCACTCTCATGATGGGAGTAAAGAAAGTAAAAAACCTGAACTGTAGGGGGAAAAAGCAGGACTCTCAGTGGGCAGAGGCCCCAAATGCCTCTTATCCTACACACCCTTCATGTGCCTGGGTTGCAACGTGAGAATATTGCAGGCTGGCAGAAGTTAAAACAAGAGAACACAGGAACTCCACTCCTGGATGTGCAGTCAGCAGAAATGAAAACACGTCCATGCACAAACTTGAACATGAGTGTTCACGGCAATGCCATTCACAAGAGCCAAAAAGTAGAAACAACCCAAACGGCCATCAGTTGATGCATTGATAAGCAAAGTATGGTACATCCATACAGTGGAATACTGTTCTTCAGTCACTAAGTCATCTCCAACTCTTTTGTAACCCCCATGGACTGTAGCCCACCAGGCTCCTCTGTCCATGGGATTTCCTAGGCAAGAATACTGGAGTGGGTTGCCATTTCTTTTCCCAGGGGCTCTTCCCAACTCAGGAATCAAATGCGGGTCTCCTGCATTGCAGGCAGATTCTTTTACCACTGAGCCACCAGGGAAGCCCTAAATATTATTCAATATTATTCAACCCTAAAAAGGAAATGAGGGACTGATACATGCTGCAAGAGGGACGAAATCTAAAAATATTGTGCCACATTTGCATCAGGCACAGAAGGGCAAATATTACATGATTCCATGCATATGAAATGCCCCAGATAGGAAAATCCATGGAGAGGTACGTGGGAATGGAGAGTGACTGCTAACAGCTACAGGGTTTCTATTTGGGGTGATAAAAATGTTCTGGAATTAGGTAGGGGTGATACTTTCACTATTTTTAAATATACCAAAAGCCACTGTATTGTTTTAGATGGATTTTATACCATGTGAATTCGGAGAAGGCGATGGCACCCCACTCCAGTACTCTTGCCTGGAAAATCCCATGAATGGAGAAGCCTGGTAGGCTGCAGTCCATGGGGTCGCAAAGAGTCAGACACAACTGATCGACTTCACTTTCATGCATTGGAGAAGGCAATGGCAACCCACTCCAGTGTTCTTGCCTGGAGAATCCCAGGGATGGGGGAGCCTGGCGGGCTGCCGTCTATGGGGTAGCACAGAGTCGGACACGACTGAAGTGACTCAGCAGCAGCAGCATACCGTGTGAATTGTGTCTGAATAAAAAAAAATTTAAATGAGAGAAAAATAGAAGAAGTTGTTGCCACTCTGCTCCAGACCCTCCCACATCTCCCTGCCATCCTCACCTGCCCCCTCCACGGGCCCCTGGCACTACCCTTACCCCACAGCTGGTTGGTGGGTAGCAAGAGAGCATACACACAGCAGTTGCTATGGTGACATGTGACCGGTCCAAGCCTTGTTTCTGCTCATCTCCAAAGCAGGTGGGCAGCTGTGCCCAGGACAAGCACAGATGCACTGATACCACATGGTACAATTGATCTTCATTTCTGCAGGGCATTGCCAGGGCACTGGGGTTTCCAATTGAACCATGGAGCTTCTGGAAACAGTAGCCTATAAGGTTTTTCTGCCATCTGGTCTTTTTATGACCCTTCAGCTCAAAACACTGAGGCTTCCAGAGAAGCAGTCTGGATTAAAATGCTACTTTTTCTTGCTGGAGCAGCTGCAGAAGGAAAGTTCTGAAGACACAGGCAATCTTTAGATTCCTTCATTTCAGGAATAAGAATTCCTTGCCCCTGAGTAAGAACAACTCCTTATTTTTATATCTGTGGTTTGCAGCTTTTTAAATTCTTTTTTTAGTTTTGTAAGGGAATTCCACATTGTTCTGGGGCTTCCCAAGTGGCACAGTAGTAAAGAATCTGCCTGCCAATGCAGGAGACACAGAAGATGTGAGTTCAGTTCTTGGGTTGGGAAGATCCCCTGGAGGAGGAAATGGCAACCCACCCCAGTATTCTTGCCTAGGAAATTCCATGAACAGAGGAGCCTGGGGAGCTACAGTCCATGAGGTCACAGAATCCAAAATGACTGAACACACACACACACACACACACACACACACACACCACTACTCTCCCTAACAACACCTGCTTTTCAATTCACTACATGGGGCAGGGGTTATTGGTCCCATTTTCCAGACAAGGTGAGTGAGGCACAAAGGGAGCAGGTTTGTTTAGGATCAGCGTCTCACAAAGAGTAGATCTTGCTCTCAGAGAGTATTGGAGTCAAAGGAATCCACACGTTCTCAAGTCCAAACCCTTCACTTGACAAAGGAGAGAACTCAGGCTCAGGCGGTTAAGTGTCTGGTCTGCAGTCGCACAGCGGGACCCAAAATTCGGGTCTTCTACCCCAGCCAGGGGCCCCAGCTCAGCATCTCCAGGAATGAGCCATGTGACAACACATGCCAGCTACGGTGATGCCACAGGAAGGACACCTGATCAAATTCTTGTCAAAACATTGACCTTGAATCTAAACATACAGGAACAACAAAACAGATCCAGGCTGACGGACATTCCACAAGCCAAACGAACGGGACTGTCAAAAAGAATCTCAAAATCCTGGAAGAAAGTTCTCCCCAACAAAGAAGGAAGACAGTTCTAGAAAGAAAAAAAAAAGGCAACTAAAGGGACATGATCACTAAATGCAGTGCATGGTTCTTGAGTGGACTCCGGACCAGGACTGAAAATCCCTGCAAAGAACAGAAAGAGAAAAGCAACTATGGTATATTAACACACACATGTGGAATGTAGGAACAGATGAGCCTGTCTCCAGGGCAGGAACAGAGACTCAGACTCATAGAACAGACTGCGGACACTGGGGGCAGGGGGAGCAAGGGGAGGGCGGATGAACTGGGAGAGGAGCGCGGACAGGCAGACACTGCCGTGTGTCACATCTACAGCTGGAGGGAAGCCGCTGTAGAACCCAGGCAGCCCAGCTCAGGGCCCTGTGTTGACCTAGAGGGTGGGAGGGGGCGGGGGGGATATATGTACACAAATGACTGGCTCACACTGTTGTACAGCAGAAACGAACACAACATTGTTAAGCAAGTCTGCTGCTGCTGCTGCTAAGTCGCTTCAGTCGTGTCCAACTCTGTGCGACCACATAGACGGCAGCCCACCAGGCTCCTTCATCCATGGGATTTTCCAGGCAAGAGTACTGGAGTGGGTTGCCATTGCCTTCTCTACTCCAATCAAAAGAAGACCATACCTGGGATCACAGGACCATATATTACACGGTGGTCATTTAGTTACTAAGTCGTGTCTGACTTTCCACTCCATGGACGGTAGCCCGCCTGCCTCCTCTGTCCATGGGATTCTCCAGGCAGGAATACTGGAGCAGGTTGCCATTTCTTTCTCCAGGGGATCTTCCCAACCCAGGAATCAAACCAGAGTCTCCCGCATTGCAGGCAGAGTCTCTACCAACTGAGCTACCAATATTCAAGTATTGATAAATTTTTTGAGGGTCACAGTGATGTCGTGCTCGTGTGGGGAAATGTCTTCATTCTTAGGAGATGCATGTTGAATCGCTGGGAGGTGAAACAGCAGAATGTCTGCAAGTTACTTTAAAATGCTTCAACCAAAAAAGGGAGAGAGAGAGAGCGGAGATAAATGTAGTTAAATGTTAATAATCGACCGATTGAAGTGAAGAGTAAGCAGGTGTTCATCTTCCTGCTTGTCTATAGGTTAGAATTTTTTTAGAATAAAAAACTAGGAGGTTGTAACTATTCTGCAATAAAAAATACCTGGGAGGATGGGAAATATGTAAACAAATGAGCCCTTTGATCACATAAGAGATTGGAGGAGCTCCTTTCCCTGATCACTCTATGACCAGGGTGCTCACATTGATTCAGGCTCAGACAGTTCTGGAAGGATGGAGGCAGGGCCGGCATGAAGGATCTTGCATGGTCTTCTCCAGACTGCGGATATTTTTAATTTTAATTTGGAGATCCCCCGAGTATCAGGGACAACGTGTGTGATGCTGCTGCCATCTCGTGGATCTCAGAGTCTTGGAGAGGCTGAAAGCCAGAACTTCAGGGTCACCTTATGCTAATGAGCTGCCCTCCTCCTCCCGGTGGTCTAGTGGCCGAGGCGCTGGAGACTAAAGGTGTAAGCACTTCTGTTAACTTCCTTCCGGACTGAGCATCAGTGAGACACAGCCTCCATCCTTGAACCCACTCCCCAGATGCCCAGTGTCTTTTGCCTTTAAAATGACCAAGACTAACAGAACTGACACTGGTTTTATTCTATAAAACCAGAGCCAGGGAGCTAGTTAGAGGCATTTTACTGCCGTTTACACATAAGATTGACTTGCTGGCACTGTTTTCTTGTTTGCAAAGACTACTCAGAATGATACCAGGCACTGTTGACATCCTGATGCTGGAAGAAGTTGAAGGCAGGAGGAAAAAGGGATGACAGAGGATAAGAGGGTTGGATGGCATCACCACCTCAATGGACATGAGTTTGAGCGTTCTCCAAGGTATAGCAAAGGACAGGGAAGCCTGGTGTGCTGCACTCCATGGAGTCACAAAGAGTCAGACACAACTGAGCAACAACAACTGCTGATACCACCTCTTCAAACCTCTTAACAGACAAAACTCAGAAAGCAAGGCAGAGAAGGCTCCCTTGACTGAGAGATGACTACAAAAGGGAGAAGGGGTGGGCTGCCTTGGGGGGGAAAGGGAGTGTTAGGAGGAGCTGGAAATAAAAGCAGACTCTGGGTTTTCTTTGCAGGCAGGATGCATATGGTGCGAGCTCTGGGGACTTTGGGATTGGGCTGACTTAGGTGTGTATTTCAGTTTTGAGAGGCCACTTCCTGCTTGGGGCAGCTTGGAGACAGCACCTTCCTAAGGGTTCATTATCTGCATGAGAATGATAACACTTAGGGTTATTTAAAGGACCATGCATGTTTTAGGCAGTGCTTCTCACACCTGAAGATCTGGGGGCTTAAAACATGCACTTTGGGGCCCACCTCTATAGTTTCAGATTCACCAGGTCCCAGGTGGCCCGAAAATGAGCATTTCTTTTCTCTTTCTTTTTTTTTGGTGGGAGACATTAAACAACAGAAACTTACTTTCTCATTTCTGGAAGCTAGAAGTCCAAGAGTAAGGTGTAAGAAGGAGTGGTTTCTTCTTTTTTTTAAAAAAAATTTATTTTATTCAAGTATAGCCTCCCAGGTGGTACTATCGTGAAGAATATCCTTGCCAATGCAGGAGACACAAGAGGTAGGTTTGACCCCTGAGCTGGGAAGACCCTCTGGAGGAGGAAATGGCAACTCAGCCCAGTATTCTTGCCAGGGAAATCCCATGGACAGAGGAGACTGGTGGGCTACAGTCCATGGGGTCTCAATGAGTCAGACACGCATGTGTGTCTTATTTACAATGCTGTATTAATTTCTTATTTACAATGCCATATTAATTTCTTCTATATAGCAAAGTGAATCATTTATATATATATATATATATATATATATATACACACATTATTTTCCATAATCTTTCCCATTATGGTTTATCCTAGAATGTTGAATATAGTTCCCTGTGCTGTACAGTAGAACCTTGTTTTTGATCCATTCTATCAACGGTAGTTTGCATCTGCTAATCCCAAATTCTAATCCATCCCTCTCCCATCCCCCACCCCTTCAGTAACCACAAGTCTGTGCTCCGTGTCCATGAGTCTGTTTCGTAGATGAGTTCATCTGGGTCATATTTTAGATTCCATAAATAAGTAATATCATAAGGTCTTTGTCTTCCTCTTTCTGACTTACTTCACTTAGTACGATCATCTCTAGGTCCATGGATTGCTGAAAATGGCATTATTTCATTATTTTTTATGACTGAGTAGTCCGAATGTGCGTTTCTATCTATGTCCCAGGTGATGCTGATGTTGCTGATCTTGGTAGCATATTTTGGGAACCAATATTTAAAGGGTTTATCATCACAAAAATCAAGCAAACACCTAGTAGGTAGCTGACAGGCAATAAAATGTCTGCCTGACATCTCACCCCACTCCACGCTACATACCTTTGTTCCAGTGTTGACGCATGCATTTCTGAGACCGAGGCCGTCTCTAAGAGCATGCAGCAGAGTTCTTCCTGAACGTACTCCACAGCATTTGTGAATGGACTTGTTGCTGTTGAGTCATTAAGTCGTGACCACCGGGTTCCTCTGTCCATGGAATTTCCCAGGCAAGAATACTGGAGTGGGTTGACATTCCCTCCTCCAGGGTATCTTCTCAACCCAGGGATCAAACCCACGTCTCCTGCACTGGCAGGAAGATTCTTTACCAATGAACCCCCAGGGAAGCCCATTTGTTTTATTGACCTGCCCTAAAGGGTTAGAGTACGTCAAGGCTGTATATTGTCACCCTGCTTATTTAACTCATATGCAGAGTAGATCATGAGAAACGCTGGGCTGGAAGAAGCACAAGCTGGAATCAAGATTGCCGGGAGAAATATCAATAACCTCAGATATGCAGATGACACCACCCTTATGGCAGAAAGTGAAGAAGAACTAAAAAGCCTCTTGATGAAGGTGAAAGAGGAGAGTGAAAAAGTTGGCTTAAAGCTCAACATTCAGAAAACTAAGATCATGGCATCTGGTCCCATCACTTCATGGCAAATAGATGGGGAAACAGTGAAAACAGTGTCAGACTTTATTTTGGGGGGCTCCAAAATCACTGCAGATGGTGATTGCAGCCATGAAATTAAAAGACACTAGCTCCTTGGAAGAAAAGTTATGACCAACCTAGATAGCATATTGAAAAGCAGAGACATTACTTTGCCAACAAAGGTCCATCTAGTCAAGGCTATGGTTTTCCCAGTGGTCATGTATGGATGTGAGAGTTGGACTGTGAAGAAGGCTGAGCACCAAAGAATTGATGCTTTTGAACTGTGGTGTTGGAGAAGACTCTTGAGAGTCCCTTGGACTGCAAGGAGATCCAACCAGTCCATTCTGAAGGAGATCAGGCCTGGGATTTCTTTGGAAGGAATGATGCTAAAGCTGAAACTCCAGTACTTTGGACACCTGATGCGAAGAGTTGGCTCACTGGAAAAGACTCTGATGCCGGGAGGGATTGGGGTCAGGAGGAGAAGGGGACGACAGAGGATGAGATGGCTGGATGGCATCACTGACTCGATGGACGTGAGTCTGAGTGAACTCCGGGAGTTGGTGATGGACAGGGAGACCTGACGTGCTGTGATTCATGGGGTCACAAATAGTCGGACACGACTGAGCGACTGAACTGAATTGAAAGGGTCACCCCACCCGCTCTCCAGGACCCAGGCTCACTGCCTCTCTGGTCACAACCATCAAAAGAATCACCAGCAAAATATCTAACAGAGGAGACTGTTTCGGGAGCAGTGTGTGTGGAAAAGACCTGACGGTTCAGTTCTTCCACAAGCCCAATGAATTAGCCAACAGTAGGTAAAGCTGCCAAAAAACTATTTAAAGCAACCGCCATCTTCAGCCACCTTGGTGGAATTCTAGCCTTCAGCTCAAAGGGAGATACAGATCCAAACAGGTTTACACAGATCGGGCTACACTGGAAAACTCACATCTTGAATAAAAAATCAGTTCTATGAAAGACTAAAAACAGGCAATAAACAAACACAGCCTCCAAACACAGATGATGAGTAAATTCTATGTGTTCATTAAAGGTTTAAAACAGAAGAGCTCAACCCTCATTGCACATTAGATTTAACAGAGGAGCTTTTAAAAATATTAGTGCCAGAGTCCCCCCACCCCGGAGACCCAGGTTTAATTGGTCTGGGGTGGTACGCCAGGTAAGGTATTTTTTTTTTAAAGCTCCCCCAGTGATCGTAGTGTGCAGTCAGGAATAGAAGCCACTGTTTTAATATTAGGCAGACACTGCAGGAAATGTGCACATTAGCTAAATAATGCAAATATCAGCTAACCCAGGAGTTCCCAACCCGAAATGATTGTGAGAAACACCTGAGGTTGTTTTTTTGAACTTCAGATCCCTGGTCTAACTCTTAGAGTCTTCTACAACAAGGCCAGAACTCAGCATTTTTTCAAAGCGCCCTGCTTCTTTGCAATAGTCAGTCAGTGATCTGTAATAACATTTTTTTCCTGCTAGGGGTGCATGTCAGCCTCCTCTTGGGCTCAACCCAAGTGAACTAAGTCAGCATGGGGGCTGAGAAATCAGTATTCTAGAAATTCCTCTTCTCTGTGATTTAGCTGTGCACCCTGTTAATATCAGTAACCAGAGTTAGGACAGTTAAAATAATAAACATACTCTGGGGGCTGCTGTGTCTGTTAGCTACTGCTGCATAACAAAAGAGCCCAAAAGTTACTGTCTGAAAAACTGTATTTGTTTTCTCACAGTTGCTGTGGGTCAGGAATGCAAGTGTGACTTAGCTGGGCCCTCTGGGTCTAGGTCTCTCCCATGCTCTCCTGGGGTTGCACTCATCCGTAAGTCAGCCGGGGGGTGGATCTGATTCCAAACGCACGTAAGTGATTGGTGGCAGGATTCTGTTCCTCTCAAGTTCTTGGATTGAGGGCCTCCGTTCCTCACTGGCTGTTGCCTGGAGACCTTCTCCTGATCCTTGCCACATGGAGCTGGCAAACAGAGCGAGCAAGCAGAGGGCCAGAGAGAGAGAGAGCGAACAATAGGAAAGTCGTAGTGGTTGTGATCTAATCACGGAGGGGGTACTCCATCACCTTTGCAGTGCTGTTTATTAGACCAAGTCACTGTACAACACGAGATGGCACTGCACACTTATTAGAATGTCCAAACTCCAGGACACTGGCTACCCCAAATGCTGGTGACGCTGTGGAGCAGCAGGGATGTCCCCTTACTGCCGGTGAGAACACAAAATGGTACAGCCACTCTGGGAGACAGCTTTAGTCTTCTTGCAAAACTAAACATCCTCTTACCATATGATCCAGCAATCACTCTCCTTGGCATTCATCCCAAGAAGTTGAAAGCATATGCTCACACAAAAACCTGCACACAGATGTTTATAGCAGCTTTATTCATAATTGTCAAAACTTGGAAGCAACCAAGACAGCCTTCAGTAGGTGAATGGATTAAAAAAAAAAAAAAAAAAAAAAAGGTGATACACGTAGAGAATGAAATAGTATTCAATACCAAAAAGAAATGAGCCATCAGGATATGAACAGACGAGGAGGAAACCTTAAGTTCCTATTACTAAGTGAAAGGACTCTATCTGAAAAGGCTACGTACTGTATTATTCCAACTATATGACATTCCGGAGAAAAGCAAAACTGTGGAGACTGTGAAAAGGTCCTTTCAGTGGTTGTGAGGGGTTAGAAGGAAGGGAGAGATGAATAGGTGGTGCACAGAGGGCTTTTAGGGCAGTGAAAATACTGTGTGTGCAGGATTTCCCTGGTGGTCCAGTGGTTAAGACTCTGTGCTCCCAATGCTGGGGGCCCAGGTTTGACCCCTGGTCAGGGAACTAAGATCCTGCTTGCTGCAACTGAGACCCAGCACAACTGAAAAAAAAAAAACAAGAAATACCCTGTCCTCTACTATAATGATGGATACATATCATTGCATAGTTGTCCAAACCCACAGAATGTACAACACGGAGAGTGAACGCATGTGAACGATGGACTTTGGGTGACAATGATCCGTCAGTGCAAGTACATCCATTGTAACGAAGACACCACTCTGGGGGGGGACGTCGCATGTGGTGAGCGTGAGGGTGTCTATGGAAATTTCTGCACCTCCCTCTCAGCCTTTCTGAGACCTTAAAGCTACTCTTAGGGACTTCCCTGGTGGTCCAGTGGCTGACTCCACTCCCCAACTGTAGGGGCCCTGAGTTCGATCCCCAGTCAGGGAACAAGAGCCCACATGCCACAACTAAATCCTAGTGCAGCCAAATAATTGAAAATTTTAAAACGACTCTTAAATAGTTTCCTAAAAAGGATCTTCCCAGGTGGTGCTAGTGATAAAGAACCCGCCTGCCAACGCAGAAGACGTAAGAGACTCGACCTAAGAGACTCGAATTTGACCCCTGGGTCAGGAAGATCCCCTGGAGGAGGGCATGGCAACCCACTCCAGTATTCTTGCCTGGATAATCCCATGGACAGAGGGGCCTGGTGGGCTACAGTCCACGGGGTCAGAAAGAGTCTGACACAACTGAAGCAACTGAGCACACACATTTTGAAAAAGTCCTTAAAAACGTTTTAAAGCAAGTCAGTAGACCAGGCCACCCTCAGGGGATGGAGGTCCGTGGGGACCACCGTGGGAATCCACGTGGCACAGCTGCCGTGTACCGAGCGCTCACCAGACCCCTTCCAGGACTCTGCACACCTGACTCGTGGAACCCTTAGAACACGGGGAAGAGGGGAAGCTAAAGTCGAGCAGGGCAGGAGGTGTCCCTGAAGCCATGCGGCTGGTAGGCGCAGAGCTGGGACGCCAGGCCCCCGCCCATGCCGTGCGCCCCCCGCCCCTGACTCCTCATCAGGAGCGTCTCCATTCAGATCTCGCTCCACCCACGCGTGCGCAGCCGTAGGGAGGAGTGCGGGGACAGGCTGACGGTGCGCGTCGCAGGGGGCTGTGATCCAGGCGTCCAGACGGGGCGGGGACACGGCTCCCTTAGCCGGGCCACAGTCGGGAGGTGGCCACTCGCAGCCAGGCCAAACTCTTCGGCTCCCAAAGCGGGCTGTGAACACCGCCCAACCCCGCCCCCTCCCACCTCCGCCCAGCAGAGGCCCGGAGCACCGTCCCAATTAGCGTCGAGAATATTCATGGGCTGCTTCTGCCACCCGACTGTTTCTTAGGAGCCTTGAATAAGCTGGATTAATAAACTATCTTTCATTTGCCATCCATCCTTTGGCATGAATTTTGCATTAGGCTGAATTCAGCTCGGTTCCAGCTGACACCATTCTCTCTAAGACAACGTGCTCCATTCCTAGACATGGGTGTGTTTACAGGAGGATGCTACCAGGAGTGGTACAGGGGTTCCCAGGGCCTCTTCAGAGCACTTTTATGAACACGTGGGCCCTGCGTGCTTAGGAATTAAGACTGAAGCAGACCCTCTGGGATTTATGTTGTTAATGAAGTGGGCGCCTTTCTCTTCGCATTAGAGGAAATGACTAGGGTTTCTGCTGAGTGTCTGGCTTGGGTCAGCGCTGGGGAAGACTGCCCACCTGGAGGAGAATGAAGGGTCAGAAGTGGCCTTGTGAGAGGGGAGAGGCCACAGACACAGTGTCCTCGGGCTGTGGGCCCCGCTGGGCTTCAGTGACCTCCACGTGGGCCTAAAGTCAGTCCAGCGGTCTCCAGGAGGTCCTTGGGGGTTGTAATGCATGAATCTGACCCCTGAGCTCAGAGCAGAGAGCTGCCTAGCTGGGGGTCCCTATATCTATCACTGAGGGCCTGGGAAGGAGGACCCCTCAACCACCGACACACATACCATGACTGAGGTCCATTCACTCAACAGGCCTCGCTGACCACACAGGTTTCGTGGGAAGGACGGCAGCCCCCTTGGGCTCCAGTGCAGCCCTGGGGTGGGCCGGGATGCTGCAGCTCCAACGCGCTCCAGCTGATGCTGCTGGTCCACGGACCACACTTTGAGTAACCGAGGCCAGTTCAGAAGTTACCAGATGACGCAGTGACTGGCCACTCATGTGGGTGATGGGAACACAGGCATGGCACTGCCAGGATGCCCAAGGCGCTGCCCCACGGTGCCCTCCTGCCCTGAAAACAGCATTCGTTTCTCTTCTTAATATTTATTTATGCATTTATTTGGCTGTGCCGGGTCTTAGTTGCTGCATGTGAACTCTTAATTGTTACATGTGGGATCTAGTTCCCTGACCAGGGATCGAACCCCGGCCCCCTGCACTGGGGAGCCCTCTTGGCCACTGGACCACCAGGGAGGTTCCCAACAGCATCCATTTCCGAGCAGGAATGAAAGTGAGAAGAAGACAGAAGGTGTCAAGAGAACAATCCCCTTTCCATCCTGACTTCCACCATCAGCTCAGTGACTCCAGACGGTCTCCCCAACAAATGTTCCAGCTGCCACAACAGGCTGGGTACCAACTAATGGGAAAAAAAATATGAGAGGGTTTAGAAAAGCATAAAACAGAGACATAATACAAGGTCAAAGAACCACAACCTAGCTCGGAGGTTTAGGGCAATGAGCTGCCCGCAGCATCCTCATGGCCTCATTCTCATGGAACCCCTTGGTCGTCACTCCCGTCAGTGACCCCGAGAAGCCCCCTACACTTGCCAAGAAGCCATGCTGTATACACAGCTCGTGATGTCATCAAAGTGGTCATCCCAGAGACGAGAGGCTTTCAAAAGGGATGCCTGATTGCCTCCTAGGCCTTCAACTCCTAACTGCTGTGTTTGTTCTTTTAATCCTCCAGCCCCTGAAGAGGTTATGGGGAAAGCATGTCATTTTCATGGGTCCTTCCCCAGAGGCTCAGATGGTAAAGAAACCACCTGCAATGCAAGAGGCAGAGACAGGAGTTCGATCTCTGGGTCGGGAAGATCCCCTGGAGAAGGAAATGGCAACCCACTCCAGGATTCTTGCCTGGAGAATCCCATGGACAGGGGAGTCTGGCGAGCTACAGTTCATGGGGTCACAAAAAGTCGAATGTGCCTTAGCAACTAAACAACAAACGGCACATCCTTTGTGGGTAGTGAGGCAAATATGTATGAGCACTGTCTGCATTTGATAGATAAGGAAACAGAGGGTGAGGAATACAGTTGAGGAGTGAGTCTGGTCAGAGGGCCATGGACTTAGGAATATCTGGGTGAACCCAGAAATGGGGCTTCCCCAGTGGCTCTGTGGTAAAGAATCCACTTGCAAGGCAGGAGACAGGGGCCCCGGGTCGGGAAGATCCCCTGGAGGAGGCTGTGGCACCCCACTCCAGTATTCTTGTCTGGAGAATCCCATGGACAGAGGAGCCTGGTGGGCTGCAGTGCATAGAGTTGCAAAGAGTCAGACACAACTGAAGCTACCGGGCACACACACACACACAGAAATACCCAGCACCAAGTCGGCCTGGGCCTCGTACGGTTTCTGCATCCCTCCCCGACCAGCATCACCCCATCACTACACGTACACATCGAGACCTTGTTGGACCTAGTGCCAAGCTAAGGACTGCTTGGCAGGAGGTGGAAGGGTGGGGGAGGCAGTGGGAGTGGGGAGCTGTTGGCTAGCAGAGACGGGGATAAATCAAAGAAAACTGAAGATACATTCCTTCCCCCAGGAAATGTAAAACTGAATGTAGCAATGTTACACTAAAAACAAAACTTGCAAGAAATGCCAGAATATGCCACAAGCCAAGTGAGATTTCCGGCTGCTTAGCCCCCAGGAGTCCCATGAAGGGGACGTTCCGGGGCTCAGAGGCAAGAAAGGGTTTCTGACCTGCGGCTGTGGTCGAAGGGGAGAGGCAGCGGGTGTAGGCCGTGCCGACAGCCGTGGCTGTGGCTCTGAGCTGCAGCACACAGCGCTGCTCAACCAGCGGGGCTGGGCCGCGCGGCATCAGGCGGCAGCAGGAATCGAGGCCACACTGCCCCCTAGCGGTCATCTGAGGACTGGCACGGAATACTGCACGCAAGCCCGGGCAGCCACTCCCTTGATGTGCCTGGGGGCATCCTACAGGGAAAGATTTGAGCCTGTTTCCCACATGGGGTTCAGACCTCCACAGAGCTTCTTCTGGGCTGCGGGTCCCCCTAGGTGAGGCTGACCGCTGGACTCAAGGCAGAAAGGAACCCAGGTGCCGGAGATGTCCAGCTGAGAGCAGGGCTGGGACTCTGGAGTGGGCAGGCCAGGTGCAGAGAGGCTGGCCAGATGACCACAGTCCCGACCTGTCTGCCAGTCTGGGGAGAAGAGGACTGGGTTTTGAGGAGAGGACTCAGCTGCTAGACACACACACGCACGCACACACACACACACACACACACACACACACGCACACGCACACACACACACACACACACCCCTCCACACACCTGCACACAGGCATCCTGATGGGAACTCTGGCGCAATCGGTTAGTACATTTAGCTGTTAAACAAAATGTTGGTGATTCAAGTCCACCCAGGGACAGTGGGATGTGATTTTGGCTTCCCTGGTGGTTCAACTGGTAAAGACTCTGCCTACAATGCCAGAGATCCAGGTTCAATCCCTGGGTCAGGAAGATCCCCTGAAGAAGGGAATGGCCTCCTGTTCCAGTATTCTTGCCTGGAGAAGCCCATGGACAAGAGGAGCCTGGTGGACTCCATCCATGAGGTCGCAAAGAGTCAGACACGACTGAGCAACTAACACTATGGTATACTAACACCAAGAGACATAAGCTTCCAGTGAGCCCACTTCAGGGGAGGGAGGGCTAGACAGAGCCCAGGGTGGGAGCCGAGGTCTGCAGGCAAAGGGCAGATGGTCAGCCTCTGGGGACTCTCTTTAAGCCCAGGACACACCTGTGATAAGCTACCACCTACGTGTACCACCACCTGTGTCAGCCTATACCCACACACCTTCCACACCTGTGCCAACTCACTAACCTGCAGTGATTCTGAAGAGTACAGTCAATTACCTTCCTGCTTACAAAGGAGAAAATTTAAAAGACCACCATCCAGTCCCCGGGGCCACTAATTTAATTTAATTAATTTTAGCAAAGCCAAAGCCCACACTATCAAGTAGCTCCATGTCTTCCCAAAAAGCATCCGAACCAGCATTCAGGAGTGAACACTCATGGAGAAAATAAATTATACTGTTAGAATCCTGATGGAGGAAAAAAACGTATACCTTGAACATGCCTGAGGCTTAAATGGGTAGCAAACTAGTTAAATTACCTTCCTGCAGGTCAACTCAGGGCATCCTAAAAACTGCAAACTCAAGGTGTTCAGGGAAGTTCTAATGCACATCAGCTCCCAACCTGCGGCCCTGCTTCCACATTTATTTCTATCAGTGCTGCCTTGGCTGTGTTAGAAGTTAAATGGCCAGAGGAATCGTAGTTAAATTCTTACCCCACAGCCAAGACGGGCGGAAAACTTTCCCTGACAGCCAAATGCAAAGTGATCTCCCATTTTCCTAGTGAGAATGTTATTTTAAAAAAGTGTGGGGGTCAACTTGAAAACCCAAACTTTCTGGGGATGTGGAATGAAGAGTCAAATGTCAGTTTATAAACAGTTCATTTATTCAGTTATGTGCTAAATGTCCTGCCTGGCGTAACTTGAGTTTTTACATCAAGTATTATCATTTAAGTGCACAACGGGAGCCATAGCTCATTCATGGCCCCTCACCCATCTGCCAATCACAGCTCCTCTATAGTCACTTATACTTGGCATTGATGCTGCCTTTCTTAGGTCCTGTAACTGAAGGAAGTGCAAGGTATGAGCACCAAAAATGCAAAACTTAAGCTATATTCATGAAACTTGCCAAACAGTTCCTCCTGGATTTGTTTTTCTTACTTTTACAGAATTGGCAATTATGAGAAAAATCATTATGCCTCAACACTGCGTGTTGTTAAAGATCCTGCTCCAGAGTATCTTATCAATTGTTGGGGATTTTTCATATTTCAACAATCTTGTTTCTTGAGAATTGTTTTATTTTTAATACTCTCAGTATTGGAAAATAAGAATCTCTGATTTCAAGTTTTGGAAAGGTTTTCCAAGAAAAAAAAAATTTTTTTTCTCAAGTATTGCTCTTTTAGTGGAAATACAGACCAGTCTGACTACTTTCTGGCCTGGAGAAGTTTGTGTGCCCTACTGTGTGACCAACTTAATGTTCAGTTCAGTTCAGTCGCTCAGTCGTGTCCGACTTTTTGTGACCCCATAGACTGCAGCACACCAGGCTTCTCTGTCAATCACCAATTTCCGGAGCTTGCTTAAACTCATGTCCATTGAGTTGGTGATGCCAGCTGAACTGTGTGACCAATTTAATGCAACTCAAGTCAACTAAGCTCTAGAAAGCAAGATATAGAGCGTGATACACCATGCAATGTATGTTTATTACTAGCCAGCAATAAACAAAGAACAACCATTTCTTCAGGCAACATGAATCTCCAGAGAGTTATGCTGGATGCAAAAAGCCAGTCCCCAAAGGCTACGTACTGTGTGGTTCTACATACATAAGATTTCTGAAATAGTGTAATTAGAGAACTGGAGGACAGAATCATGGCTGACGGGTGACGGAGGGGATGAAGGAGAGAAGGAAGCAGGAGGGACGCTTGTGTGATGGGCGTGTCCTGCATCTCAGCTGCATCAGTGCCGGTATCCTGGCCGAGATGCTGTACCAGTGTTTTGCAAGAAGTTCCCAAGGGGGCAACGTGGATAAAGAGTGCATGAGCTCTCTCTGAATTACGTCTTAAAACTGCACGTGAATCTACAATTATCTCAAAACAAAAACTTTCATTTATAAAAGCACCTCTGGGAATTCTTTCACCCAGTGGTTAGAACTCCGTGTTCTCCATGTTCTGATGAGGGCCTGATTTCAAGCCCCCGTTAGAGACCTAAGATCCCACAAGGCACATGGTGTAGACCAAAAAAAAAAAAAAGCACCACTGTGAAGAACAGTATAAAGTTTCCTCAAGAAACTAAAAAGAGAGTTACCGTATGATCCAGTGATCCCACTCCTGGGCATATATCCAGAGAAAACTCTAATCCAAAAAGATACATGCACCCCAGGGTCCACTGCGCACTGTTTACTGTAGCCAAGACATGGAGACAGCCTAAAGGTCCCCTGACAGGCAAATAGATAAAGAAGATGTGCTTCAGTGGAATATCGCTCAGCCATTAAAAAGAATAAAATAACGCCATCTGCAGCAACATGGATAGACCTAGAAATTATCACACTAAGTGAAATAAGTCAAACAAAGATAAGCATCTGATATCACTTATATGTGGAATCAAAATGTGATACAAATTAACTTATAAAACAGAAATAGACTCACAGACCTAGAAAACAAACTTATGTTTACCAAAGGGAAAGCAGAGGGAGGGATAAATTAGGAGTTTGGAATTGACATATACCAAAAAAAAAATGCTATAGAGATCTTTTAAATGTTTACAGTGGTTGACAAAGTTGAGGTAATGAACAGTCTTTAAAAGTTTGCTTAAACTACTTTGTGGTTTAAATCTAAGAAAACGAAAACACAGTTTCAAATATGTTGAGCCTTCTTTAATACTTTTAATATAATATAAAAGGATTCCCTCTGGGAATGGGAGAAAGTGCATATAGAGCTTCTTCCCCCAGGCCCTGCAGTGGATAACTTTTCATTGGATATTATCTATTTCATTTATCCTCATACTGACTGTCCAAGACTCAGATTATGATCTACAGTTTATAGAGGAAATTGCTGCTCAGAGAAGTGAAGCAATTTTCCCAAAGTCCCACAGCTAGGAACTGGCAGGCCTGAGTTCAGGTTTGTGTCAATTTATGGGGTTTATTCGGCCATGCCCCACAGTCTGTGGGAACTTTATTCCCTGACTACCTGGACCCTCCTCACTGAGAGCATGATCCTAACCCTTTGACAACCAGGGAATTTACTGGATTTATATATTTTCCATCACCAGATCTGCCAACCACTTAAGATACAGCCATGATTCCCAGAAACAGAAAAACTTTCAACTACAAGGCCCTGACTCACAATAGCAAGAAAAGGAAAACATCAAAGGCCACTATCAAGTAAAAAACAAATTTACTCCTTTTTAAAGACACAAATATACATGAGAACTAAATGCAATATGTGATCCTGGATTAGGTCCTGAACTGTGGGAAAATGTTTGAGATGAAATTAAATGAAAATGAAATGAAAAACAATAGTGGAAAAATTGATAAAATTTTAATAAAGTTCATTATTCTTCCCTTGTGGCTCAGACTGTAAAGAATCTTCCTGCAATGTGGGAGACCAAGGTTCACTCCCTGGGTCAGAAAGATCCCCTGGAGAAGGTAATGTCTACCCGTTCCTGTATTCTTGCCTGGAGAATCCCTTGGACAGAGGAGCCTGGCAGGCTACAGTCCATGGGGTCACAGGGAGTCGAACATGACTGAGGCCACTACGCACGCATTGATTAAATAACGGTATTGTGTTGATGTTAATTTCTGGCTTTGGGTAGTTGTACTGTGGTTTTCTGAGATGTCCTTGTTTGGGGGCTTCCCAGGTGGCACTAATGGTAAAGAAGCCACCTGCCAATGCAGAAGACTTACGAGACTTCCTGGGGTCGGGAAGATCCCCTGGAGAAGGAAATGGCAACTCCAGTATTCTTGCCTGGAGAATCCCACAGACAGAGGAGCCTGGTAGGCTATAGTCAATGGGGTCGCAAGAGTCAGACACAACTAAGCAACCAAACCACCGCCATCATGGCAATTCTTTGTACTTTTTAAATAACTTTCCTCTAACTCTGAAATTACTTCAAAATATTTTCAATTTTAAAAATATTCTGTGAAATATTCAGAAAAGCTATCCAGGTAAAACTCCAAGATGAGCATATTCTTACAAAGAAAGGTCTGCAAAAATATCACTCAGGTCCTGTGTTTTCATTCTTTCCCTTCTCTCCGTGAAAACAAAAATTAAAGAATGATTTGGGGGGCTTCCCTGGTGGCTCAGTGGTAAAGATAAAAAAAAAAAAAGAACGATTTGGCTCCACTGTTGTTCAATTACTAAGTCATATCCAACTCTTTGTGACCCCATGGACTGCAGCACTCCAGGCTTCCCTGTCCTTCACCATGTCCTGGAGTTTGCTCAAACTCATGTCCATTGAGTCAGTGGTGCCATCCAACCAACCATCCCATCCTCTGTGGCTCCCTTCTCCTCCTGTTACTGTTGAAAACCAACACAAATTCTACACCAAGGCAAGCCCTCTGTAGGTGTAAGCTGGTCACCTTCAAAAAATTCTCTCGCATGTATGGCAGAAATTAAACCAGTATTGCAAAGCAGTCGTCAATCAATATTAAATAGATATGTATATATTTTTAGAAACATTCTCTGGCTACTAAGTAACTGGATTGGGGGGAGGGGGTTCTCCAGAGCAGCGTTTTTATTTACTCTCTGTCAGCATGGGAAGTATGTCCGCCGCCCTGCAGGTGTCAGAGCTGGGGCCCTCTTGCCCAGAATCCAAGTCAGACAGCGCCCAGTGAATATGGAGCCCCGGGCACCTTGCCGGTGAGAAACTACGCACCAGGGAGACAAAGCCCAGGGAGCTGGGCTTATGATCAAGCAAGAGGGGTCTGGAGGGTTAGCAGAGCCGCATTCTGGTAACGTTTAATACAGAGAGCTGGGATACCCACATTCAAGAGAGAGCGATCATAAACGCCTAGACACGAAATAACACGTAGAACTGGCTGTCTGGGCTTACGTAATATTTTATGTAATAGAAAACCCTAGAACACAGTTCAAGCCACCCCAGCTCCCCCCGGGGCTGACCTCCTGCAGTGTTATCTTGCATAAAAGCAAATCCAGCCTGCCGCCCACCCCCAGGCTCCCAGCCTGCCTCGGATCCCTGCTTCCAAGTTGCGTGCATTAAAGAGCGTCAGAGTCTGGGAAAGCCTTAAGAATGTGCTTTGTAAATGTAGGAGAAGGAGCGAGTTCTCGTCGCCTTGCACGGTATGATAAAGTTTCCGTGATTCTGTCTCTCTTTGACACCTACATATCAACAGTCCCTGCTGCACAGAGCTGACTTCTCTGAACACTCAAAACTGCTTCTTACACCACGCACACACCCAGAGGACGAGGCCAATTCTCTCCATAAATTTGTAAACTTGTTACCATAGAGACAGGCGCCGGGTGCTTCAAGGGTGGATCCGCAGTGCCACCTAGTGGGTTATTGGTTATCCTGCAGTCCCCCAACCATACTGTTGGATGACAGATTTTTTTCTTCTTTTTTCCTGTTTCCTTTTTTCGCTCTCTAGTGTTCCCCTTCAGTGGAAACAGTGTCAGACTTTATTTTGGGGGGCTCCAAAATCACTGCAGATGGTGATTGCAGCCATGAAAGTAAAAGACGCTTACTCCTTGGAAGAAAAGTTATGCCCAACCTAGATAGCATATTGAAAAGCAGAGACATTACTTTGGCGACTAAGGTCCATCTAGTCAAGGCTATGGTTTTTCCAGTGGTCATGTATGGATGTGAGAGTTGGACTGTGAAGAAGGCTGAGCACCAAAGAATTGATGCTTTTGAACTGTGGTGTTGGAGAAGACTCTTGAGAGTCCCTTGGACTGCAAGGAGATCCAACCAATCCATCCTAAAGGAGATCAGCCCTGGGATTTCTTTAGAAGGAATGATGCTAAAGCTGAAACTCCAGTACTTTGGCCACCCCATGCAAAGAGTTGACTCACTGTAAAAGACTCTGATGCTGGGAGGGATTGGGGCAGGAGGAGAAGGGGACGACAGAGGATGAGATGGCTGGATGGCATCACTGACTCAATGGACACGAGTCTGAGTGAACTCCAGGAGTTGGTGATGGACAGGGAGGCCTGGCGTGCTTCGATTCATGGGATCGCAAAGAGTCGGACACGACTGAGCAACTGAACTGAACTGAACTGAGTGTTCCCTTTCAAGATTTCTAGGGATGTTTGCACAAACATCTACTTAAACCAAAGGTTTTCTCTTTCTGGTTTTATTTGAGATGTAATTGACACACGTACAGCACTCTGAAAGTTCGAGGTGTTGGCTGACTCACATCCATCATGAAATGATTATCACGATAAATGTAGTGATCGTCCATCATCTCATATAGGTAGAAAATTAAAGAAAAAGAAAAAAGTATTTTTCCTTGTGATGAAAACTCAGGATTTACTCTCTTAACAATTTTTGTGTAACATGCATCATTATGTACCTTAATTATATATAAATTATATCTATCATTTTGTACACTACATCCCAACATTTATTTATCTTATAACGGGAAATCTGTACCTTTTCAGCACCTTCATCTACTTCCCTCTCCCTCTACTCCTGTCTCTGGTAACCACACAGCTGACCATTTTTCCTATGAGTGTACTCGTTCAACCAAGTGTTTCAAAGCTGTTTGCTTCCCCCACGCAGAAATAGTGTCTGATGTCAGACCTGGCACAAGCATTCTACCTCATTTTCTGAATGCTTTGCCCTTCTATTCCATACTGACTCTAGAGAAGTCAGGAGCAGCTGCGGAGGTCCCTTGAATGTCACGTACAGTACATGTAGGAGAACAAAACTCATCAGGGATTTAAAATAAAAGATTAAGCCCTCCTTTATCACTTTATTCATTTGTTCAGCCAATGCGGCTTCTGCTTCACTGATGTAGATGTGCAGGGTATAGGACCTTTCTTCTTTGTTTTTCTCTAAATGAACTTGTTGCCAAAGAGTGTTTGGGATCCAGTTGTTTGCCGCTCAAAAGCCAGTAAACAGGCCAGGTTGGTGGAAAGGCAAGTTTGCTTTGTTTCAGATGCTGGCAACTGGGGACGTCTGTGCAAAGGCTGACTTCCCCCACCCCTTGGCAACCAGTGGAGCGAGAACTTTTATAGACAGGAGGGGGCAGTAGTTTGAGCATTCTTTGGCATTGCCTCTCTTTGGGATTGGAATGAAAACTGAACTTTTCCAGTCCTGTGGCCACTGCTGAGTTCTCCAAATTCGCTGGCATATTGAGTGCAGCACTTTCACAGCATCATCTTTTAGGATTTTGAAATAGCTCTACTGGAATTCCATCACCTCCACCAGCTTTGTTCGTAGTGATGCTTTCTATGGCCCACTTGACTTCACATTCCTGGATATCTGGCTTAAGTGAGTGATCACACCTTCATGGTTATCTGGGTCATGAAGATCTTTTTTGTACAGTTCTGTGTATTCTTGCCACCTCTTCTTAATATCTTCTGCTTCTGTTTTAGGTCCATACCCTTTCTGTCTTTTATCGAGCCCGTCTTTGCATGAAATGTTCCCTTGGTATCTCTCATTTTCTTGAAGAGATCTCTAGGCTCTCCCATTCTATCTGGTCATCATGTAGACAACTTCTTCCACCTGGTGTTTTAGTGTCTATAAGACAGCTCACAGGATATGGCTCAGAATATTATCTATAGCCCATGAGGAAGAACTAAAGGTCCTTGACTGTGCTTGCTGCTGCTGCTAAGTCGCTGCAGTCGTGTCCGATTCTGTGCGACCCCAGAGATAGCAGCCCACCAGGCTCCCCAGTCCCTGGGATTCTCCAGGCAAGAACACTGGAGCAGGTTGCCATTTCCTTCTCCAACGCAGGACTATACTTAGTGACTACGTTACTATCATCTCGTCTCCTCTGACAGTTTTCCTTTGTTCCCACATTTCTCACTTCTCTGATTAAACTTATTCTTTGACTAAAGTTTTCCACAGACAAAAGGCAGGCGGAGGATATGATGGGGGAGGGCAAGGACTTAGGGTCCTGCTCCATTTCAAGCTTTCTCATTCCATCTTGGAGCAGAGAGTTGACATCAATAAATTCAAAGTCTCCTGCCCCCATTTTATCCTGAGTCTGGGGGCAGGGGAGGGGTGGGTCTTCAGGATCCACACTCCTACCTTCCTGCCCATTTAGGGCTGTGACTGCGCCCCCCCCACCCCCGCCCCAGGGCACAGTGTACCACATCTGCCTGGTCCAGCTGGGCTACATCTCATGGTCAAAGCCACCCCGTACAGCTCAGCCCTGTCATCCTCCCTGGTGGTACATAGAAGAGGAACACCCTCAGTGAACATCTCCGATCAATTATCTGTCAACCAATATTTTTCATGCTTATGGACATGACCCAATCGAGGGCCCTGGCATATAAAGATGAATCTAGGCTCCTCTCGAAAGCTTGTGGGCTCCTGGGGAGACAGACTTTTCAACAAAGTCAGAGCATTTACTGCAAGAAAGACCCAGGTCCACAATCCCTTAGTCCAAATGCTTGGGCCAGAGGGCTTCCCTGGTGGCTCAGACGGTAAAGTATCTGCCTGCAATGCGGGAGACATGGGTTCAATCCCTGGGTCAGGAAGATCCCCTGGAGAAGGGCAAGACTACCCACTCCAGTATTCTTGCCTGGAGAATCTCATTGACAGAGGAGCCTGGTGGGCTACAGTCCATGGGGTCTCAAAAAGCAGCCAGATGGGTCTGGAACTCTGAACTTGTTGCTTTTAGGAAAGTAATCAGTCTAAAGTTTGATTATTTCCTACTATCTGCAGCAGGGTCTGGGATGTCATCTGTAATCAACCACACCCAGAATTTTGTAGCAAAACTCAGGAGGAGGAATAAAAGGGAAATAAAGATGATCGAGAGCTTCATGGGAGCTCAGGCAGGATTTGCCACCAAATGAGGTTCTGCCTCAAAAAAGGAAAAAATTCTGCTTCTCAACATTTTTGTTGGAGATGACATCGGGAAGTGAGACCTGGCCGGAGAGCCTTGTAGATGGTGGGAGGCAGGTATGGGACCCCAGTGAGGGCCACCCAGTGTGTCAGGGATCCTACAGGGGTCCGCGTTCCGGAACCTTCAAGCCAGCTCTTCCTCAACTCTTAGACTCCTCAGCTCTGCCTCAAACTGCAGGACGCCTTCCCTGCCCACCCACCCTGCCCTATGTAAGTTACATTGGCATTCCAGTAAAAAGTTCCATGTGTTACTTCGCTGATCCATGGACCTGAAATTCTTTCTTCCTGTCTCTGTTTAGTTGCTCAGTCACGTCTGACTCTTTGCAACCCTGTCCATGGGACTCTCCAGGCGAGAATACTGGAGTGGTGCCGTTTTCTCCTCCTTCCCAACCCAGGGATCAAACCTGCGTCTCCTGTGTCTCCTCATTGCAGGTGGATTCTTTACCCACTGAGCCGTGAGGGAAGCCACTGAAATTCCTTAAGTACAAGCAATGTTTTCTCTCCCTGGCACTAGCTGCTATTCAAAGTTTTTCGATCGCAGCCACTCACACCCCTGCAAGTACAATCGCATCCGCCACTAGTAAGAATAACAGCAAAGCATTCATCAGGAATTTGGTGGGGAGGGTGGAAGGTATGACTTTAGTCTCGGACACAAAAGGAGAGGAGATGAAACCCCTCAAGGGTGGCCTGGGCTTGTATTTTCTCACATCCTCAACTCTCAGGATTAAAAAGCTGTCTCCTATTCTGGCCAGGAGACAGAATCTTTTTCTGTACATTCATCCTCGAATCGGTGAAACTTCCAAAGCAACAGCGTAAATATTCATGCAGTAAACAGGGTGGGGGGAAGCCAGATGGAGGGGGTCTCCACAGTTATTTTTGCTTCGCTGTCAAAATATTTAACTGATACATAAATCTTTTAAAACACGTTCATTTGGCACTGCGTGCAAACATTTCCATGAACATTCATCTCCCCTCTGTCACTAAATGCAGCTTCCACTTCAGCGTATCTTTCCCCACTTTATCCAGAAAGGCTGGATCCAAAACCCAGAATATAAGACCCAAAAGGACTTGCCTGGACTAGGGAGCAGGCCAACCTCTGAGCAGCCTTGGCAAGCTGACCCCGGCTCCTGCCTTCCTAGCCTCCTCAGAAATTAGCAGGCAAGGCCACTCCTAGAGTTGTAAATAGATGCCAGGGCAGTTCAGAGAGCCAGGGGGAGGGCCAGCAGAGCCGGAATATTTCTGGAACATGTCTATTCTCTGAGGTTGGATAAATCAGCCTGAGCTGCTCAGAACTCTATTTCCTGCAAACGAGGGGGATGTAAAACCATATTACTGGTTCAGCATGGGTTTTTTCTCAGGTTTTGAAGACATGCACAAATATATTTTTAATACACTGGAAACGTGCAGTGGATTTTAATGAAAGTGATTAGACCCAGGAAAAGAAGTTGAGGTGATGTGAAGTCCAGCCATCTGCCACGCTTCCCTCCCTGCCATCCCAACCGGGGCAGAAGTCAGGTGGAGCATCTACTCAAGTTCAGGGGGACCGTGCTGCGGCCCGCAGAGAGTGCCCAGGGCTGTCCCCTGACACTAAGAGCAAAGCTCCCAGGGAGGAAGACTCCAGGTTGTGAATTCCCTTCCACGTGGCAAGCTTCCTTGGTGGCTCAGATGGTAAAGAATCTGCCTGCAATGCAGCCTGGGTTCGATCCCTGGGTTGGGAAGGTCCCTGGGAGAAGGGAATGGCTTCCCACTCCAGTATTCTTGCCTGGGAAATCCCATGGACAGAGGAGCCTGGTGGGCTACAGCCCATGGGGTCACAAGGAGTCAAACACGGCTGAGTGACTAGCAGTTTTCACTTTCCATGCAAGAGCACATGAAGGACCAACTTAGCCTTGCCCTAAGCAGGGAGCGTTAAACAACGCCTAGAGTTCCAGTGCGGCCAGCATGGCAAGCAGCTGGTTCAGGTAGGCCAAACGAGGGCCTCCAGAGATGCTCTTGGACTAATTCCCCGAACCTGTGGCCGTGTGATCTTACATGGTAAAGGGAACTCAGCAGAAGGGATTTTTTTCAAATTTATTTTTAATTGGGTGTAATTAGTGTTGGTTTCTGCTGTACAACAAAGTGAATCAGCTGTACGCACACACAGACCCTCCCCTCTTGAGCCTCCCGCCCACCTTCCACCCCATCCCACCCCTCTAGGTTGTCCTGGAGCACAGGTTTTAGATCCCTGTGTCTCACAGCAAACTCCCACTGTTTCACATGGGGTAGCGCGTGCTACCCTCTCTGTCTGTCCTGCCCTGGCTTCCCCCGCTGTGTCCGCAGGCCTGCTCCTTGTGTCTGCGTCTCCTCTGCTGCCCTGCAAATAGGTCTAGCAGCAGCATCTTTCCAGATTCCATAGATATGCATTAATATGCGATATTTGTCTTTCACTTTCTGATTCACCCTGTATAATAAGGCTCTAGGTTCATCCACCTCATTAGACTGGGCTCAAATGCATTCCTTTATATGGCTGAGCAATATTCCATCACACACACATACCGCAGCCTCTTTATCCATTCACCTGTCGATGAACACCTAGGGCAGGTGCCGATAAGCTGAGTGTCCTCAGAGGGGCAATGATCCTGGATGATGAGGATGGGCCCAGTGGTCCTTACAAGAGGAGGCAGGAGGGCCCGAGTCAGCAGTAGGAAACGTGGTGAGAGCAGAGAGGTTAGAGGGACACAGAGAGGGGCCATGAGCCAAGGAACACAGACGGCATCAAGAAGCTTGAAAAGGCAAGGAAGCAGTCTCCTCTGAAGCCACCAGGAGCAATGCAGCCTCGCTGACCCCTTGATCTTGGTCTCTGACCGCCAGACTCTGTCTTCAACCCTAGGGTGGTGGTGGCTTTCATTATTGATAGCTCTGGGAGTGTTAACATCTTTTGTTTCTTTAAAACCTGTCCACAAGCACCCTTTATAATTTGCTTTGTTGCTTTTTAGTCGGTAAGTCGTGTCTGAGTCTTCGTGCCTCCCTGGTCCCGCTAAGCCGCCTGGGAAGCCCACCCTCTATAATTAGATACTTCCTTAAGAGTCTCCTTGTTTAAATCATCTGAATGGATTCCACTTCCTGTCTGGACCCTGACGGATGCATCTACGAGGAGGAATACTTCTTCCCCTCTGACTAGAGAGGCAGAGGCAAGAACAAGGCGGAGACACACTTGGGCTGGGTAGAGATGAAGTGGCAGGAGTCGGAGGAGAGTGCACGCTTGACTCCAGTTTTCTTTGTGAAGAAAAGGGACAGTGAAAGTGTTCATCGCTCGGTCATGTCCACCTATTTGCAACCACATGGCCTGTAGCCCACCAGGCTCCTCTGTCCATGGGATTCTGCAGGCAAGAATACTAGAGTGGTTGCCATGCCCTTCTCCAGGGGATCTTCCTGACCCAGGGATCAACTTGGGTCTCCTGCTTTGCAGGCAGATGCTTTACTGTCTGAGCCACCAGGGAAGCCCTTACGAAGAAAGGTGGAAAATTAAATGCTAAAATGGAATCAAGGCAGTTCTGAAGCTTTGAAGAGACTGGCCAAAGCAGTGGAAGGGCCACTGTGAATTTTCAGAGGCATAACTCTGCCTCTTTGGGTGACTGTTTTTATCGACTGAGCCGCTGAATCAGGTCACATGTATCTTCAGGGCTTTTCCCTGTTCCGCTTAAGAAACCCCAACTATAGCTAACAGTCAAAATGATGTTCAGCGCAGCATGAGTTCATGGACTAAACAGGGCTCTCTGTATTTGTCACAAAGGGATTAGCAGTGCTGGGCACATCAGTGAAGATCAAATGCACACCGACTGCAGAGTAAGGGCCCTAGCCCTTCATATCTTATCCTGGAATATGTCATGGCTTGAATTATCAGAGGAGAGTTCACGACTCCCAATTCATCGAGGGCCAGGTCAACTGATTGTATAATCCACAAACACAAACTCCCATGGTAACGCCTTGAGACAGCATGGTGCGGTGGAACAAGCAAGGAGTCACTTGACGACTCACTCGGTGCGTTTTGGCAGATCCCTTAAACGCCTTGCCTTTCCTCTTTCTCATCTGAAACATGAGGACACGCGCGTGTCTGCTCCATCGCTTCAGTCGTGTCCGACTCTTCACAACCGCATGCACTGTAGCCCACAAGGCTCCTCTGTCCATGGGATTTCCCAGACAAGGATGCGGCTGGGGGGCTGCCATTCCTTCTCCAGGGGCTCTTCCCCGACCCAGGGATCGAAACCAGGTCTCCTGTATTGTGGGGGGATGCCTTACTGACTGAGCCACCGGGAAGCCCCCGGGAAGAGTGACTTTCCTTCAAGTGCTCTGAGCCTTTGAGCCCTGAGAACCAGAGCTGAGCTGGGGAAGGCGGGGAAAGAAGGGAAGCAGCATTAGTCTCATCAATCCTGGAGCAGCACCTGCCACAGAAAGAGTGCTGAGTGAGAGAATCTTCTAACGCACACACATTGAGAGGACCAGCCTATACAACAGACCCAAACCTGAGGCTCAGAAAAGTTAAGGCATTCACCCAAGGTCACACAGCCAGAAAGCATTCTTCCTTGGTGTGACGATGGCTAGGCATGTCCTACTCCAGTTTCCTTTATTTGAACTTTGATCTACTTGATCAATGGTTGCAACTGACATACATCCACTACTATGAAATACATGGGCTTCCCAGATGGCGCCGATGGTAAAGAACCAGCCTGCCTCTGCAAAAGATGTAAGAGACACAAGTTCGATCCCTGAATCAAGATGATCCCCTGGAGAAGGGACAGGCTACCCACTCCAGTATACTTGGGCTTCCCTGGTGGCTCAGATGGTAAAGAATCTGCCTGCAATGAGGGAAACCTGGGTTCGATCCCTGGGTTGGGAAGATCCCCTGGAGGAGGGCATGGCAACCCTCTCCAGTATTCTTGACTGGACAATCTCCATGGACAGAGGAGCCTGGCGGGCTACACTCCTTGGGATCCCAAAGAGTCGGACACCACTGAGCGACTAAGCATGGCACAGCATGGCTGGTTCACTTTGCTGCGCAGCAGAAACGAGCACAGCATTGTAGAGCAACTGCACCCCAATAAACATTTTCAAAAAGAAATACCTGATTCTCTTTTTTATTATTTTTTTTTAATTTTTTTTTTTACGTTACAATACTGTATTGGTTTTGCCGTACATTGACATGAATCCACCACAGGTGTACATGAGCTCCCAACCTTGAACCCCCCTCCCACAACCCTCCCCATATCATCTCTCTGGGTCATCCCAGTGCACCAGCCCCAAGCATCCTGTATCCTGTATCGAACCTAGACTAGCGATTCATTTCTTACATGATAGTATACATGTTTCAATGCCATTCTCCAAAATCATCCCACCCTCTCCCTCTCCCACAGAGTCCAAAAGACTGTTCTATACATCTGTGTCTCTTTTGCTGTCTCGCATATAGGGTTATCATTACCATCTTTCTAAATTCCATATATATGTGTTGGTATACTGTATTGGTGTTTTTCCTTCTGGCTTACTTCACTCTGTATAATCGGCTCCAGTTTCATCCATCTCATTAGAACTGATTCAAATGTATTCTTTTTAATGGCT
>SJYQ01000910.1:0-31078 GCA_006410935.1 Redunca redunca | reverse complement strand
ACAGTGGAAACAGTGTCAGACTTTATTTTTTGGGGCTCCAAAATCACTGCAGATGGTGACTGCAGCCATGAAATTAAAAGACACTTACTTCTTGGAAGGAAAGTTATGACCAACCTAGATAGCATATTCAAAAGCAGAGACATCACTTTGCCAACAAAGGTCCGTCTAGTCAATGCTATGGTTTTTCCTGTGGTCATGTATGGATGTGAGAGTTGGACTGTGAAGAAGGCTGAGCACTGAAGAATTGATGCTTTTGAACTGTGGTGTTGGAGAAGACTCTTGAGAGTCCCTTGGACTGCAAGGAGATCCAACCAGTCCATTCTGAAGGAGATCAGCCCTGGGATTTCTTTGGAAGGAATGATGCTAAAGCTGAAACTCCAGTACTTTGGCCACCTCATGCAAAGAGTTGACTCATTGGAAAAGTCTCTGATGCTGGGAGGGATTGGGGGCAGGAGGAGAAGGGGACGACAGAGGATGAGATGGCTGGATGGCGTCACCAACTCAATGGACGTGAGTCTGAGTGAACTCCGGGAGTTGGTGATGAACAGGGAGGCCTAGGGTGCTGCGATTCATGGAATCGCATAGAGTTGGACATGACTGAGTGACTGAACTGAACTGAAAGAATTATTTGCATGGCTATCTGTTGTGATAATACAAAATAGCCCAAAGGCCATGAAATGTGAAGAACCCCATAGAATCAGAATCAGTTAACCCAGTCGCTTCACTGGTGGTCCAGTGGTTAAGAATCTGCCTTGCAATGCCAAGGACAGGGATTCGATCCCTGGTCCGGGAAGATCCCACATGCCTCAGACAGAGCAACCATGTTCATTCACCACAACTAGAGAAACCCAAAGGGTAGCAATGAAGACCCAGCACAGCCAAAAAAAAGAATCAGGTAACCGAGTGGCTGTGCTTCACACGCCTAGTTTTCAACTGAGGCACAAATTTTCTCTTACACTGCATTAACAAATATATGTCCATGCTCTCTTTTTCAGTTCAGTTCAGTTGCTCAGTTGTGTCCGACTCTTTGTGACCCCATGGGCTGCAGCATGCCAAGCTTCCCTGTCTACCACCAGCTCCCAGACCTTGCTCAAACTCATGTCCATCAAGTCAGTGATGCCATCCAACCATCTCATCTTCTGTCATTCCCTTCTCCTTCTCCCTTCAATCTTTTGCAGTATCAGGATCTTTTCCACTGAGTCAGTTCTTTGCATCAAGGGGCCAAAGTACTGGAGTTTCAGCTTCAGCATCAGTCCTACCAATGAATATTCAGGACTGATTTCCTTTAGGATTCACTGGTTTGATCTCCTCGCAATCCAAGGGACTCTCAAGAGTCTTCTCCAACACCACAATTCAAAAGCATCAATTCTTCAGTGCTCAGCTTTCTTTATAGTCCAACTCTCTCATCCATACATGACTACTGGAAAAACCATAGCTTTGACTAGACGGACCTTTGTCGGCAAAGTAATGTCTCTCCTTTTTAATATGCTGTCTAGGCTGGTCATAGCTTTTTTTTCCAAGAAGCAAGTGTCTTTTAATTTCATGGCTGCAGTCACCACCTGCAGTGATTTTGGAGCCCCCAAAAAATAACGTCTGTCACTGTTTCCACTGTTTCCCCATCTATTTGCCATGAAGTGATGGGACCAGATGCCATGATCTTAGTTTTCTGAATGTTGAGCTTTAAGCCAACTTTTTCACTCTCCTCTTTCACTTGCATCAAGAGGCTTGTTAGTTCTTCTTCACTTTCTGCCATAAGGGTGGTGTCATCTGCATATCTGAGGTTGTTGATATTTCTCCCAGCAATCTTGATTCCAACTTGTGCTCCACCCAGACCAGCATTTCTCATGATGTACTCTGCATAGAAGTTAAATAAGCAGGGTGACAATATACAGCCTTGACACACTCCTTTCCCAATTTGGAACCAGTCTGTTGTTCCATGTCCAGTTCTAACTGTTGCTTCTTGACTTGCATACAGATTTCCCTGGAGGCAGGTTAGGTAGTCTGGTATTCCCATCTCTTGAAGAATTTTCCACAGTTGATTGTGATCCACACAGTCAAAGGCTTTGGTGTGATCCATAAAGCATAAGTAGATTTCTTTTTCTGGAACTCTCTTGCTTTTTTGATGATCCAATAGATATTGGCAATTTGATCTCTGGTTCCTCTGCCTTTTCTAAAACCAGCTTGAACATCTGGAAGTTCACAGTTCACATATTGCTGAAGCCTGGCTTAGAGAATTTTGAGCATTACTAGCGTGTGAGATGAGTGCAACTGTGTGGTAGTTTAAGCATTCTTTGGCATTGCCTTTCTTTGAGATTGCAATGAAAACTGACCTTTTCCAGTCCTGTGGCTACTGCTGAGTTTTCCAAATTTGCTGGCTTATTGAGTGCAGCACTTTGACAGCACCATCTTTTAGGATTTGAAATAGCTCACGTGGAATTCCATCACCTCCACTAGCTTTGTTCATAGGCTTCCTAAGGCCCACTTGACTTCACACTCCAGGATGTCTGGCTCTAGGTGACTGATCACAGCTCATGGTTATCTGGGTCATGAAGATCTTTTTTGTATAGTTCTTCTGCATATTCTTGCTACCTCTTTTTAATATCTTCTGCTTCTGTTAAATCCATACCATTTCTGTCCTTTATTGCTCTCTTTTTAATGGTCACATATTTTTATTATGTTGATATTTCTATAATTTATTTAGCAAACTGTTACTGGACTTCCAATTCTTCTTTTGTATAAACAATACAGGGACATTTCCTTCACTTTGAATATCTTTGAACATTACTTGACTAATTCCTTCAGATAAATTCCTAGAAATGGAAGTCTTGTGTGTAAGGATAGGCACATTTCCAAGGTTTCTGATAGCTGATGACAAATGGCCTTTATAAGCCTCTTTCTAACCCACTTTAAATCCACCCTCAAGTCCAAACCTGATATAGATTCAGAGACTTTAGGCTCCATTGAGGTAAAACAAAGATTGCCAGTTATTTCTCCAGCAAAAAATGGGTTTATTTAGGATCAGAAAAGAATTGCAGTTTAGGGTCTGCAACCATGATGAGCCACACGCAAACCCCCAGCAAAAACCAAGAGGAGCCCTCTCATAGCTGGGAAAGGAAGTGGGCGGGCTGTAACTAGTCGGTGGCTTTTCATTGGCTGGGTTGTGATGGCCTCTCCTTGGCTGATTTCCTGTGTCCCATTAAATGGGAGTTCGTTCTTCTTTATAGAGCCCGAGAGCTCCCTGATCTGGTCTTCCGACTCTGTTTTAATTGAAGTTTTGTTTTATTGATATTTAGATGCCCTTTAGCAAGAAATGATTCTTTGTACTGAAATTTCACTCGGTTTCTCAGTAAAATTATTTGCTAACGAAGGAAAACAGTACAGAGTGTGAAATCGACGGAGGATTCAAACAAATGGGCGGATAAATCAACCTGCAGTTCCGTGCTTGCCAAGACGCTTCAGTCTGCTTCAGTCATGTCTGACTCTTTGTGACCTCCTGGGCTGTAGCCCACTAGGCGCCTCTGTCCATAGAGATTCTCCATGCAGGAATACTGGAGTGGGGTCGCCATGCCCTCCTCCAGTGCCCCCCTTTCATAGTCTGCTCCAAGACGCTTACTCCTTGGAAGGAAAGTTATGACCAACCTAGACAGCATATTGAAAAGTGAAGACGTTACTTTGCCAACAAAGGTCCATCTAGTCAAGGCTATGGCTTTTCTAGTGGTCATGTATGGATGTGAGAGTTGGACTGTGAAGAAAGCTGAGCACCGAAGAATTGATGCTTTTGAACTGTGGTGTTGGAGAAGACTCTTTTTTTTTAATTTTTATTTTTTTATTTTACTTTACAATACTGTATTGGTTTTGCCATACATTGACATGAATCCGCCACGGGTGTACATGAGTTCCCAATCCTGAACCTCCCTCCCACCTCCCTCCCCATATCATCTCTCTGGGTCATCCCTGTGCATCAGCCCCAAGCATCCTGTATCGAACCTAGACTGGCAATTCATTTCTTACATGAGGAGAAGACTCTTTCGAGTCCCTTGGACTGCAAGGAGATCCAACCAGTCTATTCTGAAGGAGATCAGCTCTGGGATTTCTTTGGAAGGAATGATGCTAAAGCTGAAGCTCCAGTACTTTGGCCACCTCATGCAAAGAGTTGACTCATTGGAAAAGACTCTGATGCTGGGAGGGATTGGGGGCAGGAGGAGAAGGGGACGACAGAGGATGAGATGGCTGGATGGCATCATGGACTTGATGGACGTGAGTTTGAGTGAACTCCAGGAGTTGGTGATGGACAGGGAGACCTGGCGTGCTGCGATTCATGGGGTCGCAAAGAGTCGGACACGACTGAGCGACTGAACTGAACTGAATGACACCCTCTCCTCCCTGTCTTCAACACCACCGAGAACTTCTCCCCACCCTCTAGCACCCTCTGCTCAGAAGCAGAGAGAAAATAATCCTTCAGAACACTGATACCAGGACTTCCCTGCTGGTCCAGTGGTTAAGACTCCACGCTCCCAATGCAGGGGACCCAAGTTTGATCCCTGGTCAGAGAACTAGATCCCACAAGTGGCAACTAAGACTTGGCACAGCCAAATACATTTTTAAAAAAGAAAAGAACATCAGTGTCTTGAGACCCAAGTTTCCGCCCCCCGCTCCCCTCGCCACTACTCTTTCCCAGTTAGAGTGATTTCCCAGCACTTTTGAGCAAAGATCGAGGTCGTCTTGTCCTACCAAGCCTGTTATAAAATTACTCTGAAAACATCCATCAGGCAAGGTCACTGGGAGATTTGGACAATGTTGAACTTTACCCAAACTCCATTCTTCCAGCAAACAAAGATGGTTAAGATGTTTTCCCCCAAACTTGTATGTTCCAAAGTCCTTCCATCCTTTTGCATTCTGGAAAACAGAAAGCATACCACAAAGGACTGTCTTTCCCACCTGACTTAGATAATACTTGCTGTCAGGCTCTCTCAGGACTCCCATGAAACTCTGAGTTAAGATACCCCACTTATTGCCTGTGATGAAGCCAGAGACACCTCTCGTTCTTTGTGATTGCACAAACTATGGGTCCACCTGAAACTAACCAGCCACAGAGGCGAACACTTCCTGTCTGGCTGACTGAGCCACCCCCAATTACAAAAACAAGTCCAGTTGTACAGCCACCCCATCAATAACTTGCCTGCTCCTCCCTAGACAAGTTTAAGGTATTTTTTTAAGATTCTTTTTTTATGTGGACAATTGTTTAAGTCTTTATTGAATTTGTTACAGTATTGCTTCTATGTTTTGGTTTTTCCACCACGAGGCATGTGAGAGCTTATGTCCTCAACCAGGAATCAAACCCGTACTCCCTATATTAGAAAGTGAAGTCTTACCCACTGGACCAGGCTCCAGGACTTTTCTACTCTCCCCTACAAGACACTCACATCTTCAGATCTGGAGTATCCTGCCCATTGCAATGGCTTAAACCAAGTCAGTGACATTGGTTAGATTTTTGTCTGGTTTCATAGAGGGGGGTGGGTGATGGGGGACCTCTTAACTCAGAGTGCAATTCTCTCTCTGGCTCTCCTCCCTCACTCCCAGAAGCTATCAGCTGGGTAGCAAAAGCCGAAGTGCGTCTGCTCCCACCAAGGATCCCATCCCAGGACATCTCTGCCTGTTTCCTTTCTTTAAGGGGTGTCTCCAACTCCTGGAGTCTCTTGCTGTTTAGCACTCCCCACCAAGCCCCTTGGACTTCCCAGGGGGCACAGTGGTAAAGACTCCCCCTGCCAGAGCAGGAGATGGAGGGGGTATGGACTTGGTCTCTGGGTGGGAAGCTCCCCTGGAGGAGGGAATGGCACCCACTCCAGTGTTCTTGCCTGGAGAATCCCATGGACGGAGGAGCCTAGCGGGTTACAGTCCATGGGGTCACAAAGAGTGTGATATGCCTGAGTGTGCACGCGTGCGCACACGCACACGCACGCACGCACACACACACACACACACACATACACACACCTAGCCCATAGAGTCTGGTGTACATTAGAAGGAGTCCACCTTGACAGATCCAGCACCCTGGTCCTGTCATGGGGCAGAACATTTAATACAAGTTAATCACTAAAAGGATAGTGCCTGTAAGCGTTAATTATACATAATGGCCCATCTCTGGCAACCCTGCCTCCCAGGCAATGAACATTAAGCTAAAACACCTTTGTTCAGCTCACAAGAAACATCTCTACCAGCTCCACCCAGGACTGGTTGTAGGCAGAAAGGCATTAACACATCCCTACCCCACCACCTTCCTCTCCAGAGTCTGGTCTGAACCAGGTCTCCCCGCTCCGCTTTTAAGTATAAATGAAGCCTGAATTCTAACTCAGGGAAGATGGTTCTCTGGGACACTGGTCTGCTGTTTTCTCAGTCAGCTGGGCTTTCCCAGTAAAGTCACTGTGGCTCGCTCCAGTAACTCGGCTCTTGGTTTACCAGCCTGACACAGTGAGCGGTAGGAGCGTGGGCTCGTGATAGGCTGGGAGTCTGGCGTAAACTAGGAGCAAGCTGGCTTTTAAACCCCATCCCTCTCCTCCCCCTCCGCTAGGCAGTCCAGGTCAGGACTTTGCCGGCTTCTCTGTGAGTAGCTTCATGGCGGAGAAGCCATGGAATCTTCTGGAAGGATGGGTAGGACAGGTGGAGATGGAGAGGTGGGGGGGCAGGGGGCGTGAGAGCAGAGGAAGGGTCTTCCAGGCGGAAGGGGTGCTGGAGCGGGGTCCCAAAGTGGGCAGGGAGGAGCAGCCGCTGGGGGCAGGGAGCTGCTGCTGGCGCCCTGCTCTGGGGGCTCAGAGCGAGGTCCCCCTCGGGCTGAGTGCTCCCAGCCCATACCACCCGGACCGGTCAGGCAGGGCAGCCTGGTGACTCAGAGAGCACAGGCCTAGGAGCTGTGGACTGAACCGGCCCCCAGATTCGTCATCCCCAGAACCTTAGAAAGTGACTGTGTTTGGAGACGGGACCTTAAAAGAGATGAAAGTGAAAGTCGTGTCCAGCTCTCTGCGACCTCACGGACTGTAGCCCACCAGGCTCCTCTGTCCATGGGATTCTCCAGGAGGAATACTGCAGTGGGTGGCCATTTCCTTCTCCAGGGGGATCTTCCCAGCCCAGGGATCAAACCTGGGTCTCCTGCATTGAAGACGGATTCTCTACCATGTGAACCACCAAGGAAGCCCATTAAAGAGGTGAGTGAAGTTGCTCAGTCGTGTCCGACTCTTCCACTCTTCGTGACCCCATGGAATGTGACTGTGTTTGGAAACGGGACCTTTAAAGAGATGAAAGTGAAAGTCGTGTTCGGTTGTGTTCAGCTCTCTGCGACCCCATGGACTATAGCCCACCAGGCTCCTCCATCCATGGGATTTTCCAGGCAAGAGTACTGGAGTGGGGTGCCATTGCCTTCTCCAGGAGATCTTCCTGACCCAAGGATTGAACCCAGGTCTCCCGCACTGTAGGCAGATGATTTACCCTCTGAGCCACCAGGGAAGTCCACTTTAAAGAGGTAAGAGGGTTAAATGAGGCCACCAGGGTGGAGCCCTGGTCCCATCTGACTGGTGTCCTTGTAAGAGGGAGAGACCCCCGGGATGGACAGGCACAGAGAAGAGCCCCTGTGAGGACACAGTGGGGGAGCGGCTGTCTGAGAGCCGAGGAGAAGGGTCTCAGGAGAAACCAGCCCTGCCAGCACCTTGGTCTTGGACTTGCAGCCTCCAGAACAGTGAGAAATCAATGTCTGTTGTTTAAGCCCCTGGGTCCTTAGAGCGGGTTTTTCTTAGAGCAGCCTGAGCAGGAGTCAGCTTCAGACTCCAAACCTCCATGCATGCGTGCTCAGTAGCATGCTAAGGGTCCAACTCTTTGCGACCCCATGAACTGTTGCCCACCACATTCCTCTGTCCATGGGTTTCTCCAGGCAACAATGCTGGAGTGGGTTGCCAATTCCTTCTCCAGGGGATCTTTCTGATCCAGGAACCGAACTCATGTCTCTCATATCTCCTGCGCTGGCAGGCAGGTTCTTTACCACTAGTGCCCTGTGGGAAGTCTCTAGACCTCCTTACTGGGTACCAAACACCTCACTCAGCCTCTCTGAGCCTGTCTCCTGATCTGATGCATAAGACAGAGAGAAACCCCACCCAGGGCAGCCATGAAGCTGGAGTGAATCATGTGTGTGAAATGGACATCTAATAAGTGTGCAGATATGAACAGAGAGCGTAATCTCTAAAATGAGATACAGAGACTTCCCTGGCAGTCTAATGGTTGAGACTCCACACTCCCAATGCAGGAGGACTCAGGTTCAGTCCCCGGTCAGAGAACTAGGTCCCACATGAGACGACTAGAGATCCTGCATGCAACAAACATGACCCTACAGGCTGCAACTAAGGCCCGGCGTGGCCAAATAAAAACAGATAAGATGAGGCACATGTACCTGGGGTAGAGGGGCGCAGACGCGTGGGGTGGGGGAGGAGGAAGCAAAGCTAAGAACGTCTGTGTACGTTTATTCTACATCTTCCCAGCACTTGGCCCTTTTTACATACGGTGTTCATGGTGTAATACAGAAACACACGGGTGTTTCCAGCGTGTGAAGAAACATCACCCTCGTACCTCCTTAGTTTGTGCACGGTCTTAACGCACATTTATGCATAACTGCAGTGCTGTGTGTGTGTGTGTGTGTGTGTGTGTGTGTGTGAGTGTGTGCTCAGTCTGACGTGAGTAAACAGATGCGCATCTTGTAGGGGCCCGTGATTCTTAGATGGACTGACATTGTTTCTATTGTTTAGCTGCCAAGATGGGTCCAACTCTTTGTGACCCCATGGACTGTAGCCCACCAGGCTCCTCTGTCCATGGGATTCTCCAGACAAGAATACTGGAGTGGGCTGCCGTTTCCTTCTCCAGATCTTCCTGACTTAGGGATCAAACCTGCATCTCCTGAATCGGCAGGTGGGTTCTTAACCACTGGGCCACCGGGGAAGCCCCAGATGTGCTGCTAGGATTGTGCAATTTTTTTTTATTTTATTTTATTTTTATTTTTCTGGTTGAAATTACAATTTACAATATAAGTATACATGTTTCAATGCCATTCTCCCATCTCATCCCACCCTCTCCCTCTCTCTCTCCCCCAGAGTCCAAAAGTTCACTCTATAGGTCTGAGTCTCTTTTGTGTCAGGGAAGCCCCAGATGTGCTGCTAGGATTGTGCAATTTTAAAAAACCTCTGGAGACCTGTGTAGAGAATAACAACTTAGCCACTAAAATTTCTGTGCATCCACTGGTCTGCCAGGGGAGGGAGGGAGTGCGGCTGTGGCTAGATGGCATCAGGAGGTGGGAGTTCAGCGGAGAAGGGCAGAGTACCTGTGCCCACCTACCCGTCTGGACAGGACCTCTGCGTGGGAGCTCCAAATCTCTCCAGAGAGTCACTGTGAGATTCCATCAATGAATGAGGGCCTTCCGGGCACTGGGGCCGCCTCGCTGACACAGACATTGGCATGAACATCACTCTTGAGATGGTCCACTTTCATGATTAAGAATAATGTGGTTATAACCAGAACATGCTTCATAATCCACAGTGGGAAAGCTATGAAGAAGAGACAAATAGAAACCAGAATACAGGAAAGGGGGAGGGTGGGAGCTGAGTCAGGGTGCCCCCGGCAGCATGTGTGAGGCTCCCTTTGAGGCCTCCCCAAAATGAGCAGAGGTGCTTTGATGGGGCAGGACATGTCAGACGAGTAACATTCTTGTTTGGAGAGAGAAATGGCTTGGGGCTTCTGTCATTTGGGCATCAGTGTAAACGTGGCCGGTGTCACAGTCACAGACGAGGCCCCGTGGCTCGTGAGTTCTGTATTTCACGGGATCTCTGTGTCCAGAGAGCTCAGTGTCTAGAATCCTCTCGATGAGGCAGTCCAGGGATCCCCAGAGCAGACCCCGAGAGGGGAGGAAATGGGTCTGCATTCACTCAGTGAGCAGTTTTTATCTATTTAGCCTGAGGAACACAATATAGACCTCTGGGTCTGTGATGCTATGTTGTATCCAGAAAAAAAAAAAAACTGCCCAGACTTTGGTTTCATCCAGTTGATTGAAATTCCTGGCTGTGTGACCCTGGACAAGTCACTTAATGACTCTAAATCTCAGTTGCTTTGTCTGTTGTTCAGTGACTCTGTCGAGTCCAACTCTTTGCGACCTCATGGACTGTAGCCCACCAGGCTCCTCTGTCCATGGGATTCTCCAGGCAAGAGTACTGGAGTGGGTTGCCAGTTCCTACTCCAGGGGATCTTCCCGACCCATGGGTTGAACCGGTGTTTCTGATGTCACCTGCATTGGCAGGCAGGTTCTTTACCACTAATGCCGCCTGGGAAGCCCTACTGGATTGGGGTCCAGCCTTCATTTTAACTTAATCACCTCTCTAAAGATGTCATCTTCAAATATGGCCACATTCCAAACGCTGGGGGTTAAAGCTTCAACATATGACTTTATGGGGGTGGGGGATACAAATAGCCCATAACTTTGAGTAAGTAAGAAAAATTCTCTACCATCTGGGAGCTCAAAGAGGTTCTATGACTCCTATTATTAAAGCACATGCATGCATGCTAAGTCACTTCAGTTGTGTCTGACTCTGTTTGACCCTATGGACCATAGCCTGCCAAGGCTCCGCTGTCCACAGGATTCTCCAAGCAAGAATACTGGAGTGGATTGCCATGCCCTCCTCCAGGGGACCTTCCCTCAAACCCCTGTCTTTTTCACTGGCCGGCAGGTTCTTTACCACTAGCGCCACCTGAAAAATCCTATCATCTAAGGTAGTTTTCAAATATATTGTAGGTGACCTATCTTACTATGTAAAAAAGATAAAAGCTCTGATATCTCTGGTTGCAGAAGCAAGAGCAGGAACCCACATCACACTCCCAGGACCTACAGGGAGTTCTCAAACCCTTATCAGGGATGTGAGATCTTGAAAACTAATAAAAGCTATGGTTATTAGGCAATGATTACAGGCCAAGTGCACTTCTAAAAATAGCACATAACTCAAGCAGCAAACACCTGAGATGAGAGCTATAATCCCATTTTACAGATGAGAAGACGGGCACAGAGGAGAAGGTCACTTCCCTTCTACACGAGCTGACTCTGGAGCCAGGACTTATGCTGAGCTTTCCCACGAGCTGTGGAAGTACAAGGTAAGTAATCCTGACTCCAGGGCCATCAAATCTGATGATGATGGTAATAATGATGCAGAAACTCTTGAACTTCCTCTTCCTGAAGGGAATGGCTGCTTCCTCTACACCAGGGGTCCCCAACCCCTGGCCCCTAGACTGGTACCTATTATCAGATCAGCGGTGGCATTAGATTAGAAATAAAATGCACAAGAAATGGAATGTGCTTGAATCATCTGGAAACCACCCTCTGCCTTCCCAGTTCATGGGAAAACCGTCTTTCATGAGACAGGTCCCCGGTGCCCAAAAGGTTGGGGACTGCTGGTCTCAACTGCTTTCTATGCCAGGGTGCCCGTCCTACTGTAAGTGCTTTTTGTGATAAGACATCTCTAATGCTTGGGGAAGGAAATAGCATGTTCATCAGGAAGGAATACTGCTTGCCTAGGCAGCCCCCTTTTCTTCAGCAAGGAGAGAGAGGGAGACAGACAGAATAAGAGAAAGTCTGCTGAAGACGTGACCTAGGCACTCAGTAAACGCTAGAGGACAGCTCTGGGGCTTTTCACTCCATCATTCATCCTGGGCGTCTGACCCACCTTATACTGTACAACATCAGGCAAACGCTATCAGTTTTCTGAGCTCTGGTTTCCTTGCCTGTAAAGCAGCAGATCCCATAATGGGTTTTGCCCACATCAAATGAAATGATAACAACTTGCCCAGGACCTGGAATATGTTGGAACCCAGCAGGCATTGCACCATCCACCCCCACGCCCCCAACCGCCCCCCACCCGCAAACGGCTGCCTGGAGCCTCGACCAGTGTGGTTCTGCACGGCTTCCGTCTTGGGGTAGAAAGCTGAGGACTCTAAAGCGTGGTCAGGTTACCCGCCTGAGGGCACCGCACTGGGGATGGGACACAGCTCTCTGAAGGCGCAATTAGGCATCATTTGCATTTCTTATAGAGAGCAGATGCTCATTTCCATCAAGAAATGTTCCCATACGGCCCTGGCCTCGTTGCAAATTCCATCAAGGGCCGGTCTTGCAACTCTCAATTAAAGGTGTCCCTAGGCTGCGCCAGAAAAGGAACTGATTTTCCATCTGGCCCAGAGGTTCTTTGTTGCTTCAAACAGGAGGGAAGCCGGCTTTCTTGCGTGCAAAGTCCCCAGCAGCTCTCCCTGTTTCCCAGGTGGGGGAAGGGACGGCACCAGCACCAGGCTCACGTCCGCACAGGCCATCTCCACCTGGGGGCGCCCCTGGGATTCTACCCCACCGTACTACCACCCCACCCCGTCTGTGTGCGCGCGCTCAGACGTGTCAGACTCTTTGCAACCCCACCCTGGAGTTGGCTATAAAATGGAGAATCAGATTCCCGGATCAGGAGACTTCTTCACACTAAATATGCAAAGAGGGCTCCCCTCTGGGCTGCGGTTTACTGGGCATCCTCAGAGTCCTAAGGGGTCTTCAGGCACCTCCACCCCGTGACCTCGCTCCTTCAATCTGATTCCTGACCGTGCCGGCTTCCCTCACCCCCACCCACCCGCCTCCGCAACTCGCCCTCCCCTCCCTGGGACTGCGTCCCCCTTCGGTAAATGCAACCAAGGCTCTGCCCACTTCTCAGCCGCCTTCCCGAAGACCGGCCCCACCCACCTGCCACCCCGGCAAGCTCGCCCTGCAGCTCTGGTGGGAGAGCGCGGCCTCGGTCGTGCCGTGTTTTCCCAGAAGTGGCCGTCAGAGGGCGCTGGTTACCTCCCGTCCCCCGCCCCCTGCCCTCCCAGCGCAATGCCTCCTGCTAACACCAGTGCAGCCGCTCAGTCCCCTCCTGCCTGCCCAAGCAGGGGTCCGGGTCTCCCTTGACTGTCTTCTTCCACCGCAAGATCGTCTCCTTTTTCGTCCTCTCAGGACCCTCCTGGGCTCTGAAAGCCTTCACTGGAATTGTGAACTGAACTCCTTGTCCTGCCTGAACCCCACGCTCCTTACATAGAAACGGGTGGATCGGGTGTGGTCACAGCTGTTCAGTGGTTCCATGAGATCAGTAGAGAAGTCTCTCTCCCCTTTCTGGGAGGCAGGAAATGTCTTGGAGGGGGTGTAAGCCAGAAAGAGGCCATCTCTCCTTTTGTTGTTTAGTCATTAAATCGTGTCTGACTCTTTGGTGACCCCATAGACTGTATCCCGCCAGGCTCCTCTGTCCATGGGACTTCCCAAGCAGGAATACTGGAGTGGGTTGCCATTTCCTCCTCCAGGGGATCTTCGCACCCAGGGATCGACCCTGCATCTCCTGCCCTGGCAAGCATGTTCTTTCCCACCTGAGCCACCTGGGAAGGTCCCATCTCTCCCTGTGTCTCTTCTAACTGTTCCAGGAGTTCCCAACAGACGTCCTCTCAAGGCTGGTTGGCCTGAAATATGCCATATGCCCTTATCTACGTCCACCTCCAGCAGAGAGTTTGGGCCTCCATGACTGACTTGGGTCTATCAGGATTGTTCCCCTCAGGCTGGGGCTGAGATGAACGCCCCTCGAAGCCCAAAGCTGACTGAAGGAGGACAGATGGGTGTTCTGATCCAGAGAGGAAGGCCGGGTGGGCGAGAAATGAATGTCGAGTGGGCAACTGGCAAACTTCTGGTCCCCAGATCCCACATGGCTGTAGGGCTCTTTCCACCAGATTTTTTCAGATCACGCCTAAACACCCATTCCATGTGTTGTAGGCAAAGTTTGGCAGGAAGTGGCAGAAGGTAGCATCCCACCAATGTTCTGATCTGTGCCTCTGACGTCAGTAGCACACAGGGTGAAAAACAGCTCAATCAGCTTTCCTGCTGGTTGCATAAACTCGGAAGTGGCTTTTTGAAAGGTGGCTTTAGGAGACCTGTGAGAGGAGGGGCATACTTCCCTGCTGTAAGTCCACAGACCGGGGCCTGGACTGTGCACGCCCCTGCTGCGTTTCATGGCTGGAGCTCTTCGGATGCCCTCCACGTAAGCTCCACAGGAAAAAAATCCCATCCACTACCTTTTCAGCTGGGAAAAGAGCCTGAGAGGGTGATTCCAATCAGGCCAGTTGGTTTAACCTCATGAAATCAGGTGGTAAGCAGTTGAAAAAGAAATCTCTTTTAAATAAATAAATAAATAAAAATTCGTTTTGTTTTTTGGCTGCACTGGGTCTTCATTGCCCCGTGGGCTTTCTCTAGTGGAGCCGAGTGGGAGCTATTCTTTGCGGTGCACGGGCTCCTCGTTTTGGTGGCCTCTCTGGTTTGTAGAACACAAGCTCTAGGCACACGGGTTTCAGCAGCTGCAGCTCATGAGCTTAGCTGCTCCTCAGCATGTGGGATCTTCCTAAACCAGGAATCGAACCTGTGTCCCCTGCATTGACAGGTGGAGGCTTATCCACTGTACCATCAAGGGAGTCCAGATGTGTTCTTTGCCGTCAGTCTCCAGCCACGGCAGCCTCTAAAAGGAGCTACCACAGTGGTACCCCAGGCCTTGTTAGGTCAATTTGTGGAAAGCCGTTGAGCTCTGGTGGCAGGAAGTGAATCTCCTTTGAACCCAGCCCTTACAAAGGGGAGCCTCAGCCCCCTGTAGGGCTGGGCCAGGAGCCTCTGGACTGGGGTAAGGGAAGCCACTTGGGAGAGGGGCAGGCTGGGGGTGGGAACCTGGTCCCTGGTAGGACCTCCTGGCACAATTCTCCTTGCCCTTATAAAGAGAAATAAATGAGAGAGAGATGCTTCCTGCCTCAGAGCTTTGTGCCCAAATATGATACTGGACCTGCTTCAGCCACCCTCTGACCACGCAGGGACCCTAGCCTAGGAATGGTTCAGACATTTGGAGAAGTGCGAAGCCAGGAGACTCACAGAGAAGCAGAACTGGAGAAGGTGTGCCCTGCTGTCCTGCCTATGGCCCCCCTGTTACGCTGGCTTAATTGAGGTTGGCCATGTAGATACCTGTGTGACACGCTGTGTGCTTCATCAATTTGAGTAATATGGTGCCCACCCCTACTGGGGCCCATAAAAAAGATATTTATTTATAGTGGCAGCTAATAGAATTGTGACAACTGGGGTCTGTATTATTTTATGCATTTTAAGAATTCTTTCCGGTGTCTGTAACAGTCACTCAGTGATAAAGAAACCATCTGCTAAAGCAGGAAACGTGGGTTTGATCCCTGGGTTTTCAGCTGGGAAAAGAGCCTGAGAGGGTGATTCCAATCAGGCCATTTGGTTTAACCTCATGAAATCAGATGGTAAGCAGTTGAAAAAAATCTCTTAAAAAAATATTCATTTTATTTTTGGCTGCACTGGGTCTTCATTGCCCCGTGGGCTTTCTTTAGTTGAGGCGAGTGGGAGGGGTCACAAACTGAGCAGCTGACAAAAACAATAACAGTCACCTAACTTGAAGGAGGTTTAAACACAAATGAGAATTTATTGTCAGAACATGGGCCTGTCTGAGAACACACAAAGCTTGGAATGTGGTTTTGGCCTTGAGAACACACTGAAATCAAGGTTCTAGATGCCCTCAGGCCACCCACTCTGTACCTGGGTTGTGTAGTGTCCCCCAAAACTCATGCTGACCTGGAAGCTCGGAATGCAGTCTTATTTGGAAATAGGATCTTTGTGGTATGATTAGTTAAAATTAAGGTGAGGTCACACTGGGCTCAGTTGAGCCTTCATCCAGTGACTGGTGTCCTTATAAGAAGACATGGAGAGGGCTTCCTTGGTGGTCTGGTAGTTAAGAATCCACCTGCCAATCCAGGGGACATGGATTCCTTCTCTGATCAGGGAACTGAGTACCCACATGCCGGGGAACAGCCAGGCCCGGGGGCCACACCTACTGAGCCTGTGCTCTAAAGCCTGGGAGCCAAAACTGCTGAAGCCCGAGAGCCCATGCTCCACAGCAAAAGAAGCCCCCACAGAAAGAAGCTCATGCTCTGCAACAAGGAAGCCCACGTGCAGACAAAAATAAACAAAAGCAAACATCTCTTTAAAAAAAAAAGATATGGAAACAGATGCAGAAAGAAGATGTTGTGAAGACACACAGTGGAGGATACTATGTGAAGACAGACACTGAAATAGCCAAGTGATGTGTCTACAAGCCTAGACATGCCAAGGACTGCCAACAGGAGCTACAAGAGACAGGGAAGGGTCCTCTTCTAGAGACTTCGGATGAAGCATGGCTCTGCTGGGTCTCTAACCGACAACTATGACACAGTCTCAGTAGTTTTAAGCCGCATGGGTTGTAGTAATTTGCTACAGCAACCCTTGGAAACAAATATACCCTCTTCTTGCTTATGTCGGTTTCTCTTTTCCCTCTGGCTACAGACCAGCCCCTCTACACCTTAATCCACCGGGCCACCACGAGCTTGCAGAGTGGATAGTCGTCAATCAACCTTCAGAAAAAGACTCGTTCCTTTCTACCTCCCCAGTAGATGTCTCTGGGAAAGAACCTGAATTAGTCCAGCTTATTGCAAGATAAATCTGGACCATTGGGATGTCCCTGGTGATCCAGTGGTTAAGACTTCACCTTCCAATGCAGGGGGTCCAGGTTCAATCCCTGGATGGGGAGCCAAGATCCGACATGACTTGTGGCCAAAAAATCACAACATGAAACAGAACCAGTATTGTAAAAAATTCAACAAAGACTTCAAAAATGGTCCTCATCAAAAAACTAAAAAAAAAGAAATCTAGACCAATCAGCTATGGTCACAGAGAGTGACGTAGCACCGGGATGGTAGCTCCCAAAGTACCCATGACGACGGGAAATGGGGTAAAGGAGAACTTCTAGGGTAAAAAGTGCTCACTGCAGACACCCTTAAGTCATTATTCCATAAATACTGGCTTCTCTGGACCGTGTTCATCTGTCCTTATTATGTCCATGTGTATCTGTTGGTGAAAACTGGGGTAAAAAAAAAAAGAAAAAGAAAAAAACACTGAATCTTAAAAAGCCAGAAATCTAGGCTGACCAATGGAAGACTTTGGCAATGTGCAATGTCAAAAAGAGGAAGGACCCCAGTGTTCTGGAAGGACTAATGGCACAGCTTACAAAGTAAATAATCTGATGGCTCTTACCCCACACTGTCTGTCTGGAATGGTGAATTGATGGCCTTCAGCTCTTCGGATCTCAAGAAGTGGTCGAAGAAAACGGTGCTTGCTTCAGGCTTTGTCTCTGCGGGTCTTTCTCTTCTCAATTGCAGTGTGGAAACTGAGACAGTCACAAAAAGACAAACACTGTGTGATTCTCCTTACAGGAAGTAACCAGAGTCGGTCAGTTCATTGAGACAGAGGGTAGAATGCTAATACTTTGATGCGAAATAGACCTGGGTTCACCTCTGAGTTTCCCATAGACCTGAGCATGAACTTGGTTGGGCAACATAGATGCTCAAGTTTCAAAAATGTTTATTGAACCAAAATAAACATTTTCTCGTTCAAGTAACTAATCCATATTGAGTGCCAGGTTCCCTACAATTCTTTGAGCTACCGTCCACCAATTTACAGTAGCCTCTGATTCCCCAGCCTAAGCTGGAATTGGTAAGCTGCCCTAGCCCATGAGCATTGGGGAGTGTGCGCTTTCTCTGCTCTGCGTGTGAGGTCCTGACAGCATCCAGAAATGAGGAGCAGTGTGGCCCCACTGCCATTAAACTTGCCAAGTTTAGTTTCCCAAAAGGTGCATTGCACGTCTAACACTGCCACCTAATGAAGACCCTGGCTGGTTACTTGGACTCATCTAGCCCAGCTCAGCAACGCAATCATTGACATTCTCATTAGTCTATTGGGTTCACAACAGGGAGGAGCTGGAATTTACCCCTTGAGATGTTCAACATGGAAGGGTCTCAGCCATCATTTGACCTTCCCCTTGTTTTTATCGTATTCTAATTTATTTATTTATTTTGGGCCATGTGGGGTTTTCATACCAACCAGGAATTGAACCCACGTCTGCTGCAGTGGACGCAGAGTCCTCACCAGTGGACCAGGGAAGTAGCCCCCCCTCCTTATTTTTATTTATTTAGCTTCAGCTGCATTCGAACTGCATTGCCTTGCCCAGGGTTTCTCTAGTTGAGGAGAGTGGGGGCCACTCTTCGTTGAAGTGCGTGGGCTTCTCATTGCAGTGGCTTCCTTAGCTGCAGAACACGGGCTCTGAAGTGAAAGCTCAATAGTTGTGGCTCGGGCTCAGTGCTCCGAGGCATGTGGGATCTTCCCGGACAAGGGATCAAACCTGTGCCCCCTGCATTGGCAAGCAGATTCTTATCCACTTCACTACCAGGGAGGTCCGCCACCTCCTCCCTTGTTAAAAATGAAGAAACTGACACCCAGAGACAGATAAGGGACTTTTTAATAGAAACAAAAGGTAGAAATGGGGATCAAACCCAGACCTTTGGAGACCAAGTACAAACAAATTTCCACTACAACAGGCTGCCTCCTGAATGTTTAAGTCGTCTCTGCTCAGGAACCAAAGCCAATTTTCTTTGTACTTCTCCAGTTTTAAGGTATGCACTGTCAAAGAAAGTGTGTATAAAAATGTACATTGTTAACTATGATAATTGAATCCTGGACTCCTCTGTACATTTTACTATGATAGCATATATCACAACATTTTATAATTATCTCTTTGTGGCCTGTCTCCCATTCCTCCCCCACCAGACTGTAAATTCCCTGACAACAAGGACCGTCTTGTTCTCAGGACCAAGCAGAGCAGCTGACACAAGTATGATCCTGGATAGATGGTAGTTAGATCGTTAACTGCGAGTGAGACGTGTATCATCTGTAATAACGAACGTGCGTTTCATCTCTTAGCCTTTGGAGAAGCAAGTTATCTGAGAAAGCTTAGGGCATACATAGATGCCCCAGTAAAGTGCCCCAGAAGTGTAACAGAATTCTGCAGATTCCTTGTGGTTTTTTGTTTGGGAGGCTTTTGTTTTATTGCTCTGTAATAAATTTCAAGCATCCTCTATGTGTCAGGAGACAGGATAACTGAACCAAACATTTTAGCAAGACCCAAATTTTAAGCATGTGATCTCCTATAATAATTTTCAGAATTAACTCAGTTGTTCATTAATCCTTTATGTGTTAAGAAGCTGGGTGGCCCAGCCAATGATATACCCATCTGGGAACCAAAAGCAATTTCAGAAGAAGTCAAATCCTTCACTCGTGTTTCTCAGAAACCAGAAAGTACAGCTTAACACATGGTCCAGAGAAGCCCTTATTAGAAAATCCTCTCTTTTCCTAATTCTCTCCCTCATATCCTGCAAATTTTCAGCATCACCTTCTATACATTTTTTGTGCACTCCTGGATCAAAGTGGTGAAATCATATCACCAATGCATCTCCTCTCCAGCCTCAAGCCAAAAAAATGGTACTAAATTGGTACTAAATTAATTTTAAAGGTACAAACACCCAATAGAAAAGACACGGAAAAAAAATACAAAAAGAAAAGATGAGGAGATGGGATACAAAGAGGCAAGAGATTTCAGCACAGTCCTGCAAGATAGTGAGCCCACTGAGACACCATAGTAACTACTGGGTGAGAAGTCCCAGCCAAGAATATCCTAAATGCTATTACACTCTGAGAAGGTCCCAGCGTGTCATGCAGACAGAGAGACTCGGGATTCAGAAATGCTTGGTGCAAGTGAAATGTGAGACTGACACAGAAAGTTACAGAATATGTGCCCAGGGAGCCAGTGGACTCACCGCCTCATACGCACATGTGCAAACACTGAAACCTGGGAGCAATACATACTCCCCCACGCAAACCCTCAGACAGCTTCTCCTTAAAGAAATGGAATGTTCCAGGGGGGAGAAACTCGGTGTTCTGGCGTTTAGGCACCCCGGATAATGAACAACAGATCTCTTGGTCATCTTTCTCGAGAAGCCTCACCTAGGAAATTCAACAGGGCATAATCCTTCCAAAGGGGAATTTAGCAATTCCAAGGCAAAGGGCAGCTGTGTGTGTTCTCTGACCAGTAGGTCAGCTTCCGCAAACCTACTCAAGAAGCATGAAAAAGACACATGCACAAGGATATTCTGTAATAGCAACTGACTGGGCCCAAATATCATCCATGGCAATGGGTTGAATAAACACTGGTACAATCAAGGGACTTCCCTGGTGGTCCGATGGTTGAGGCTTCATCTTCCAATGCAGGGGTTTGGGGTTCGATCCCTGGTCAGGGAGCTAAAATCCCTCATGCCTGGGGGCCCAAAAAACACAACATAAAATAGAAATCGTATTACAGCAAATTCAATAAAGACTTTTTGAAAAATGGTCCACATTAAAAAAAAAAACTTCATAAAAAAAGTGGTACCTCAAAACAATGGGGAGCTTTATAACCACAAAGAGAAATGAGGAAGTTGCTTATAAACTTAAGACCCCATGGGCTGCAGCCCACCAGAATCCTCTGTCCATGGGTTTCTCCAGGCAAGAATATTGGAGCAGGCTGCCATTTCCTTCTTCAGGGGATCTTCCCGATCCAGGGATCCAACCCGAATCTCTTACATCTCCTACTTTGGCAGGGGTGTTCTTTACCACTAACACCACCTGGGAAGTCCCACAACAATGCCCATCTGCCTTAATTATACATACATCCCCTCCCTCCAGAACCTCCCTCCCTTCCCCCCAATCCCATCCCTCCAGGTCATCACATTAACAGGGGTGGGGGGCGGGGAAGCAAAGTACAGAGCAATATTTAGAGTATGTTACCTTCTGCATAAGAAAAGAAGAAATATGAATATAGACACATTTTTTCTTAAAGAATAGCATGATAAAACCAGTTGTAAAAACCGTTTACCTAAACACCTCACTTAAAAGTCAGAAATTGACAGACTCAATAAAAACAAAACCTAACTGTATTATTTGCAGGAAACACACTTGAAACATAAAGATGGAGGCAAGCTGAATGTGAAAGGATAGGTTAAGATCTATCACCCAGTCACTAAGCATAAGAAAGCTGGTGTGACTCTAAAAACAGGCAAGGGACTTCCCTGGTGGTTCAGTGGCTAAGACTCCACACTCCCAACGCAGGGGGCCCAGGCTCCATCCCTGGTCAGGGAACTGGATCCCCCGTGTTGGATAAGACCTGGCACAGACAGGTAAACCAGAAAAGAGCTGCCGAGGTAAACTTCAAGAGAAAGAACTCTACTAATGATCAAAACAGGGCATTTTGTTATAATAAAAGGGTCATTTCATCAGGAAAATATAAGTCTTAACTGTGCATACAGCTCATAACATAGCTCCCAGATACATGAGATAAAATATGAGAGAACTGGTTTTCCTAACAGATCCCTGCAGCTTTAGGCGGTAAGCTTCTCATTTGTCACTTTGAGAGCATGCCTGGAGTTGACAATTGGCTGCCCTGATTTATCAGTTTGTCTTTTTTTTTTTTAAGACGTCTCCTGCTGTTAACAATAGCCAGTGTGCTCCACGATCCTCATGCTTTTCTTCGCTTCCTACCATCCAGCTCTCACAGCCACTGCATCAGCAGATGCCTTGCTTTCCACCCACATTTTACCCCAATTAACCACAGGTTAAAGGCTTAATAATCGCAATGCCATTGCATGCCAGGTGTTCATCACACCCTCTTATCACTAATAACGGGATCCTCAAGGCTTCAGTTAGTGAGTAATCCAGCTCCAAACATCTGTCTGCTTTCTAGGGGTCACACCTGTTATGACTGTCTCTGTCTGAGTCTCCCAGACAGCCAAGCCTGAGGCCATCTGAAGGAGTTAGAGTGTGTGTGGGGGGAGGGGGGGGGAGAGGGANGGGGGGGGGAGAGGGAAGGAGAGTGCGCTGCAGGGAGGGGAGGGGAAGCGAGGCAGGAGGGAGAAAGAGCCAATACAAGGGTGTATTGCCAGCTGGCCATTGCCTATTAATGTGCACAGCCCCGTGGGACCACCCGCTTCTCAGCACAATCTGTCTAGGAGGGGGAAAAAGGGAAGAACTGATCAGTTGGCTCCATCTCCACCAGTCAAAGGTTGGCCCTAGAGTTGCCCTTGTGGGGACACCCAGCAGGGAATCACAGTCTCCCACCTCAGCATCAGTTGGGTAGCCCTCTGGCTCAAGACGAATCGCACATGGGAGCCGAGAAGGAAAGCGCTGTCAAGGCGTGTGACGGCAGTCAGAGCCCCTGAAAAGAGGCTTCTTGCAGCAACAGCTGGGAAAGGACATCTGAGGCAGAGGATCCAGATGGTTCATAGGAAGGGTCTGATACAGAGTATCTACAGAACCTAAAGAGTAAATTGGTATAGCCACTATGGAAAACAGTGCAGAGATTCCCTATAAGATTAAAAATAGAGCCACCATATGATACAGCAGTCCCACCCATAGGTATAAATTTGGGGAGAACATGAAAACAGAAAGTCAAAAGCGTGCATGTTCATAGCAGCATTGTTTACTAGTGCCAAGATACAGAAGCAATCCAAGAGCCTATCAGCAGATGAATGGGTAAAGATATGGATAAAGGTGGTATGTATATACAGTGAATACTGCCCAACCACTAAAAAGAAAGGAAACAATGAAATTTCACCTTTACAGTAACACGGATGGACCTAGAGAACAGTATGAGAAAAGTGAAATGCTGAATGATATCACTTATATGTGGGGTCTAAAAAAAACACGAATGAATGTATGTGAATGTAAGCCAGAAACAAGCTCACAGATCTAGAGAACAAAATAGCCATTGCCACAGGGAGAGGGAAAGCATGAGGGACAGGTTAGAAGTATGAGATAAGCAGATACAAGCCATAACATCTAAAATAGATAAGCAAAAGGATACATTGTGTAGCACAGGGAATTATAGCCACTATCTTGTAATAACTTATAGTGGAGTATAGCCTGCAAAAACACTGAATCACAATGCTATACACCTGAAACTAATATAATATTGTAAATCAATTATACTTTGATTTTTAAAATAATAAAATGGGAAATTCTCACCATCAAAAAGGAAAAACACTGCAAATAGTACATTAAATGTGAAGTATCAAATGCTTTCCCCTTGAAGTCAGAAAGGAAACAAGGTTGCTAAGAGCACCATTTCTGTCTACAATGTTACCCTCCAGGGCAGTTCAATAAAGCATGAAAAGGAAAGAAAAGCCATAAGGATTGGACAGGAAGAAATAAAGCTGTTCTTATTCACAGAGAATAAGGCTGTATTCTTAGAAAATTCAAAAAATCTATAGATGAACTGTTAGAATTAATAAGTGAATTTATAAGGGACAATGGGAGAAAAAGGTCCATTTAAAAAATCAATTTTATTTCCACATGGGAGCAACAAACCAATAGAAAATGAAAATTTTAAACATATACCATTTACAAAAGTACCAAAAACACCAAATATTGCTCAACTATGGAGCCCACAGATGAGCAGCTCAACACTAATTACTCAAAAGCAAAAAAGCAAGTCAAGATAAAATGAAGTAAAAACGCTCAATGCCCAAATGGGCTCTGAGCTGTTAATTTCCATTTCTGTTTCACTTTGTTCATTGCCTCCAGCCTAGCCAGGTCCTGTCTATGGTAGTATTCCTCCCTGGGAGGCATAATTGAAAAGGTGATAAGACCTGTTCTGTAAACTGAAAGATAAATATGAGTGGTAGATTGGATGCCACCAGACCTCTCTGAAGGCCTTCTGGGGAAAAGTCAAAGATACTCTCTGGATGAAATCTGACTCTCGCAATGTACCTGGAGGCCAGAATCTGAAAGAAGAGCTCAGAAACTTTACAAACTGTGCGATGGAGCCTCCGGCTCTCCTTTCCTTCCACTCAGGCATGGCATTGGGAGACTCTGCTCTACACCCGTGTCAGTCAAGTGGGAGAAGAGCCTTTCTCACACACAGGAAAAGAAACCTGTCCATTGTTTGAGGAATTGGGCCAAAGTTCCTCTGGGGTTGAAAAGTGAAAAAATGTTAATCATTCAGTCGTGTCTGACTCTTTGCAACCCCGTGGACTGTAGCCCACCAGCCTCCTCTGTCTATAGAATTCTCCAGGCAAGAATACTGAGATGGGTAGCTGTTCCCTCCTCCAGTGGGTCTTCCTGACCCAGGGATCGAAACTGGGTCCCCTGTATTGCAGGCTGAGCCACGAGGGAAGCCCCTGGGGTTGGCTGGAAGCTACTTGAATATATCACCCACTTTCCCACCCAAAGCCCAGCCCCTTGCTTGCCACCCTCCGCTCACTTTGCCCACAGCACCATCTTGTTTGTTTGCCTGAGATAAGCCTTCCAAGTTGGATGTTGCAACCCTCAGTCCCACATCCTTTGTCACGTTCTGCCAGAACATTCCCTGGGCTTCAGGAGCCTGTGCCGGCATGTTAGAGCTCCTGGACGATTTACCCACAAGGCAATGTGGTTTCCTTAACTAAAGTTGACAAGGTTTAAGTGACCTATTGACATGTTGGAAGCCAGGGGAAATGCATGGACTCTGAAACACAAAAAGTCAGGGCAGTGGTCATGGACTCTAAAACACAAAGTGTTTTAAGACTCCACACGCCCAATGCAGGGCTACAGGTTTGATTCCTGGTCAGGGAACAAAGATCCCACATGCCAAGTGGTGTGGCCAAAATAATTTTTCTCTTTAAAAATATCAATATGAATATGTATTTAAATGTTCACAAAATGGAACCTAAGCAGCTAGTCAGTTTCAACTCCCTTCAGCCTTTCCTGGGTTCTGTATGAATTACATTTAGCGTGGCTCATGGATACATTTTAATGTGCTTAGGGGGAAGACGCTGTCTCTAAAATTTGGAGCGCTCAGTGGCCTTCTGAAGTCTCATATGGTGGTCTCAAGTCGTGTCTGACTCTTTGCAACCCCATGGACTATAGCCTGCCCGGCTCCTTTGTCCACGGAATTCTCCAGGCAAGAGTACTGGGTTGCCGTTTCCTTCTCCAGGGGATCTTCCCAACCCAAGGATCAAAGCCAGGTCTCCTGCATTGCAGGCGGATTTTTTTACCCACTGAGCCGTCAGCGAAGCCTGGAGTCTTATATATGGGCCTCCAGAATTTCCAAGGTGGGCTTGTGGGAACTTCACAAGTTGAAGATTAAATGAGATCATAAAAAGTAAACTACTTTGAAAGAACAAGAAGTATCTGCATAAATGCCAGTAAATGTTTTTTTAGGCTCTTTGAGGATCTCTTCTTATCCTCTGCTTTTCTGATATTAGAGAATGAGTCACGATTCCCCAGGCCTCTTCCATCCCCAACTCCTACTTCTGTTTCCTCCACTAACCCAAGCCCACTCTAAATCTGCCACCCAAGCCCAGACAAACTTCAAGTAAAGAAAACTTTGCTCTGTCATTTCTTGTGCCCCAGAGAAACATGGTTTTTCTAAGGCTCACAGGCTCACAATGTTACATCACCCATGCCTAAAGTGAAAAAAGTGTTAGTCATTCAGTCGTGTCCGACTCTTTGTGACCCTGTGAACATCAGCCCACCAGGCTCCTCTGATCATGGGATTCTCCAGGCAAGAATACTAGAGTGGGTTGCCATTCCCTCCTCCAGGGGGTCTTCCCGACTCAGGGATGAAACTCGGGACTCCTGCACTGCAGGCAGATTCTTTTTTTTCTTTTCTTTTTTTTTTGTTTTGTTTTGTTTTGTTTTTTTGTTGTTGTTGTTGATTTTTTTTTTTTTTGCAGGCAGATTCTTTACCATCTGAGCCACCAGGGAAGCCCCACCCATGCCTTAGGTATCAGCAATTGATTTAGGAAGATTTGGGAACCAAGATTAATAGGGGCAAATTTGGGGACAAGTGGGTCTCCTCAATGCCCTGCACCAGGGACAGGCTTTGTGGATGACAGTTTCTCAATGGATGGGGAATGGAGTCTGGTGGTGGTGGGGAGATGGTGCAGGCGGAAATGCAAGCGATAGTGGGGGTGGGGAGAGGCAGATGAAGCTGTCCCGCTGCTCACCTCCTGCTGTGTGGTCGTGGACTGGGGGCGGGGGTCCCCTGCCCCAGCCCATTGTCATCTGTCCTCCTGGAACCCTTCCCTTTTCCCCTAAAATGTTCCCGACATACTTAGTTCTCATGCTCAGGCCCCCAGGATCGAAGCAAAAGGGCGTTTCCCTCCTTCTTCCTGCCTATCTTTTGAGTTTGAAAGCTATTCTCAGCAAAACCAGGATTGTCTCTCATTATTGTTAGTTCATGAGCAGGGGATGGTGGTGATAATGATGATGTGTGCGTGTGTGTGCTCAATTGTGTCAGACTCTTTGCGACCCTGTGGACTATAGCCCACCAGGCTCCTCTGTCTGTGGGATTGCCCAGGCAACAATATGGAGTGGGTTTCCTCCTCCGGGGGATCTTCCTGTATTTTCTGCATCTCCCGCAGAGGCAGGCAGATCCCAATAATTATGATGCTAATAATTTGTGTGTCATAGAGTTGTTTTTAAGGGACGCAAGACCACATTTTGTGGTTTCTCCAGCAGTCACTTGGACTTTAGAATCCATATTCTCAAACTATAGCATTTATTAGAGAATGTGTGATTAATCTAAGTTTTGCTCATGGTTTAAAAAAGTCCCCTGGGGTGTTAGAAGACCTTGAGTCTAAAGCGATGAGAGCTCTTTGAGGAGATATTATTTCCCCACACTTCGCATCACCTGTGGAGTTACAGACAGATGGATAGAATCAGGAATTTTCTTCCCTACCCCCCGAATCTGCTCTTCCTCCTCTACTCCGTTTCTGAGTCTGAAATTGGTCGTTGATTCACCCTCTGAACCTCGGAGTCACTTTCAATTTCTCTTCTATCTTCATGGCAAAAGCCAATGTTAATTTCCTCTCCTGTGACGCACCTCTTTCCAGCCAGCCCTGCTCTGAATCCTTGCCTGTGAGCGGTTCCCACACCTGGAGCCCGACCCACACTGGTCCCTACCAAAGAGTCCAAAAGTTGATGTTTTCCCAACCAAAGTTCACGTCAAGAAGAGCTGGGGATAGTTCCTCACCCGATCCTCTATCAGGTTAAGGAAATTTTCTTTCATTAGCAATAAGGATTTACTGTAGAGCAGATATTCAATATCTTTTAGCATCCTGTCATGGAAAAGAATCTGAAAAAGTACATACATATATGTATTTACATATGTGTGTATGTATATGTGTATATGCATGCATATTATAAAAGTATATATGCTGAATGTTTGTATACTGAATCACATTGTCATATACCTGAAGCTAACACAGTATTGGAAATCAACTATACTTCAGTTGGGCTTCCCAATTGGCCAAAATACACAGGGAATCTCTCTGGGCTAGGTGGCACTAGCCGTAAAGAACCTGCCTACTAATGCAGGAGACGTAAGAGATCTGAGTTTGATCCCTCTGTCTGCAAGATCCCCTGGAGGAGGGCATAGCAGCCCACTCCAGTGTTCTTGCTTCGAGAATCCCATGGACAGAGGAGCCTGGAGGGCTACTGACCATGGGGTCTCAAAGAGTCGGCACAATTGAGGCGACACAGCACAGCATATCTCCATTACATAAATAATTTTTTAAATCAGGAGTAAGTATTAAGTTCACTATTATTTTTTAGTATCTCAAATAGCATGTGGAATTCTTATTGGATCAACTGGTATGCTATATCTTATTAAAGTATTTTCTATTTTTATGCCATTTTTACCCTCCTATGACAAACCCTACTTCATCATCACAGCAGATAATTGTTTTAAGTTGAATTTTGTTTGTCAGTGTTTCGTTTGGAATTTTCACAGATATGATTCTCAATAATTAGGGCATTACAGTAGTAATGATTTTCAAACAGTGAGCTGTAGGGCCTTTAGTTTCCATAGAGGCCCCAAGTATATCTGAGGATGAGAAATAGGAATAGGAAGGGAAATAGAAAAAGGAATAGCAACTCTTTAATTTGACATTTTTATTGAAATGATTGTAGATTCGAATGCAGTTATGATAGTCCAGAGAGATTCCCTGTGCATTTTGGCCAATTTACCTCATTCGTATCATTTTCAAACTTATAGTATAATATCAGAACCAGAATATTGTCATTCTGTAATCCAGGGTCTTACTCAGATTTCCTGAGTTTTACTTATACTGTGTGTGTGTGTGTAGGTTTATGTAAGTTCACCTGGGTAGATTCATGTATCCACCAGCACATCAGCTACTCAGCAGTCCCGGCACCACAAAGATCCCTCATGCTACCCTTTTATAATCACTCCCATACCTCCTGACACCCCTTGACTCTGCCCTTTTCTAATCCCTGGAAACCTCTATTATATCCTCCATTTCTTTTTTTTTTTCCACTTCAAAAAGATGTTACTTGAATGGAACCATACAGTGTGTAACCTTTTGGGACTGGGATTGGCTTTTCTCACTCAGCATAATTTCCTGGCTATTCATTCAAGTCATTGTATGTAGCAACAGCTGGTTCCTTTTTCATTGTTGAGTTGTACTCCAAGGTACGGATGTTCTGAAGTTCGTTTAGCCATCTGTCTGCTGAAGGACATCTGAATGGTTTCCAGTTTTTGACTATAACAAATAAAGCTGTGATGAATATTTGCATACAGGTTTTTAGGGAAATGTAAGGTCTCATTTCTCTGGGATAAATGCTCAATTGATGGGCTGTATGGTAAGTGCGTATCCAGCCTTATTAGCAGCTGTCAAGCTGTTTCCCAGGGGTGACAGTACTATTTTATATTCGCTGCAGCAAAGGTAAGAGTGAGCTCGTTTCTACGTTTCCCTGCCAGCATTTGGTGTTGCCACTACCTTTTCATTTCAGTGATTCGGATATGTAGGTAATAATAGCTCATTGTGGATTTTTTTTTCCTTTGAGATGTTGTTGTATACAATAGTTATTAATTTCAGGTGTTCATAGTGGTTTTATTTTGCATTTCCCTGATGGTTGATGACGTTTAAGACTTTTTCACATGCGTATTTGTCACCTTACACCCTTTTTAATGAAGTGTCTATTCATGTCTCTTACCCATTTTCTAATTAGATTGTTGTCTTTTACTGTTGAGTTTTGAGTTCTTTATACATTCTAGAAATTGCTCCTTTGTTGACTATGCTTTGCAAGTATTTTCTCCCAGTGTGTAATGTTTTCTCTTCAGAAAAAAAGTGTTTAATTTCAGTGACATCCAGTTTATCAATTTTTCCTTTTATGGATCACATTTTTTGTGTGTCAAGTCTAAGAACTCTGTCTCTAGTTCTAAATTCTAAAGATTTTTGTCATTTTTTCTTTAAGTTTATTACAGCTTTATGTTTATGTCTATGATCTGTTTTGACTTAATTTTTGTATAAGGTGTGAGATTTCAGTGCAAAGAGATTCTTTGTGGATGTTCAGTTGTCTTAGCACCATCTGTTGTGAAGGCTATTTTCTCCTCTGTTGAATTTTTTTTTTTTTTTGCACCTTTTCAAAAAAACAGGTGAGCAGAGTTGTTTGGGTCTGAATCTGGGTTCCCCATGACCTTGTGTATATCTCTCTGTCATTAACACACAGCCCTGAACCCTGTAGCTACACAATGTCCTGAAATCAGGTAGACTGATTTTTCCCACTTTATTCTTCCTTTTCAAAATTATTTAGGCTATCTATTCTGTTTTGTATGTCTATACACATTTTATTGTTTTAATGTTTATTCTTGGCTGTGCTGGGTCTTCATTGCTGTGGGGGTTTTCTCTGTGTGAGTGGGAGCTGCTCTCTAGTTGAGGTTCATGAGCTTCTCATTGGAGAGGCTTCTCTTGTTGCAGAGCACGGGCTCTAGAGTGCAGGCTCAGTAGCTGGGCACGTGGGGTCAGTTGTCCCATGGCACATAGGGTCTTCCGGATCAGGCATTGAACGTGTCTCCTGCATTGGTAGGCGAATTCTTTACTACTGAGTCACCAGGGAAGCCCTCCATGTAAACCTTTAGAAAAGGCTTATCTGCATCTGCAAAAAAAAACCTTGTGAGATATTGATAAGAGTTGTTTTAAGCCTCTCAGTCAGTCTGGGGAGAACTGGCATCTTTATTGAGTCTTCCAATCTATAATACCTTATGTCTTCCCATTTACATAGTTCTTCTGTGATGTTTTTCATCAGCATTTTGCTGTTGTTAGCATTCAGATCCTGTACACGTTTGGTTAAGTGTATAATACAAGTATTTCATTTTCATTAGACTGATTGAATGGCATTGTGAGAATATCTTTATTAGCTCTCAGAGGGTTGGGGTGGGGATTTTCTATGTAAACAGTCAGGACATCTATAAAGGTAGTTTTCTTTTTTCTTTCTTAATCTGCATGCCTTTCATCTATTTTTTTCTTAGGTTTGTGGACTGGCTAGCATTTCCAGTACCATGCTGAGTAGGAGTGGTGAGAGTGGACACCTTTTGCCTAGTCCCAGATCTTAGAGGGAAGGCAGACAGTCTTTCACAGTTAAGTTTAAAGTTAACTGTAGGATTTTCATAGAGGTTCTTTATCAAGTTGTAGAATTTCCCTTCTGTCACAAACCTGCTGAAAGTTTCTATCATAAGTGGGCATTGGATTTTATCTAATGCTTTTGTGTCATGATTCTGGGTGGCACCAGCAATAAAGAATCAGCCTGCTGATGCAGTGAGATGCAGGAGACACAGGTTTGATTCCCGGGTGGGGAAGATCCCCTGGAGAAGGAAATGGCAACCTGCTCCAGTGTTCTTGCCTGGAAAACTCCAAGGACAGAGAGGAGCCTGGTGGCTACTGTCCATGGGGTCCCAAAGAGTGAGACACGACTGAGTGACTAAGCACAAATTATAATCACATGAGTATGGTTTTTTAGCTTGTTGATACGGTGGATTTCATTGAGTGGTTTTGGACATTGAACCAGTCTTGCATACATGGAATGAATCTCACTTGGCCTTGGTATATAGTTCTTTTTATATTTTGCTAAATTCCACTTGCTAGTATTTTGTCAAAGAGTTTTGTGTCTGAGTTCATGAGAAATGTTGGTCTACAGTTTTCATTTTTGGTATTGTTTTTGGTATCAAGGTAATAGTAACTTTATAAAGTAAGTTGGGAAGTGTTTCTTTCTTGTCTGTTTTCT
>SJYQ01000909.1:841593-869343 GCA_006410935.1 Redunca redunca | reverse complement strand
GACTCTGTGCGACCCCATAGATGGCAGCCTACCAGGCTCCCCCGTCCCTGGGATTCTCCAGGCAAGAACACTGGAGTGGGTTGCCATTTCCTTCTCCAATGCATGAAAGTGAAAAGTGAAAGGGAAGTCGCTCAGCCGTGTGCGACTCTTAGCAACCCCATGGACTGCAGCCTTCCAGGCTCCTCTGTCCGTGGGATTTTCCAGGCAAGGGTACTGGAGTGGGGTGCCATTGCCTTCTCCATAAGTATGTATAATTGAATCAATTTGCTGTATACCAGAAACTATCACAACATTGTAAATCAACTATATTTAAAAAAGAATAAGAAAATTTAACATCACAGGTTTTGTGTGTGTGTGTGTGCTCAGTTGCATCTGACACTTTGCGACCCCATGGAATCCCCCACTAGGTTCCTCTGTCCACAGAATTTCCCAGGCAAGAATACTGAAGTGGGTTGCCATTTCCTTCTCCAGGTGGTCTTCCTGGGTCAGGGATCAAACCTGTGTTTCCTACATTGGCAGGTAGATTCTTTACCACTTTAGCACAGGCAGATTCTTTAATACTGAGCCACCAGGGAAGCCATCCTGTGTACCAAAGCTGGGAGGGAAGGAGTTCCTAGCCTAGTGGGAGGGGTAGGCCAACTCCTGGTAGATGGCTTTTGAGTCTGCGTTTGGGCTTGTGCCCCTCAGAGAAACTGAGTTGGGTGGTGTGTCTCATGAATTGAGGACTCTGAAAAGGCCATGTTGGGGTCCATCAGAGGGTGACACAGTGTCGTGAAAGACTGCAGAGGCCCAAATGCGGTAAATAGGATAGGAGATGGGATATGAAAGCCCAGTTATGCACCAAGTTCAAGACAGAAACCCATGGTCTCCTCCTCCACCCGCCCAATCCCAGTTTAGAGAGGCTTATTCCTTAAATTCTTTGGCCATTTCTTCTCTGATTTACCTCCGTATTTATATCTATGTCTCTGCTGCATTTTCTTATCTTTTCAGTTATAGATACTACTGCCATGATCTGTTTCTACCCATGGAACGACTCGACACACACATGGGCTCTTCCCATCCCTACCCCCACCAACCAATTTTCTGACACTGGCTAGCTGTCACACATTTCAGTAAACTCTGACACCCTCAACCTGGAGTTAGCTCTGTATGTACCTGCGTGCTAAGTAGCTTCAGTCATGTCTGACTCTTTGAGACTGTATGGACCATAGCCCTCCAGGCTCCTCTGGAGGGGAGGAGGAGTCCATGGGAGTCTCCAGGCAAGAATAACTGGAGTGGGTTGCCAGGCCCTCCTCCAGGGGGGTCTTCCGGACCCAGAGTTGAACCCACAACTCTTATGTCTCCTGCATTGGCAGGCGGGTCCTTTACCACTGAGCCACCTGGGAAGCAAGTCACACAAATTAAGGGCTCAGTGCTACAAGACTGTCTCCTCTTAAGAAGCCAGTCAGCAGTCAACCTCTTGTACTTTTGACTCCTTTGCTATAAACCAGGGGTTCCCACAGCCCCCTCCTTCAGTTCAATAATTTCTAGGATGGATCATAAAACTAAGGAAAAGTTTACTTACTACTTTCAATTCTTGTGAAGGATACAACTCAGTTCAGTTCAGTTGCTCAGTCATGTCCGACTCTTTGTGACCCCATGAACTGCAGCATGCCAGGCTCCCCTGTCCTCCACCAACTCCCAGAGCTTACTCAAACTCATGTCCATCAAGTCAGTGATGCCATCCAACCATCTCATCCTCTGTCATTTCCTTCTCTTTCTGCCTTCAATCTTTCCCAGCATCAGGGTCTTTTCCAATGAGTCTGTTCTTCACATCAGGTGGCCAAACTATTGGAGTTTCAGCCTCAGCCTCAGTCCTTCCAATGAATATTCAGGACTAATTTCCTTTAGGATTGACTCTTTTGATCTTTTGCAGTCCAAGGAACTCTCAAGAGTCTTCTCTAACACCACAGTTCAAAAGCATCAGTTCTTTGGCACTCAGCTTTCTTTTTAGTCCAACTCTCACTTCCAGTAGTGAGACTGGACTCACATGACTACTGGAAAAACCATAGCTTTGACTAGATGGACTTTTGTCAGCAAAGTAATGTCTCTGCTTTTTAATATGCTTTCTAGGTTGTTCATAGCTTTTCTTCCAAGGAGCAAGCATCTAATTTCATGGCTGCAGTCCAACATCTGCAGTGATTCTGAAGCCCGAGAAACTAAAGTCTGTCACTGTTTCCATTGTTTCCCCATCTATTTGCCATGAAGTGATGGGACTGGTCATAGCTTTTGGACTGCAAGGAGATCCAACCAGTCCATTCTGAAGGAGATCAGCCCTGGGATTTCTTTGGAAGGAATGATGCTAAAGCTGAAACTCCAGTACTGTGGCCACCTCATGCGAAGAGTTGACTCATTGGAAAAGACTCTGATGCTGGGAGGGATTGGGGGCAGGAGGGGAAGGACACGACAGAGGATGAGATGGCTGGATGGCATCACTGACTCGATGGACATGAGTCTGAGTGAACTGTGGGAGTTGGTGATGGACAGGGAGGCCTGGCGTGCTGCGATTCATGGGGTCGCAAAGAGTCGGACATGACTGAGTGACTGAACTGAACTGAACTGATGGGACTGGTTTGCCATGATCTTAGTATTCTGAATGTTGAGTTTTAAGCCAACTTTTTCACTTTCTTCTTTTCCTTTCATCAAGAAAGAGGCTCTTTAGTAGTTCTTCACTTTCTGCCATAGGGTGATGTCATCTACATATCTGTGGTTATTGATATTTCTCCATCTTGATTCCAGTTTGAGCTTCATCCAGCCTGGCATTTTGCTTGATGTACTCTGCATATAAATTAAATAAGCAGGTTGACAATATACAGCCTTGATGTACTCCTTTCCCGATTTTGAACCAGCCTGTTGTAGAATGTCCGGTTCTAACTGTTTCTTCTTGACCTGCATACAGATTTCTCAGGAGGCAGATAAGGTGGTCTGATATTCCCATCTCTTTAAGAATTTCCCACATTTTATTGTGATCCACACTGTCAAAGTCTTTGGTGTAGTCAATAAAACAGAAGTAGATGTTTTCCTGGAACTCTCTTGCTTTTTCGATGATCCAATGGGTGTTGACAATTTGATCTCTGGTTCCTCTGCCTTTTCTAAATCCATCTTGTACATCTGAGGAACAGACAAATGAAAGAGATGTACAGAGCAAGGCCTGGGGCAACAAAGTCAAGGGACAGTGAAGCCGCAGGCACACCCGCTCCCAGCACCTCAATGTGCTCACCAGCCCGAAAGCTCTCCAAACACCATTGCTTAGGGTTTTATGGAGGCACAATTGATTAAATCACAGGCAATTAGTGATTAACTCAATCCCCAGCTCTTTTCCCTTTCCTAGAGGTCAGGGGAGATCCCATCTTTTAATTCTGTGATTCTAACCCTTTAACCCCACTGTTGGTTTCTCCAGCAACCAGCCCCTATCTGGAACTCATTTAGGGGCGTACTGAGTCACCTTATTTGCATAAACTCTTATTATGAACAACAAAAGATACAACCTTTATCTCATCACTCAGGGAGTTTCGAGGGTTTTAGGATCTCTGTGCCAGGAACTGGGAACGAAGACCAAATGTGTATTTCTTCTATTATTTTTAAATTTTATTTGTTATTTATTCGGCTGTGTTGGGTCTTAGTTGCATCATGTGGGATCTTTCATTGCAGCGCATGGACTCTCTACTGTGGTACATGGGCTCCAGAGCAGGCAGCCTTCAGCATTATTGTGGCACTTGGGCTTAGTTGCTCTGTGGCATGTGGGATCTTAGTTCCCTGACCAAGGATTGAACTCTCATCTCCTGCATTGCAAAGCAAATTCTTAACCACTGGACAGGCCCTAGGAAAGTTTCCAAATATATATTTCTTATGATACTACCATATCATAAAAAGCAGAGACATTACTTTGCTGACAAAGGCCCATCTAGTCAAAGCTATGGTTTTTCCAGTAGTCATGTATGGAAGTGAGAGTTGGACTATAAAGAAAGCTGAGAGCCAAAGAATTGATGTTTTTGAACTGTGGTGTTGGAGAAGACTCTTGAGAGTCCCTTGGACTGCAAGAGATCAAAACAGTCAATCCTGAAGGAAATTAGTCCTGAATATTCATTGGAAGGACTGAGGCTGAGGCTGAAACTCCAATAGTTTGGCCACCTGATGTGAAGAACAGACTCACTGGAAAAGACCCTGATGCTGGAAAAGATTGAAGGCAGCAAGAGAAGGAAATGACAGGGGATGAGATGGTTGGATGGCATCACTGACTTGATGGACATGAGTTTGAGCAAGCTCTGGAGTTGGTGATGGACAGGGAAGCCTGGCATGCTGCAGTCCATGGGGTCACAAAGAGTCAGACACGACTTAGTGACTTAACTGAATTGAACTGATGCTATTACCATATCACAACATTATTTATTGACTTCCTAATATAAAGGATTTAACTCTTTTACACTCTTTATTCATTTCCAGTCCCATCTTTAACTTCATCACAGCACAAGGTTTGGTTAAATCAATGTTTAGTGTTTACACTAGTATGGCAATATAAATACCATATAAGCTGACCCATGTAATATACTATGCTTCCCTTTCTTCCTTGTGTAAGTTTTTGTTTTCCTTGGAGTGAATAATCCCTTTATTTTACTGGGCTTTCAACACACTCATGTCGTTCTGCCTACATCAACAGCTTCTCAGTAATATCTTCACCTTCAAGCACAGCAGGTAATTTATCACTCATCCTCCACCTTCCCAAGACCTCTGCAGTCAATTGTATTTTGCAAAACTGGCCACAGCAATATTTCCTCTCCCACAAGCTCTTCCAGAATCTTTTCAATACACATCAAAGGCAGTGTCTATCTGACTTTTCTTGAACCTGGGTGGGAGCCTGTGATTACTGTGACAGATTGTGGTAGAAGTGACAGTGTGTGGTTTTTGACACCAGGACATAAAAAGACAGCTTGTTTTCTGCCTGGCTGTCTCTCTTAAGGCTCTTACTCTTAGAAGCCGGTCACTACTGAGAGAAAGCCCAAACCGGCCCAGATGGGCAGAGCACAGAGTGAGGCCTGAGACCTCCAGCTGACAGCTAGCACCAACCACCAGAAAGGTAAGTAAATGACCCTCTCAGATAATTACAGCCCTCAGGCTTCTCTAAGACTGTGAGCCAGTTGTGACTCCATGTTGGATCTGTTTCTTTGACTTTAACCTTTGCTTATCATTGCTTTTATTATTATAATCATACATAATGCCCTACCTCAGAGAAGCAGAGTTCTCTGCCTGACTGTTAAAGTTCTTTCATTTAGCTCACAGCTGCCCACCTGTTCAAGCCTGCAGAAAAGAAGAAATGAGCACATCCTCTCTTCAAGGCTGGCCATTCCAGGAGATATCTGTGAAACTTATGACCTTTGTACATTACTTCCTCACCTCCTCTCCCTCTCAGTTCTATAAAAAAACCTGCCATCCAGACCCCCCATAAAGATGGTTATTTTGAGACATCAGTCTGCCATCTTCTCGGTCAGCTGGCTTTCTGAATAAAGTCACACTCCTTGCCTTGGGCTTCCCTACTGTCTCAGTGGTAAAGAATCTGCCTGTCAATGTAGGAGATACAGGTTCAATCCCTGATTTGGGAGGATCCTACATGCTGCAGAGCAACAAAGCCTGTGTGCCCCGACTATCGAGCCTGTGCTCTAGAGCCTGGGAGCTGCAACTACGGAAGCCCATATACCCTACAGCCTGTGCTCTGCAGCAAGAGAAGCCTGTGTACTGTGACTGCGGAGCAGCCCCCACTGGCCACAATAGAGAAATGCCTGTTCAGCAAGGAAGACTCAGCACAGCCATAAATGACTAAGAAATATTATTTTAAAAATCAAGTGGTATTCCTTGCCTCAACACCTCGTCTCTTGGATTTATTGGTCTTTTATGCAATGAGCAGAGTGAGCTTGGACTCAGTAACACTTTGAGTCTTTCAGCTCTAGACATTGGGCAGCAGAGATAAGCCAACCCCTCTGTGCCCTGTCTGAATTTCTGACCCCCCAAACTCATATGCACAGTAAGTAGATGTTTTCCACCACTGAGTTGTGTTACACTGCCACAGTAAAGGGAATACTTCTGTAGTTGCCAGCCTCCAAGATGGCCCCAGGGATCCCTGTCTTTTGATACTCCCATCTAGCGTGGTCTTCTCCCACCTTATATAAGGGTTGGTCTCTGGTGACTGATGGAATACTGCAGAAGTGATGGTATGTTAGCTCCAAGGTTAGAATATAAGGGACATTGTGGCTTCTGTCCTGGCTCTGTCCCCTTCTCTGCCGGACCAATCACTCTAGAGGAAGCCGGCTCCCATGTGGTGAGTGGCCTTTCCCGGGAGGCCCACAGGACAAGTGAGTAACTCAGGACCCTTGCCAGGCACCCACATGAATGGGCAGATCCTTCAGCTCTTGTGAAGTCTTCGAATGACTGCAGCCTTGTCTGCATGAAAGACCCTGAACCAGAAGCAGATTTTTGAGCCTTAGAAACTATAAGATAATCAATGTTCATTGTTTTAAGCTGCTCACCTTTGGGGTTGTTACCCAGCGGTGTTTATCCTACCTGGGAGGCTCCCTTGTCTTCTTGTTTCAGTCTGAAGAGACTCTCCCTATGCCTGAAGTACACTGGATTTCCTTTCATCCTCATCCTAGGAATTCTCTTTCCTTTTCCCCTAGATCTCTGTTTTCCTCTTTATAATTGTAATTTCTCATTTTGGTAGAGCATACTATTCAGTAGCATCCTAAGAAAGAGTTCATTGAGGGAAATTATTTTGAGAGCTTGCATGATGGATACTGTCTTTTTCTAGCCTTATATTTGTTTGTTAGATATCAGGGTCTAGAATTTTAGGTCGAGAATATTTTTTTCATTCAAGAATTTGAATGCATTGCTTCCTTTTTTGCCTGCCTTTCTATGTTGCTATTGAAAATTATGAATCTTTGTATGTGGCTGATATTGGTTTCTGTTTTCCCTTTCTGAGAACTTTTAGGAAGCCCCAACTTGTAGGTGGTGGTCTGAAACCAGACTATCTGGTTTCAAATCTTAGTTCCAACAATTATTGTCTGGGAAAGTTTTTTTGCCGTCCCTGTGCCTCAGTAAAGTGGGGATAATAATGGTACCTACCTCACAGTGCGGTGCTTCCCTACTCCCATTGAGGTGGCTCCTTCTCAGATGAATAAGTGTCCTAGACCATTTCTGAGGGAGCATTAGAATGGGCTTGGCAAGCTTTATCTGTAAAGGAAAAGATAGTAAATACTTTCGTCATTGTGGGTTATACAGTCTCAAACAGCTATTCAACGCCGCCATTATGGTGTGAAGGCCGCCAGAGACAAACGTAAATGTATGAGCACGGTTGTGCTTCAATAAAACTTTATTTACACAGTGGCACACTTTGGCCCGCTGAGCATAGGTTGCGGATCCTGATGGGGAAGGCACTCTATCCTCTCCCTTGTGTGCTTTCTCTTCGACTCTCTCTCAGAGGTCTAGCGACGCCCCCTGGTGGAAGCATCTCAGACTAGAAAATCCTACTCTCTCCAGTGTAGGTCCCCCAATTCGATTGTACTAAAATAAAAGCAGGGTTGTATTTTGCAGTGTTAATGAAATAACCTGAAGGAAACTTTGGTGACGATGGGAGCCGATTACCAACTAAGTTATACCTGAATTTGCATTATTGTGGGCTTTTCGGTCACAGTTTCACTGTCTTTAAACCAATGCAGAAAATGCTTAACCCTTTATCTTTTTATTTCATGTTGGAGTACAGTTGATTTACAATGTTGTGTTAGTTTCAGGTGTACAGAAAAGTGATTCAGGTATACATATACACATATAAATTTCCTTGTATTATTTTAATATCAAAAAAACAACAATGCTATGGCACGTTTCATCATTAATCCCAGGTCATGCTTGGAATGAGAAGATGAAAACTACCATCTGGGGACTTCTCTGGTGGTCCAGTGGCTAAGACTCCAAGCTCCCAAATCAGAGGGCCCGGGTTTGACCCCTGTTTGAGGAACTAAGATCTCCCGTGCCACAATTAAGATCTCGAATGCTGCAACTAAAGATTCTACATACCACGACTAAGACCTGGCACAGCCAAATTTAAAAATTAACAAAAATAAAAGATTTTTAGGACTTCTCTGGTGGTACAGTGGATAAGAATCTGCCTGCCAGTGTAGAGGACACAAGTTCGATCTCTGGTCCAGGAAGATTCTACTTGTCGAGGAGCAAATAAGCCCATGTCCCACAACTACTAAACCTGCACTCTAGAGCCCTTGAGCACTACTGAAGCCCATGTGGAATCCCAGGGACAGGGGAGCCTGGTGGGCTGCCGGCTGTGGGGTCGCACAGAGTCGGCCACGACAGAGGCGACTTAGCAGCAGCAGCAGCAGCATCAGGTGCCCGTGCTCTGCAACAAGAAAAGCCACCACAATGAGAAGTCCCTGCATGGCTACGAAGAGAGTACACCCTGCTCTCCACAACTAGAGAAAGCATGTGCACAGTAATGAAGACCCAGAGCAACCCAAAATAAAAATAAATAAATACGTTTAAAAAAATAAAGTATTTTTTAAAAAAGAAAGTTACTGTCTGATCCTCAGGAAACTGAGTGCTGTGCTTAGTCACTCAGTTGTGTCCAACTCTTTGCGGCCCCATGGACTTGTAGCCCACCAGGCTCCTCTGTCCATGGGATTCTCCAGGCAAGAATATTGGAGTGGGTTTCCATGCCCTCCTCCAGGGATCTTCCTGACCCAGGGATGGAACCCAGGTCTCCCACATTGCAGGCGGATTCTTTACTGTCTGAGCCACCAGGGAAGCCCAGGGAACTGAATAAGCAGGTAATTTACAAAGTGTCGATCTGCGATCTGCGACAGATTTTCGGCCAATCAAGTTAGCAAAGACTAAAAAAAACACAACAAAAGATACAATTAACACTTGTCAGGATGTGTTGAAAAGGGTGCTTTGTTGATTTCTGATATCAGGCTAATTGGAACACAGTTTGGCTAAATTAACCTTTTGTTGTTACCTCCATCCCTCTGGTTCTCTGCCCACTTCTTTCTTGGACCTGTGTGTCTTGCTTTGAGGATGGGAGTGGGTGGGTGGAGAGCAGTTTCCTTCTCACTTCCCATTGCCTCTTGGGGAAGCCCCCCCACCCCAAATAAGCTGCCATTAGATGTCTCCGTCCCCCAAAGACCAGGAAGAACTCTGGCCCATTTTACAAGATCATTGGTGGCTGGAGGGGCTTCCTAGAAACTAACCAGGAGTTGCCCCTGCTGTCGTATTTCCAGCAGCGTACACATCGCACCCCTGTACAGTTCCTGGACCAGCTCACTTCACACCACATGGCCTTTGGCCACCCCTCACCTCGGTCCTCACCTGCCGAATCCCCCAGCTGCCATCAACAGCCCCCAGCTGGCTTTCTCTCCTTTTCTGGTCCTTTCTTCCAACATCATTAGGCTAGTATTAGTTAACATGTAGCTTTTTTTCCCCTTCATTTAAAATTCCAAATGCATGAACACTCCTTGTGAAAGTTAAAATAATTGAGAAGCATAGAAGGTAAAAAGGTGAGAGTCCTTCCTTCACATGACTTATCCTGGTCCCCAGAGTTGACCATAGTGAGTAGTTTGGTGTTCTTTCTCTGGCTCTCTGCTTGTCTTTCTTTTCAAGACCCGCAGGGCACAACCTTGATCCACTTGCTGCATTTTGGCTCCCCTCATATTGAGGGTGACAGGACGTATCCCTCAGAATGTGCAGATATAAGTAATGCTTGGGTGATGGCTGATGCTATTCTTTGGGAGCTGGCGGAAATGTCATTTCCAACCATGAAGGAGCCCAAGGATTCTCTCTCTCTCTCTGTCCTGTACGGAACCCTTCACTATGCTTTTATTTCCCACCTTACTCACACAACTAGTTCTCTTCTCACTTCATGTCTCTGAGCCCTTCTAGGGAAGGATTTTCTGGACCTCATTCCTAAACTGTGTTTCGGCCACTGCCAAACTCTGTGGCCTGTGTCAGATAAAGTCGTCAGATGATCCCCAAGGTAAAAACCTTGGTGGCTGAACAAGCAGGGTGATAGACTTGGGATTCTTCTGCTGTTTAATCTCCCACCTTGCTCTGTGTCCAAATATCCCCCCTGCGAATACTCCCACCTCCCAGTCCTCAGGTCCTGACCCCCATGGCATTTTACATAGCACCCAACTCCAATTTCTCCAGGAGCTCCTCTTTGCATCCATCAGACCCCTTCACTCCAGGCCTTGGCAGTCCACACACTGCAATGGACAGTCTAGTGGGCTGGCCACGTTCAAGCAGATCGCAGTGCTACAACAGGTCCTCTTCAAGAAGGGCCCCGGCAGTGCACTGGTACTGGCTCAAAGGGATCAGGTCGAGCTGAGAATCTGATCAGGGATTGGTGGGAGAGTAGAAGATGCTCAAAATCCCATCAATCAACAGGATTCTAAAGAAATTCGGAGGATGCTCCGAAGCTCCTTCAAGTGTGTCCTAAGGATGTTTTTAGAATGCCGGACTGCATTTCTAGGACTGCCGTTCTTGGGTGTAGGTTGCTCAACATGGGAGGATCCCCTTTTCCAGTTGGACTGAGAAAGGGAAAACTTCGTTTTACCGTAATACTACCTGGTTTTAATTTAAGCTGGGGGGATAATAGCCTGAAAGTGTGTCTCTAGTTTATAATACTATCTTACAAGTAGATCTCTATTGCAACAAGGTGGGAAAGTGGACTGCGACCCCCTTGTGTTCAGGACTTTATGGCCCTTTATCATAATCCTGATCTGTCTAGTTCCTATAATCAAAAGCCTGAGGAATCAGAAAACTCTTCTGACATTCTAAATAATCCCCTTTTAACTTCTCCCAACTCTCAGGGGAGAAACCAAGCTTCACCCACTCCTCTAAGTTTGCTTACCCCTCCAGATTCTTCTCAAACTAAGGTACCACCTCCCCAGAGGGATAACTCCTGCTGGGGCAAGGGTTATTTGTTTTATCAGCCTGTTATCAAGGGTCAGTTTGAGCACTATCTGGTCTAAATTTTAGCTATGAATCTATGACTACAGAAAAAGAGAATTTTGTTTTTTTACATTGTGTGGCTACAATACTCTTTAGACTCTAGAGAAAAGTTTGTTTTGAAATTGTAAAACCTGCCTTTTTTTTTGTTTTTTTTTTGCATGTGCAATTAGAGAAAGCTAACTTGTTAAAATACTTTTTCTTCCCCCAGAATTCTGACCTTGAGGGAACAAGTACTTCTATGGGAACTTGCATTTCTCACTCTGTGCCTTGAGACCAAAAGATGAGGAAGAAGCCTTTTAAAATTAAACTTATTCCAACTGTTATTTACAACTAGTGAGTTTTATATTGTGATATTTGATTTATGACTAAGTTTAGAAAAGAAAGCTATGTGATCGCTCATGTCTGTCTACCTTTGTGTGAGTTATGCTTGTCTTTACCTTTAGATGGTATTATTAGAATTAACTTGTCAATGAGCTCTACTTAATTGGCTTAAAGGATATTAACTGTTTATGTAAATTCTGGAAAATACAGAAGGTAAATGACTAGAATTAATTTCAGGTTTGTGTGAACTGGAAAATATTCAGTATTCAATTAATATCTGGTATTAATGTTTAGACTTGTGAATCTAATTAATATAGACATGTCTTTAGAGTCATCAACATTAAATATAAAACCTTTATTTCATCAAGGTTTAATAGATGTCAAATAAGATTTTATTATACCTATTGCAAATTTGTCAGCATGTAAATAAATAAAGACTTTGGTGTGATAAAATTTTTATAAGTAAATGAAATGTAAATAAGACAAGAGCTTTTACGTAAACTCCATATGAATAATTATCCTTTAGGAATCTCTAGATAAAAATAGTCTCTCCAGATTTTCATAACTTGATATTTTAGTGTTGGACTCTTTTACATGATCTCTTTTGTACTTGTATTTGAAATCTAAGTTTCTGCCATTAGAGTGGTATCTTAAGCATCATGACCTGTTTGTAAGTTTTGGAGACTAAACTCTTGACAGTCACATTATTTGCAACTGTTTTCTCCCATTCTGTGGGTTGTCTTTTTGCTTTGTTTATTGTCTCCTTTGCTATGCAAAAGCTTTTGAGTTTAAGTAGGTCCCATTTACTTATTTTTATTTCCATTATTCTGAGGTTAAAAAAAAAGATATTGCTGAGATTTATGTCAGAGAGTGTTCTGCCTATGTTTTCCTCTCTGAGTTTATATTATCTGGTCTCATATTTAGGTCTTTAACCCATTTTGAGCTTATTTTTGTGTATGGAGTAAAAGAATCATCTAATTTCAATTTTTTAAAATTACATAGCTGTCTGGTTTTCCCAGCACCATTTGTTGAAAAGACTGTCTTGCCAACATTGTGTAGTTTTGCCTCCTTTGTCATAGATCAATTGACTATAGGTACGTAGGTTTATTTCTGGGTTCTTTATCCTGGTCCATTGATCTATATTTCTATTTTTGTGCCAGTACCATCCTGTTTTGATGACTGCAGCTTTGTAGTATAGCCTGAAATCAGGGAGCCTGATTCCTCCAGCTCCATTTTTCTTTCTCATGATTACTTTGGCTATTCAGGGTCTTTTTTGTCTTCATACAAATTTTAACATTTTTTCATTCTAGTTCTGTGGAAAATGCCCTTGGTAATTTGGTAGAGATTGCATCAAATCTGTAGATTGCCTTGGTTAGTATAGTCATTCTGATAATATTGATTCTCTTTCCATCTGTTTGTGTCTTCTTCATTTCTTTCATCAGGGACTTATAGTTTCCAGAGTACAGGTCTTTCAGGCAAATTAATCTTGATTTGACTATATGTGGTAGAAATGAGGGTAATTTTAGAGAAAATAATTATGTTTCAATGAATGTTAAATTCCAGTTTTGTTAATGGAGGTCTGTATTTACTAAGACTCATTTCCCAGGTAGTTCCTTGCTGTTATGTCACATTAATGTACAGTTTAATTGAATTATTAAAAGGACACTCTAGGTTTGTTTCTGGAGCTTGTGTCAGTAATCTCTTTGGATGAAGATCAGATGCCCCATGATCTGCAACCAGGGGATTATGCATATTGGAAAATACATAATTTAAAGGACTGTCTCCAACCTAGATGGAAGGACCCTTATCAGGTACTCTTAACTAGCTCATGCACAGTGAAACTGAAGGGATTGACTTGGATTAATTTCCACTCACAAAGGAACCCTGCACTGGACTGGCATGTAGAGAGGGTGACTGACCTCAAAATCATCTTAAAATAATTCTCAAACAGAAGAGTAACTCCACTCACACTAGGATGAGAAGAAGACAACATCAGAAGCAGTCAGCTTGCCCCAGATTATGGGCCTGACTCATATGATCATTTATAATGTTTAGTGACTTCTTGGACCTTTGCAAATGAATCAAATTTTCTACATTGTAGGCATGATACTACGCTAGTTTAAAAAATCAATCTAATTGTTGGGTTTGTGGCTAATTACCTGTGCTTAGTTAGTACTTTTGGGTTACCTTGGTGGATTTCTCCACTCCAAGGCTCTAATTGTTTGGCCCCATTGCAGTGCTCAGGAAATTTATTCTAGAAGAAAAAAACTATAGTCCTATTCAGAACACTATTGATATTACTAGATGGTATCCCCTTGCCTGGCCAATTAATAATGCCTGCTCTGACCCTGGCCATAAATATGAATTTTCCTCTATTACTCAAGTTTGATCAGAGCAACAAGTAAAATTTCAGCCAAAGAATAAATCCTCCCACAAGTATGGGATGGATTAATGTGGTTAACACAAGGCTATAGTAATTTAAGTTTAAAGGCTCTTATATGCTGTGGACACTCCAGTCTCTGGGGTCGCACAGAGTCGGACACGACTGATGCGACTTAGCAGCAGCAGCAGCAGCATATGCTGTGAACAGTTAAAATGTACTAGGGATAACCAGCTTAATAACATTAGGAAATTAAGTCAGATACCTTATGGACAATACCAATATATCAGTTAAGTTCAGTCACTAAGTTGTGTCCTACTCTTTGTGACCCCATGGACTGCAGCACGCCAGGCTTCCCAGTCCATCACCAACTCCTGGAACTTGCTCAAAGTCATGTCCATCAAGTCAGTGATGCCATCCAACCATCTCATCCTCTGTCATCCCCTTCTCCTCCTGCCTTCAATCTTTCCCAGCATCAGCATATATATATGCCTATATATTTATTTATATAAATATATATATTTATTTCCCAGCATCAACATCAGCATATATATATGCCAATATATAATTTCTCTGAAAATAAGAATCGGTACCGAGCAAACTAAGTCAGATGACCTGGGATATATTGGGCTGCACCTGGTGGAAGTTCTTGACTTGAGTTCTTACTAATACTGCTGCTAAGTCACTTCAGTCGTGTCCGACTCTGTGCGACCCCATAGATGGCAGCCCACCAGGCTCCCCCGTCCCTGGGATTCTCCAGGCAAGAACACTGGAGTGGGTTGCCATTTCCTTCTCCAACGCATGAAAGTGAAAAGTGAAAGTGAAGTCACTCAGTCGTGTCCGACTCTTAGCGACCCCGTGGACTGCAGCCTACCAGGCTCCTCTGCCCATGGGATTCTCCAGGCAAGAGTCCTGGAGTGGGGTACCATTGCCTTCTCCGACTAATACTGTTAACTATATTATTATCTATATTGCCTGTTTTGTAAAATTATTGTTTCTTACATTTCCAAATGTGTGACTGCGCCTCTGATAAAGTGATGACATGTAGCTCCATATGAGACTGATAATAGTGTAAGTCTAGATATGAGAAGAAGCAACAAGAGTGAATATTTTCTTGGGCCATAGAGACTAGTAAGAAAGGTGGTCCAGAGACTTTCTTTAAAAAATGATCTGTTTATTTACTCATTTTTAGCTGTGCTTGGTTTTCATTGCTGCCCACAGGCGTTCTCGAGTTGTGGTGGGTGGGGGCTACTCTTCTTTGCAGAGCTCAGGCTTCTCATTGCCGTGGTTCCTCCTGTTGTGGAGTATGGGCTCTAGACACGTGGGCTTCAGTAGCTGCAGTGCATGGGCTCAGTAGCTGTGGCACCCAGGCTCTGGAACACTGGGTCAGTAGTTGTGGCATACAGGCTTAGTTGCTCCACGGCATGTGGGATCTTCCCAGACCAGGGATAAAACCTGTATCCCCTGCATTGGCAAGTGAATTCTTAATCACTAGACCTCCAGGGACGCCCATCCCAGAGACTTCTGGCTGCTTTTAATAAGGCCTAGTCGGTAAAGCGTCTGTTTACAATGCGGGAGACCCGGGTTTGATCCCTGGGTCGGGAAGATCCCCTGGAGAAGGAAACGGCAATCCACTCCAGGACTATTGCCTGGAAAACCCCATGGACAGAGGAGCCTGGTGGGCTACAGTCCATGGGGTCACAAAGAATCGGACACGACTGAGTGATTTCACTTTCACTTTCAGTCCTGTAAGAGCACATTGAATAGCCTATCAGCAAAATCTTCACCACACCTGGAAATGAGCATCCTTAGCATGGAATGAAATGATTATGAAATGCTTCCAAATACATGGTCAAATTTATGACAACGAGGAGGCCTTGTCACCTACAAATTAGCACTGGTCACCAGCACTTACCAGCTGCCTCTACAAGGATTAAAGCATGAGCCACTGCAATGCAGACCTGCAGCATCTTGGAAGGGGTTCAGGGTGGAGATCAGGAATGAAGTGCTCTGTGCTCTGAGAAAAACTGGAAGAACAGGTCTTCAGATAGTCAGATGCTTTCAGGAGAAGACTTTATGAGCCAAAATTCTTGCATCTTTTCATACCTAAAGAAACACTAAAATCATTCATGATGATATCCGCTTTAGCTATTAAGGAGAAGATTCCAATTAAAAGTGCTATGGTTCAGACATCCAAGATAATACTAAGTGACGCTATGGGTGTGTTTCAGACAAGTTCTTGTACTTCTTGAGAACTTGTTTTATGAGCTCTGTCAGACTTGATGTCCCTAGCCATTCTTGAGACAACACTAGCTGGTAGCCAGTAGCTGTAACCTTACATTTTCAAGTGTCCTCTTGTAACTATGACACTTTTACATGATAAAATTGCTTTAGATCATACGTTACAAAAAGAGAAAAGACATGTGTAGTGACCAATAGCTCCTGTTACTTATGTGTTAATGCCACATCAAAGGTTAAAATTGACTTAGATAAAACGAGGCAACCAGCTCCAAGTCTCCTCAAAGTGTCAAGTACAGACTGGGTATCATGCTTATTCTCCTGAAAAGAAATGAGATCTATTTTGTTATTAACATTCAGGTGGTCACTCACCCAACTACTTCCAACTGGATCTGCTACCCTGACACCAAACATAGTGGGATAATAGAAGTAGACATCTGCTCTATATCACTCCAAATGGTTCCATTCCTTTGGACAGAATAACCCAAGAGCTGACTCTATCTGAACCAAGATCAGAACTGCTACCAAATGTAACCTAGTTCTTACTCCTGCTTGGACCCCTGGTTATAATTCTTTTACTGGTCTTTGGATCCTGTCTACTTAATCTACATGTCTAGTTTGTTCTTTTTAAGGACACAGTTTTTCCCAGACAAGATGATGGTACTGCCGAGATTCCAGCCATTCCTCAGGACAGATTCTGCTGGAATAACAACAGAAGTCACCCTGGGCCACTTAAGGAGACAGGACAAGAACTCTGTGACCCTGGCTAGGTAGGGTCTATGAGCCTCATGCTAGCCTGAAGAAGCTAAAGAAGATAGACCTCCAACCTTCATCCTCCCAATAAAGATTTCTTGGTGCTCAGGTCTTTCTGGGAGGATTTGAGACCAGAGATAGATAGGCTCCAGGTTAGACATTTACAGCCAGCCTCCTGTTTATACTTCCAGACAGAAATAACAACAGAAAGATAGTAAATAGCTGGACTTTTGTCTCTGGTGCTAAGTTACTTCAGTTGTGTCCAACTCTTTGTGTGACCTGCCAGGCTCCTCTGTCCATAGGACTCTCCCGGCAAAGATACTGGAGTGGGTTGCCCTTTCCTCCTCCAGGACTTTATCTCTGGTGGACACTTTTTGATAACAGTAATGGCAGGGGCAGAGAGGAACTGAGCCCTCTCATTCAGTTAAGAGATACAGAGACTACATATTTCTCATTCTTGAGATCAAGGAGACCTTCCTGGCTACACGTGCACAGAAAGGATCTTTGAAGGTCAAAAGGGGGCACCACCCTATAGTGGGTGATGTCAACCCACCCATAGGCCTCTTTACTGGAATCCATCTTGGCTTAAGAGATGTTCACATACAGGGAGGACTGTGAGTTAAAGCAAATACGACTCAGAGCCAAGCAAAGAAAGATGACTGGCCAAGAGGAAACACAGAAGAAATGACCCAACTAAGAGATTCAAAGTACCATGAGGGTACAGCTCTCTCTCTGAGCCAGTCCTGTGAGTCTATTCACACGTATTCTTTTTCCTCCTAATAAACAATTTACTCGTTTCACTACTTTCCATCTGTTTGTGGAAAAGCATTTATACACGACTAACAGGCCTTGTCACTGGCCACCTGCTCTCATGGTCCAGTGGCTAGGAATCAGTCCTCTCACTGCCACGGCCTGACCTCAATCTCTGGACTTCACTCCCTGGCTAGGGAATGGAAATCCTGCTCAAAGCCACTGCAGGCTGAGGCCACCTGAGAGCAAAGGGAATCACAGCCCTGGAAACTGGGCTGATTCCACGTATCTTCTATGACAGCATTTGACCACATCAACATGTTTTAAAAGTTGGCCCCTTCTTGGCTTCCTGGCCACCGCACACTGGCTGCTCCTCCTCACTTCCTCTGATGTCTTCTCTCATCTGCCCTTCTCTAAATGTTGGTGTTCTTCTAGGCTCTGTTCTCCTCTCTCTTAGTTGACTGGGCACAGAACATCAACCCTCTTCTTCAGACATGCAACCACATACCAGCTGTTGAAACATGTGCTGAGCTAAAGCTGAGTGCAGGGAGGGATTTTTTTGGTGGTCCAGTGGCTAAGACTCCATGCTCCCAATGCGGAGGGCCAGGGTTTGACCCCTGATCGGGGAGCTAGACCTGACATAGTGCGACTGAGAGTTCACTTGCCACGACTAAAGATTCCGCATGCCTCGACAAGGATGGAAGATCCTGTGTGCCGCACCTAAGACCCAACACAGCCAAAGAAATAAATAAAAAATAAACATTAAAAAAAAAAAAGTTGAATGGAGACCAAGTATGGCTGAATGTCCAACCTGGGAGGTACAAGTGAGTTCTAGCCCTGTGCCAACCAGGGTCCATATCCACGTGGAAGATTGCTACTGTTACTGCTACTGCTGCTGTTATTGAATGAAACGTGAATCTGCTCATCTGCTGGCAGTAAAGCCAAGCTGCTGACACTGGGCTGTGGTGAAGGAAAGTGCATTTCTTATTGCAAGGCACCATAGAAGGAGTCTGGGACAGCTAGTGCTCAGAAAGCCTGAGCCGAGTTCCCAGTGGGTTTCAGCAAGGCAGTTTTAAAGGGCAGATGAAGGAGAGGCGTCCCAGGGCACATGATCAGCCCATGGACAATTCTCAGATTGGTTGATGGTGAGGTAACAGGGCAGTGTCACAGGGGCTAACATTATCAGTCTTTAGGCAAGAAGCCTGAGCAGGTAGTTCATTTCTTCCATTTGGAGGGGGTTTTAGCTTCTGTAAAAAGCTCAGGAAGTGTGCATCAGATACTGTTTTCTAGGGATTTCAGAGAGGAGCTCAACGCAAAGGTGTGGGGAATGGAGTCTGTCCTGGAAAGGCTCTATAAGGGTATTTTTTGACTCCCCTGTTGCCACTACTCCTGGTATTTAGGTTGGCTGAAGAGGAACTTAGACCTTATTGTAGAAGTAGACAGCTTTCAGTCCCATCACCACCATTACCAATATCCCTTTGCATCCACAATGGTCATGGGAGTTATTACATGACCAGCTTAGGAAGGGAGTATGAAGATTTGGGTCTGAGGCCATGAGGGGAGGCAGGACCAACAGGAGTGATGAGAGGATGTCATGGCATCTCTATCTGCTGGACTCCACAGAATGGGTTTGTGCCCCCATCATTAAAAGTGTGAAGAACATGTGCTATAGAATTGCTTTTCAAGAATCTTTTCTTAGGAGATGAGTGGCATATATAACACACATAAAGAAAAGTTCATGATTTCCCTGGTGGGCCAGTGGTGAAGAATCAGCTTTCCAATTCAGGGTACATGAGTTTGATCCCTGGTTCACAAACTAAGATCGCTCGTGCTGCGGAGCAACAAAGGTACCACAACTACTGAGTCTGCATGCCGCAACAAACAAAGACCCAATGCAACAAAAAAGAAAAAAAGAAAAATTCATAAAACGTAAGTGGACAGCAAGAAGAATTGCTATAAAGCAAACACTCATATGGGGCTTCCCTGGTGGCTCAATGGCAAAGAATCTGCCTGCAATACAGGAGAAGCAGGAGATGCGGGTTTGAGCTGTGGCTTGGGAAGATCCTCTGGAGAAGGAAATGTCTACCCATTCCAGTATTCTTGCTGGGAAAATACCATGGACAGAGGAGCCTGGAAGGCTACGGTTCATAGGGTCGAAAAGGGTCAGACATGACTGGCAACTGTACATCCATGCATGCAAACACTTGTATAAATAACCACCACCGAGATCAAGAACTCAAACAATCCACCCTCTAAGAGCCAGCCCCCACATACTTCTTTACTTTTGAAACCTTTTCCTTCCCACCCTCCAAAAGGAAACCATGTTCCCGAGTTTTTGGTAATCACCCCCTTTGCTTTTCTTTGCAATTTTATCACCTTAGAATGAATCTCTGAATCATGTCATTTGATTTTGCTTGTTTTTGAGCTTTATGTAGATTTATGGAAAATATTTTTTGTGTGAGTATTTTCTTTCACTTAACTTCATGTTTGTGAACTGCATGCATGCTATTGTGTGGAGTGCATTCTCACTGTTCTTCAGCCTCCCATCCACTGTGTAAATTAACCACACTTTTTAAAAAGAAGCTCATTCTACAGTTGAAGGACGACAGGATTGTCTGTCTTTTATGAGTGCCTTTGTGACTGTTGGGGAAGCAAGCAGTTGCAGTGATGCAGCCATGGGAAGGGCCACTCGTGTGCAGAATCCACTCTCTGTGGGGCCCCGAGACCTCTCTGCATCGTGAGCATTGGGAGGTGGCACTTCAACGCCAGCACATTCTCACAAGGAACACTGTCAGCTGGTGGCCCCTTGATGTGGCTTCTTGCATCTCAGTCTGAAGCAGAGAGAAAGAACTTGGCAACTCTTGTGTCTTCAGACTGCAGTGGAAAACTGGTGTGTGAGTGCAGATGTAGTGGCTTTTTATTTTTCCTGCCATGCTGTGTAATTTGTGGGATCTTACTTCCCTGACCAGGTATTGAACCTGGACCCTCTGCAGTGAGAGTACAGAGTCCTAACCACTGGACTGCCCGGGAATTTTCTAGATGAGTCTTCTCTTTGGATATGGGGATGGGGTGCAGGTGACAGGCTGAGGGGGATTGTAATTTGGGTTTAAGTGTAAATGTCCATATAGTGAATCCACTGTAGCCTAGTTCTGTCACACCTGTTGACTAGTGGGGAAGGGGCTCTTGTCAGACCACCTCGGTGGGTGAGTGTGTTTCTTGCTGGGTCTCTGATGGGTTTTTGTTGGTGGCACAGGAGTAGAAGGGCCTGCCCCCTTCCTGCTGACTAATCCTGCAGCTGATACAGATCATCAGGATGACCCTGGAATGAAACACTCACATCTGTCCAGATCAGCGATGACTGGTGGTGATTTTGCAGGGTCTGGAAGAGCTGCCCCGTGTGAGAGAAACAGGTCTGGCCCCATGCATTGTGTAAATGAAGCAGACTTTCTTTTCTTGCCTCTCTCTGTTTCAATGAAGATCATCTTCCAGAAGCTCCCAGTATCCTGGTTTCATAGATCCAATTATGTGATCCAAGCTGATTAAATGCTTATGTGTCAGGCGCTGGTTGAGGTACTTTTTATGAATGTGCATTTACATCTCAGGCATCACTCTGGTGAGGAAATGTGTATTGGTCAGCTTTTGCTGTGTAACATCCCTCCCCCCTCAAAGGTAATGTCTTAAGATAACAAACATTTCTCACATTACTATGGGTTTGTTGGGGGTTTATTCTGACTTGGGCTGGCTTGGCTGGAGCCGGATGGTCTAGGAAAGCCTCACTCACATGTCTGGCAGTTGGCCTGATGTCAGCTTGGGTGACAGTCACATGCCTCTCATCAATCAGCCCACACTTGTTCACATGATGCCAGAAAGGTTCTTAACAGCCAGAGAGAGTAAGCCCTAATGTGCAAGCTCATCTCCAGCTTCTGCTTGCATCACCTTTGCTGCTGTCCCATTGGTCAAAGCAAGTCACACAGTTCAAATTAGATTATGGAAGAAACCTCCTCAAGGTATGGCAGTCAATTCACTATAGACTCTTATCACCCCCATTTTACTGATGAGGAAACTGATGCTTAAAGAAGTTAAGGAACCCACCCTAGCTCACCTCACACAGCTCCTGTTGGAAAGAGCTCAGCTTCAAATCCAGGTCTATCCGGTGGTTAAGTTGGTACCTCAGGTTCTATTTATATTGCCTCCTTCCTCAGACCTGAGCACTTGTGTCCCAGTGCACCAGCTCCAGAGAGGAGCAATGAACTCACTTAACCAGCCTCCCCCAAAGGGCCACTCAGCCATAGAGCCTGGCAGTTGCCTTTGCAGCCAGCGGGGCTTAGCATCCTTGCACCTCTGGAGAAGAAATCCTCATGAATCCAGCTATTGCACTAGATTCTCTCCCTTGGATTAGGCTTGGGCGAGCACATTCCATAGAACGTAGGAAATAAACCGAAAGAATAAAAGATGGCGGGAGAAACGGGCCATTACGCCACACATAAATGTGTTAGCTCAATGGGCAACCATTAAACACCCGCTGTGTCTGAGCAGGGATTGCTCAGGAGAAGTGCAGACAGGGGAACAGTTATTCTCTGAAGTGCTATTTTCAACAATGTGTGTTAAGGTAACGTGTTGACACGATGGTGCTGTTAGGTAGTCAGAGCAGAAAAAAAGGGGAGTCCAAAACGGCAGTTAGAAAGCAGATGAAAAGGAGAACAAAGAAGTCCAAGGACTGGAGTGGGAACCTCCGGTGGGAAAAAAGTGGCCCCTTCCTGATCAATGGCAGATATTGATGGGGCCCACATGGGGTCTCACTGATAAGATGGCTTGTTATGCCAACCTCGCAAACAAAGAATAAATCACAGTGACCCTTGAGACTGACCAAATTGCCCAAATGGCATCCTGTTATCTCACTGGTGCCTATCTTCTCAAAGCTGCCAGACCACCAGATTCCAGATCTCGGGCTACATAACCACGCCTCCAGAGGATTTTTCATGGGTGGGGTATAAGAAGGACTCTGTCGGAAAGGTAGGATGCTTGTTCTCCTTAAGGGCCAGTCACCCTCTCTTTTCCCTCTAATAAATTTCCCTTTTCTTGCCTGACTGCCCAGCTCGCTCTCTTTTTCTCTGCATTCGCCTTACATATACGAGCCTTATTTTTATATATTCAAGAACCAATCAGGTTCCAATGGGGAGGAGACAAAAAGTATAAAAAAGGGAAGCCAAGACAGGTTGGGGCCACTCCTTCCGGGCCGCGTGCCCTCACTTCTCGGGGTGTACGATCTGCTGTCTGCTTAATAAACTCTTGGGCTGTAACTGAGCTGTAACACGGGTACATCATTTCAAAGCTTTGCTGTGACGAGACGGAACCAAGGGAAAGGGACACACAGACAACTGACAGTGTTAAAGACGAGTCCCCAAATGAAGTGACTTCTGCGACCCTATGGACTGTAGCCCACTAGGTTCCTCTGTCCGTGGGATTCTCCAGGCAAGAACACGGGAGTGGATTGCCATTTCCTTCTCCAATACCAAGCCCATATCAATCAAACCAAGACTTAATTACAGATTTGAGTCTCCCAGAAATGGAATCTTACCCCAGTCAGAAATTGCCTGAGCAGCATTAATTAGGGGACCCGACAGACCCCTGACACCCCCTCTAAGAATTATAACCTCGATCCACTTTCTACCTAGTGCAGCTTCCTTGTTCCTGCTCCCTTCTGCCCATGAAATCTCTTGCCTTGTCTATTCTTTGGAACTCCTTTCTATCTGCTAGATTGAATACTGCTTGATTCGTGATTTGTTGAGTTGAAATTTAGTTTTTAACAATGGATATCAAGACTAAGATGAAAGACTCTTAGACCTGGAAGCTACAAGATAGTAAGATCTTAAGATTTAAGAGAGATGGGAGAAGCAGGACCTCTTTTCATAATACTGGCAGTTAAATTGTCAGAACCTGTACTTAGGCCGGAGATAGATGGGTCCCAGGCTGAGCAGCTGGAGTTTCTCCCTTGTGGACATATACTCCATAATAGCAGAAGAGAGGAGCTGAGCCCTGCCCAGATAAGAGATAAAAGACCACTTATACCTTATTCTCAAAGTCAAGGAGACCTTACCAACTACACATGCCCAGAAAGGCTCTTTGGCGATCATCACCTCATAGTAAGTGATGTCAAACTGTTGCAGGAAGGGGGAACCCTTCCAGGGCCCGAAACTGGGCTCTTGTCTAACACTCGGACATGAATTGTCCAAGGAGACACATGTACTGACGAAGCAAGAGATTTTATTAGGAAAGGGCACCCGGGTGGAGAGCAGTAGGGTAAGGGAAACCAGGAAAACAGCTCTGCCGCGTGGCTCGCAGTCTCGGGTTTTATGGTGATGGGATTAGTTTCCGGGGTGGTCTTTGGCCAATCATTCTAATTCAGAGTCTTTCCTGGTGGCACACGCATCACTCAGCCAAGATGGATGCTAGCGAGAGGGATTCTGGGAAGTGGGCGGACAGCCGGTGTCTCCTTTTGACCTTTCGCGAACTCTTTCGGTTGGTGGTGGCTTATTAGTTCCGTATTCCTTATCAGGATTTCCTGTTATAAAACAACTCATGCAAATGGTTACTATGGTGCCTGGCCAGGGTGGGTGGTTTCAATCAGTGTGCTTCCCCTAACAAAACCATCCATAAGCCTCTTCTCTGGATACCATCTTGGCTAAGAGATGTGTGTACACACAGGGGAGGACCTTGAAATAAACCTAATACAAAATCAGGTCCAGGAAAAGAGAGATGATTGGCCAAAGGAAACCCAGAAGAAATGCCCATAAAAGTGACTCAAACTACCACGAGGGTGTGACTCTCTCTGATTCACCCAGGTGTCCATCCACATGTACTCTTTTTTCCACCCCAGATCAGTTCCAACTTCTATGCATATTTGAGCCCACCATCTCTTTTTAACTTGAAGGTCTACTCCAAAAGGACTTTTTTTTTTTGGTGACTCCGGGAAAATGGGGTGAGCAGGCACGTTTGGGGTAAGGATTGGAAGAATAAAATATCTCCAAACTCCGTATTAGATTTGCAATCAAGCTGAAATTCTCAGTCCCCCAGGGCTTGTTGTTTGTAAGAATCAAACGAAAAAAAAGTTATTTGTAAGAAACAAAGATCTAGATTTGCATATGAATGTGGTGCCAATCAGTGCTCATTAGCAGAAATACAATGCCGCACCATTAGCAGGAAGGTAGCTCTGGCAATCGCTCATTAGGTTTGTAGATTCCAGTAAGTATTCTAAGGGATGCTTGGTGTCTGATGAGGCCAGAGGCCACAATCATTTCCCACCGTTTCTCCCCAGGGAAAGGCAATGTTCAGCAGGGTAACTGTAGTCTCCTCTTCCTGCTTTTCACTCACACATGCCTCAGACTTTCCTGTGCTGCTAGGGCCATAGGATATCAAGATTTTGAAGGACTGAGGCCTAGAGAGTCCCGTGGACAGAGGAGCCTGGTGGGCTGCTATCCACAGGGTCACACAGAGTCGGACATGACCGAAGCAACTTAGCAGCAGCAGCAGCAGGCATTTCTTGGTTAGGACATTACTTATGAAAAAGATGAGAAGTCAGGAGAGAATCTGTTTATCACACACACTCCCTTTCTTCGTTTGAGCAGAAGGACTCTTGATGGGCGGAAAGGAAACATACAGTGGGGCCACCACTTTGTGGAGGATCCTGGATGAGACTTTCAAAGGAGAGCAGACCTCTCTGCCTGAAGGGCTGGAGAATTGGGCAGGCACAACTTTGGCCTGCAAGAAAAGTAAGCAGCTTTGGCAAGAAAGAGCTCTCTGCAGGAGACCCTCTTGTCTTGTCACTAACCTGAAACCAGGCAGCCCCACGCTCTACTCGCCTAACCTGTTGGTCCTTTCTGTAGATCAAAGAAGTAGAAGTGAAGAATAAGTTCTTCACAGATAAGCAGATCTCTCCCCTAGCTCCCCCTTCAGTAATCATGGGGACACACTGTGAACAAGAAGGCATCTAAAGAAAAATCACAAGTTGCTGAACCTGCACACAAGCCCACACAAAGTGGGGATGACTCTAAGCCCCCCACCCCATCTCAGTGATTAACTCAGACCACCTCCCTTTTTCCCCTTCAAAGCTTTTACCTCTGAGCAGAATCTTTGGAAATGGTTTTTAGGGACTCTGAGTCCACCATCTCCCAGGATTGCTGGCATTCTGATTGAAAGCATCTCATTTTGACCAACATCGCTCTCTCTCTCCCTCTCTCTTTCATAGTGATTTTCAAGCAGCAAACAGCCAGACCTCATTGGGTAACAGACTTGTCTCAGGGGCTCACTTAACTAAGGGAAACTTTTTTAGCCTCTAGGCATTAAGGGACCTTCTAGGGCAACAGCAAGCACACAGGAGCTCAATAAGACAGTGGCTATAAACCCAGATGTTAGAATTACATGAACTTTGGTTCAAGTTCCAGCCTTTCCACCAGTCTCCTATGGTGATTCTTGGGCACATTAATGTTTGAGAACTGCTGAGCTGGCCTGTACTGTTTCTGACAGTTCATGCTCAACCCCAGGCACTTATACTTGAAGAGGCTGACTCCCAAGGTGAGGGCCACTCCTGTAAGCAAAGTGTAATGAAAATTTAATTTTCCTTAGACAGCAAGCATTGTTTTTCTCTTGTAATAGAACTTGCTTTTTAAATTTTTCATCTTTCAACTACCATCTGTACTCCATGGGATCTTGTTCTTCAGGGGTGGTGCCCTCTGCCCCCAGGAAGTGGCATAATTGGTCTAAACAAACCATGTTTTCCTATTCCCTCTACTTAATGATGGGCTTAGAGGTGGAGACATGAGGCATTTCTGGCCAATGAGACATGAATGGCGACTGTGCTGGGGCTCCTGGCAGAGGTTTTCCTTGTTGATCAAGGGGAGACAAAGAGGGAAGAAACAATCCCTCTCCTGACTGTGGATACTGTTGTGAGAAAATGCTGCCTGGAGCTTGGGCAGCCGTTTTGAGGTCATGAGGAAGCTCCTAGGAAAGGATGGTAGAATGGAACAGCAGAAAGAAGGTGGACTTTATGGATGTTACAGAACTGCTGAGTCCATCAGCTTTGCAGCCATCGTTTTATTATGTGAGATAATTACATTCCCTCAAAGTTTAAAGACAGATCCGTTGGTAGGTTTGTTGCTGCTGAAGTTTTCATTTAAAAAAGAGATGGAGATGTATACTCTGGAGACCTGAGAAAGGAAGTTTGGGGAGGAGACCCTGAGGCCAAAACAGCAAGTCTAGGATCTGGACTGTATCTCTACAGTGGCGTGACCTTTATACCACAGTGTAGGGGCTAAAATGGAATCAGAGTGCTTGGGTTCAAAGTCCAGGTCCACCACTGAACTATGTTACCTTGGGCAGGTTGCTTAACCTCAGTTTCCTCACCTGTTAAACAGGATCATAATAGTACTACATAGGACTTAAAAAGCTTAAATTAGTAATCTGAAGTACCTAGTCCATGGCAAGTACTACACAAGTATTAACTATCAGGTGAGGAATATTTAACAATCACCTTTGTTTTTTCCTTTATATGTTATAATTTACCTTTGTAAAAAAAATAAACTTTTAATTTTGAGATAATTATAGATTTATATGCAATTGTAAGTAAAAATATAAGGAGATCCCATGCACTATGTACCCTGTTTCTCCTGATGGTAACATTTTGCAACAGTCTTGCACAATGTCACAGTCAGCTGTGAAAAGAAGAGAAGCGAAAAGCAAAGGAGAAAAGGAAAGATATAAGCATTTGAATGCAGAGTTCCAAAGAATAGCAAGAAGAGATAAGAAAGCCTTCTTCAGCGATCAATGCAAAGAAATAGAGGAAAACAACAGAATGGGAAAGACTAGAGATCTCTTCAAGAAAATTAGAGATATCAGGGAACATTTCATGCAAAGATGGACTTGATAAAGGACAGACATGGTATGGACCTAACAGAAGCAGAAGATATTAAGAAGAGATGGCAAGAATACACAGAAGAACTGTACAAAAAGGATCTTCACGACCCGGATAATCACGATGGTGTGGTCACTCATCTAGAGCCAGACATCTTGGAATGTGAAGTCAAGTGGGCCTTAGAAAGCATCACTATGAACAAAGCTAGTGGAGGTGATGGAATTCCAGTTGAGCTGTTTCAAATCCTGAAAGATGATGCTGTGAAAGTGCTGCACTCAATATGCCAGCAAGTTTGGAAAACTCAGCAGTGGCCACAGGACTGGAAAAGAGCAGTTTTCATTCCAATCCCAAAGAAAGGCAATGC
>SJYQ01000909.1:803885-841454 GCA_006410935.1 Redunca redunca | reverse complement strand
TATGGCAGAAAGTGAAGAGGAACTAAAAAGCCTCTTGATGAAAGTAAAAGAGGAGAATTCATGTCAATGTTTGGCAAAACCAATACAGTATTGTAAAGTAAATTAAGTTAAATTAAAAACTAAAAAAAAAAAAGCTCAACATTCAGAAAACGAATATCATGGCTTCTGGACCCATCACTCCATGGGAAATAGATGGAGAAAAAGCGGAAACAGTGTCAGACTTTATTTTTTTTGGCTCCAAAATCACTGCAGATGGTGACTGCAGCCATGAAATTAAAAGATGCTTACTCCTTAGAAGAAAAGTTATGACCAACCTAGATAGCATATTCAAAAGCAGAGACATTACTTTGCCGACTAAGGTCCATCTAGTCATGGCTATGGTTTTTCCAGTGGTCATGTATGGATGTGAGAGTTGGACTGTGAAGAAGGCTGAGCGCCGAAGAATTGATGCATTTGAACTGTGGTGTTGGAGAAGACTCTTGAGAGTCCCTTGGACTGCAAGGAGATCCAACCAGTCCATTCTGAAGGAGATCAACCCTGGGATTTCTTTGGAAGGAATGATGCTGAAGCTGAAACTCCAGTACTTTGGCCACCTGATGCAAAGACTTGACTCATTGGAAAAGACTTTGATGCTGGGAGCGATTGGGGGCAGGAGAAGAAGGGGACAACAGAGGATGAGATGGCTGTATGGCATCACTGACTCGATGGAGGTGAATCTGAGTGAACTCCAGGAGTTGGTGATGGACAGGGGGGCCTGGCGTGCTGCGATTCATGGGGTTGCAAAGAGTCGAACACGACTGAGTGACTGGACTGAACTGAACTGAACAGTGAGGAAATAGACATTCCCACCAGCACAAAGATTTCTCTTGTTACCCTTTTATAACCACATCTATTTTTTCCTTACCTCCACTCCCTTCTTAATCTCTAGCAACCACTAATCTGTTTTTCATTTCTATGATTTTGTGATTTTAAGAATGCCATATAAATGCAATCATTTAATAGGCAGACTTTAGTTTCCCTGGTGGCTCAGAAGGTAAAGAGTTTGCCTGCAATGGAGGAGACCTGGGTTCGATCCCTGGTTCGGGAAGATCCCCTGGAGAAGGAAATGGCAACCCACTGCAGTATGCTTGCCTGGAGAATCCCATGGACGGAGAAGCCTGGCAGGGTGCAGTCCATGGGGTTGCAAAGAGTGGGACAGGACTGAACAACTACCACTTTCAGTATGTGGACTTTGGGGTTTGGCTTTTTTTCACTCAACATTGTTCTCTGGAGATTCATACAGGTTGTTGAATGTATCAAGAGTTTGTTCCTTTTTACAGCTGAATGGTATTCCATGATATGGGTATTCCATGGTTTGTTTAGCCATTTATCTAGTGAAAGACATTTGGGTTATTTCCAGTTTGGGGCTATTATGAATAAAGCTGCTGTAAATGTTCTTGTTGAGATATTTGTGTGAACATAAATTTTCATTTCTCTGGGATGAACGCCCAGGACCACAATTGCTGGGGTCGCATGACAGTTGCATTTTTAGTTTTTAAAAGTAACTGCCAAATTGTTTTCCAGAGTGGCTATAACATTTTACATTCTCACTAGTGATGTATGTTTCATCTTTGCCAACATTTGGTGTTGTCATTATTTTTCATTTTAGTTATTTTGCTAAGTGTGAGGTGATATCTTACTATGGTTTTAATTTGCATTTCCCCCTTTCCATGTTCTTATTTGCCATCTGTATCTCCTCTTCAGTAAAATGTCTCTGCATATCTTTTGCCCATTTTCTAATTGGATTGTTTGTGGGTTTTGTTGTTGCTGAGTTTTAAGAGTTCTTTATGTGTTTTAATGTTTCTTTACTTACTTATGGCTGTCCTGGGTCTTTGCTGACGCATGGACTTTTCTCTAGCTGTGGGGTGTGAGCTTCTCACGGCAGTGCCTCTCTTGTTGCAGGGCACGGGGTCTAGGGCAGGTGGGCTCAGTAGTTGCGGCTTTCCCAGCTCTGGAGCACAAGCTAAGTATTTGAGGTGCATGGGCTTAGTTGCTCCATGGCATGTGGGATCTTCCAGGATCAGGGATCAAACCCGTGTCTCCTGCATTGGCAGGCAGATTCTTTACCAGTGAGGTATCAGGGAAGCTCTTTATGTATTTTCGATACTCATCTTTTGGTGGATATATGTTTGCAAATATTTTCTCTTGTCTATAATCTGTCTTTTCATCCTCTTAACAAAGTCTTAAAATCTTACTCAAATATTTTCAGAGGCAGATAATTTTTGAAGGAGAAGGAAGGAAGCAGGAGCTTAGATAGCTTAGGTATCAGATAAGCATTAATTAGTTAATTAGATATGGTATTAATTAGCACTTAATGAATGATATGTTTTCATAATAATAAATATGAGCTAGGAACACAGGGCAGAAAGGGAGAGTGGAATGAAAGAAGGCATTTGTGACCCTCATGACCCACCCCACCCTGGCCCTCATGACCCAGAACTGGGAATTATCCTTAGTGAAAGCTCCCATTTGAGAGAATTAAGAGAAACTGAGGCAAGAGGTAGACGAAACTCCCCCCAAGGTAGATCCTCCAAGATGAGAATGGGACAGTTGAGGGGTGAGTCTGGGTCCTGCCCAGGTAGAAAATGAGACCAAACAGTTCTCATTCATGAAGTCAGATCTCCTGGACCACACAGGGGCAGAAAGGCTCCTTGGAGGTCAAAAGGCAAGTGATGCTGCTAAGTCACTCCAGTCGTGTCTGACTCTGTGTGACCCCATAGACGGCAGCCCACCAGGCTCTGCTGTCCCTGGGATTCTCCAGGCAAGAACACTGGAGTGGGTTGCCATTTCCTTCTCCAATGCTTGAAAGTGAAAAGTGAAAGTGAAGTTGCTCAGTCGTGTCCGACACTTCGCGACACCATGGACTGCAGCCCACCAGGCTCCTCTGTCCATGGGATTTTCCAGGCAAGAGTACTGGAGTGGGGTGCCAGGCAAGTGATGCTAAGTGATGCTAACTACCTATAGGCCTCTTTGGTAGAATTCATCTTGGCTAAGAGAGGCACAGGCACATATGGGAGGATCCTGAGATATACCAAATATGCACTTTGAACCAGGGAAATTCAAATGATTGGCCAAAGAAAACCAGGAAGAAATACCCCATACAAGGGATTTAAACTTCCACAGGGCATGGCTCTCTGAGTCCACGTGTGTGTCTATCCACGTGTACTGAACTCTTTTTTCCTTCTATTAACAATAAACACTTTACTTGTTTCATTACTTTCCATCTTTTGGGATTCTTTCTCTGCAAAGCCAAAGAGCCCAGGGCCTTGTCACCGACCACTTGTGTAGTGGCTAGGATCTGGTTCTCTCACTGTTGTGACCCAGCCTTAATCTCTGGCTGGGAACCAAAACCCTGCTTTAAGCTGCTGCAAGCTGGGGTGACCCGAGAACAAAATTACTTCTGGAGAGCCATCTCTAAGCAGTAGCCAAGAAGATGGAAGAAAGAAACAGGGGGCTGAGGCAGGGCGTAAACTGTAGGATGGGGAAAACCACTAGAGAAGAGCATGCGGTTTCCCTCGGCACTCAATCATAAGGACGTTTAAGATCTCAGGTAAGAATTCAGAAGTAGACAGCTTTGGGTCTGTTTAGAGAAGCAGCCATCAGGGTTGCCTGACCAGTTGCCAGGAGTCAAGGTGGAAAACTGAGCATGCAGCCTCTGTTTCTCATATTCACTCAGTGCAAGGGTTTCTGGGTCAAAGAAAGACAGGAGAGACTCTGGAACATTTGGAAAGGAAAATTTAAAAGTCTAAATAGGGCCAGTGGAACTAGTGGCAAGAAGGAAATGTTGGGAAAGACCTAGCAACTTGAGAGATCATCACTGCAAATTAAAAAATGTAGCTTTGGAGCCAAATCTAGTCTCTGTACCCCAACACTGAATTAAATCTTGGAGACAGAGTTCTGGGTGAAGTAGAAAAGAACAGCTATAGTGTTTTGCCAGGCAAAAAAGGACACAAAAGGCTAATGCCCTAAATACTGTGTGTCCTAACCTGCAAGGGGTAGTGAGGAATCTGAGTGTTCAAGGAGCAGGATATGGTCAGCTCATGGGCATTCTTCTGATTGGTGGTGGCGAGGCATATGAGAGTGAGCATCATCACCATTCTGGTTCCAACCGGTCTGGGGTCTGCCTGCTTGTGGGCAGCATACTGTCCTTAGCCGTTAACTTCTCCTCCCTGGTGGGGATTTCAGTATCTACAAAGCAGCTCACAGACAGCATGGTAGGTATGCGTTGATGAGAGCCAGGACCCTGCCCCAAGACTGACTATTGTTTCCCTTGACTGCTTGTTGTTCCCTTGTCTTACAGCCCCTCTCTTCCCCAATTAACAACTGCTGGAAACTTCCAGAAACTTGGAGAAGGTCATAGAGGTTAAATGAAGTCTATTTCCCATAATCAAAGAAATAGGGGCCCAGAAAGGCTTTTGTGTCTAGGAGTCCCACAGGGTCTTTCTTGGCATCAGCTTCTCAGACATGATGTTGGAGCTGGCTGTTTCTCTCTGGAAAATGAGGGTTTCTGTAGAGTAGGGAGGGTGATCATTTGCCTGGATATGAAGTCCTTCTAAAGGGGAAATAGTGTCACTAAAATGTCATCTAATCTCTCACTCTTGTTTTACTTCCAATGATTTTTTTCCCCTTGTTGTAAAAATAAGGCATGTTCCTTTCAAAAAAGAAAAAAAAAGAAATGGAAACTATTAACCAACTGAAAAAAAGAAAGATAAAAAATCATATTCCTGCTATGCTGCAAATCTACTCTTTTATATTGGTTACATTGTATTTGTATTCCATTATATTTTATACTATATTTGCATTACATTATAATATATTAATTTTACATTATTTAAAAAAATGCTACAAATTTTGAAGTTTCTATCCTGCTTTTTATTGTTCCTTTTCCATTATATTGTGAACCGTTTTCCTTGTTAGTGTGGGTTTCTGGTCAGAGTAATTTTTAATGCTGTTTAATAATAAATCAAGTGGCTGTATGGTAATTTCCTGAATAAATCATTCCCATTTGTTGGACAATTGACCTTGTTTCCATTTGGAGCTATTAAATGGATGATTTGGTGAAAACTGCAATGAGAATGCCCACAGTCACTATTCAAATGAGCACTGACCAGGCTGAGTGGTTTACAGCTCACATTTATTTGATTCTCACAGCAACCCAACCAGGCAGAAGCCACTGTGGTTTATTCCACTTTTTATTATTAAACTATAAAAATAAAATAAAGCAATTCAAGCAGAACTAAAAGGACTAATGGGAAGGCTCACCCCCTCCTTCCCTTGCCATCAACCTTGCTTATCCCCCTCCTCAGAGATAACGCAGTGTATTTCTTAAGCATTCTTCCAGAAATTTTCTGTTCACATCCAAACACACAGACCATAGCATACATTTTGCTCTGAAACTTCCTACCTGTCTGAGTGAAATATCTCAACATCTTTCTATGTTTAGGTATATTGATCTATGAACCAGCCACAATTATTTTCATTTTCACTTTACCCTTGAAGAAGCTGAGGCCTAGGAGGTAAAGAAACATGCTTTTATTGGTTGAATTGTGTAACCCCCTCAAAGGGATGGTGAAGTCCTAACCCAGTGCTCCAGATGTGACCTCATTTGGAAGAAGAACCATTGCAGATGTAATTAGCTACGATGAGGCCATACAGGAGTGAGGTGGGCACCAGCCCAGCATGACTGGTATCCTTATGAAAAAGGGGACATGTGGACGCAGACACAGACACTTGCAGAAGGGAAACTAAATAATAGACATTGGGAGACCGCCATGTGAAGACGGAGACCAGCAGTGATACCCTTACAAGCGGAGGAATGTGGAAGAAATCGGAAAACCATTAGAAATTAGGAAGAGCCAAGGAAGGATTCGTACAGATTTCAAAAGGAACAGGGTCCTGCCAATACCTCGATTTCGGACTTCTACCCTGGGGACCTGTGAGACAATCTAGTCAGGTATGTATGTGTGTGTTTGTGTAAAGCCAACACCTTGAGGTACGTTTCAGCAGGCCTAGGAAACCAATGGGCTTCCCGGGGGGCATGGTGGTAAAGAATTCACGTACCAATGCAAAAGCCACAGGAGATGCGGGTTCGTACCCTGGGTTGGGAAGATCCCTTGGAGGAGGGCAAGGCATCCCGCTCCAGTATTCCGGCCTAGAGAATTCCACGGGGTCGCAGAGTAAGAACACGACTGAGCAACTGTCACTTCGCTTGACTCCCACCAGGGGGCAGACCTGCGCCTTTGTGTTCAGAAAGGGGAAGAATACTGAAGTCAATCCCTCTGTACAGATTGCCTATGAACAGTTCTCTAAAGCAAGGGTCTGCCTAGAAAAGTGGGTGCAAAGAAACTTGGGGGCTCTCTGAGAGAGAGAGAACCAGGCCCCTGGGGGCATGGGCAGTCTGGTTTCTAGGTAATTCTGTCGTGAGAGGTAGGAGTCATATTATCTGGTTTCCCTCCAGAAAGATCCTGAGTCCATTCTATTCAGTGACCTTCTGAGGTTGATTGTGTGACAAGCACCAGTTGTGGGCATTGTGGTGCAAAAGACCCGTCTTTCTCCAGATTGTCTTAGCAGCCGGGTCTATGGTCCCGTTACTTCATGGCAAATAGATAGGAAACAGTGGAAACAGTGGCAGACTTTATTTTTGGGGGCTCCAAAATCACGGCAGATGGTGACTACAGCCATGAAATTAAAAGACGCTTGCTCCTTTGAAGAAAAGTTATGACCAACTTAGACAGCATATTAAAAAGCAGAGACATTACTTTGCCAACAAAGGTCCGTCTAGTTAAGGCTATGGTTTTTCCAGTAGTCATGTATGGATGTGAGAGTTAGACTATAAAGAAAGCTGAGCGCTGAAGAACTGATGCTTTGAACTGTGGTGTTGGAGAAGACTCTTGAGGGTGCCTTGGACTGCAAGGAGATCCAACCAGTCCATCCTAAAGAAAATCAGTCCTGAATATTCATTGGAAGGACTGATGTTGAAGCTGAAACTCCAGTACTGTGGCCAACTGATGTGAAGAACTGACTCTCTGGGAAAGACCCTGATGCTAGGAAAGATCAAAGGCGGGAGGAGAAGGGGACCACAGAGGATAAGATGGTTGGATGGCATCACCGACTCAATGGGCATGAGTTTGGGTAAACTCCGGGAGTTGGCGATGGACAGGGAGGCCTGGCGTGCTGGGGTTGCAAAGAGTTGGACACGACTGAGTGACTGAACTGAACTGAACTATGCCACATGACCCTATCCCCATTGGACCCAAGAGGAGCCAGAGAGAGTCTGCACCTTCCTGCTGCTTCTCTGGCTTGAAAGCTGTCCTGTCTGCTCACACTGCTGAGCCCCGGCTGTTCAGCCCATCTGTGGATTCTGTAAAACACCCCACTAACCAGCCAGCACCCTTTTCTTTCTGCAACTCCCCACTCCTTTGAGAGCTCTAGTCAGAGCTAGTTTCTATCATTTGCAAAAGCACAAAAGCAAAAACCTGAGTTCATATGAATTAAGATGACTTTTGTGAATATAAAAAATAAAGGATTAAATGTATTATTTAAAATCATAAAGGCAAAAAAAAAAAAGAGAGATAAAAATAAGAAAGCTGCAAGACCAACCAAGCACCCAGAAAAGAACTTACTGTGTGTGGACTCAGTGAATGTATTTATTCACTGTCTGCAGGAATTCACTAAAAATAGTATCACATGAAACTGAAGAACCAGAAAAGGAGAGCAAAGCTGAGCTAAATTATATTTCTTTCTTAGCAATGAAGACAATATAGCTTCAAGTCAATAAATTAAGACATAAAGATACTATCGTTGTTGTGTTGTTCAATCAGTTGTGTCCGACTCTTTGCGACCCCATTTATTGCAGCATGCCAGGCTTCCCTATCCTTCACCATCTCCTGGAGCTTGCTCAAACTCATGTCCATGGACTCAGTGATGCCATCCAACCATCTCATTCTCTATTGTCCCCTTCTCCTCCTGCCTTCAGTCTTTCCCAGCATCACGGTCTTTTCCAATGAGTCTGCTCTTCCCATCAGGTGGCCAAAGTATTGGAGCTTCAGCTTCAACATCAGACCTTCCAATGAAAATTCAGGATTGATTTCCATTAGGGTTGACCAGTTTGATCTCCTTGCTGTCTAAGGGACGCTCAAGTCTTCTCCAGCTCCACAGTTTGAGAGCAACAAGTTTTTGGTGCTCAGCCTTCTTTATGGTCCAATTCTCACATTCATACATGACTACTGGAGAAAACATAGCTTTGACTGTATGGACATTTGTCATTAAATTGATGCCTCTGCTTTTTAATGCGCTGTCTAGTTTGTCATAGCTTTTCTTCCAAGAAGTAAGTGTCTTTTAATTTCATGGATGCAGTCACCACCTGCAGTGATTTTGGAGCCCAAGAAAACAAAATCTGTTACTGTTTCCATTTTTTCCCCCCATTTTTGCCATAAAGTGATAGGGCAGGATATCATGATCTTAGTTTTTGAATGTTGAGTTTAAAATCAGCTTTTTCATTCTTCTCTTTCACCTTCAAGAGGCTCTTTCGTTCCTCTTTGCTTTCTGTCAATAGAGTGGTATCATCTGCATACTTGAGGTTGTTGATGTTTCTCCTGGCAATCTTGATTCCAGCCTGTGAGTCATCCAGCTCAACATGTCACATGATGTGCTCTGCATAGAACTGAAATAAGATGACAAAATACAGCCTTGATGTACTCCTTTCTCAATTTTGAACCAGTCTGTTGTTCCTCATCGGGTTCTATTGTTTCTTGACTTGCATACACGTTTCTCAGGAGGCAGGTCTGGTGGTCTGGTATTCCCATCTCTTTAAGAATTTTCCACAGTTTATTGTGACCACAGTCAAAGGCTGGCATAATCAATGAAGCAGAAGTAGATGTTTTTCTGGAATTCTCTTGCTTTCTCTATGATCCAACAGATGTTGGCAATTCGATCTCTGGTTCCTCTGCCTTTTGTAAATCCAGCTTGAACATCTGGAAGTTCTTGGTTCACTTACTAGCTTGAAGGATTTTGAGCATTACCTGGTGAACATGTAAAATGAACACAATTATATGATAGTTTGCCTTTCCTTGGGATTGGAATGAAAACTGACATTTTCCAGTCCTATGGCCACTGCTGAGTTTTCCAAATTTGCTGCCATATTGAGTACAGCACTGTAATATAATCTTTTAGGATTTGAAATAGCTCAACTGGAATTCCATCACCTCCACTAGCTTTGTTTGTAGTGATGCTTCCTAAGGCCCACTTGACTTTACACTCTAGGATGTCTGGCTCTAGGTGAGTGACCACATCATTGTGGTTATCTGGGTCATTAAGACCTTTTTTGTACAGTTCTGCTGTGTATTCTTGCCACTTCTTAATATCTTCTGCTTCTGTTAGGTCCCTACCATTTCTGTCCTTTACTGTGCCCATCTTTGTATGAAACATTCCCTTGATCTCTCTAATTTTCTTGAAGAGATCTCTGGTCATTTCCATTCTATTGTCTTCCTCTGTTTCTTTGCATTGTTCACTTAAGAAGGCTTTCTTATCTCTCCTTGCTATTCTCTGGAACTCTGCATTCAGTTGCTATTCTCTGGAACTCTGCATTCACTTTCCCTTTCTCCTTTGCCTTTTGCTTCTCTTCTCAGCTATTTGTAAGGCCTCTCAGACAACCATTTTGCCTTCTTGCATTTCTCAGAGGCGCTTACCAGCTGGCACTTACCTTCTTTTTGCCAGTCCAACAGAGGAAAATGGGTCTCATTATTGTTTTAATTTGCATCCCTTAATTGCGTAAGAGATTGAATGTTTTCTCCTATGTGTATCAGCCATTTGTATTTCCTTTCCTGTGAATTGCCTTTTCATGTCCTTCACACTAATGGAAATTCTCTCTCTTCCCTTCAGTACTTTCTTTTTCTTATCTGATCGCATTATTACTCAGCTGCCTCCTCTAGGCTATTTTTGGCACACTTGAGCTGCTCTAAGTTCTCCTTTCCTCTTCCTCTGCTCCTCTACTGCTCTGTTCCTCCTCTTTGAATGTGCAAATGCCTCCTAACACTCATGCTTTGTTCTCTGCCTCTGGGAGGTGAATCAGACACCCCTGTGATTTGGGGGCTCCAAACATCACTGCAGATGGTGACTTCAGCCTTGAAATTAAAAAATACTTACTCCTTGGAAGAAAAGCTATAACAAACCTAGACAGCATATTAAAAAGCAGAGACATAACTTTGCCAACACAGGTCTGTTTAGTCAAAGCTATGGTTTTTCCAGTAGTCACTTATGGGTGTGAGAGCTGGACTGTAAAGAAGGCTAAGCACTGAAAAACTGATGCTTTCGAACTGTGGGGCTGGAAAAGACTCTTGAGAGTCCCTTGGACAGCAAGGAGATCCAACCACTCAGTCCTAAAGGAAATCAACCCTGAATATTCATTGGAAGGACTGATGCTGAAGCTGAAGTTCCAATACTCTGGCCACTTGATGCAAAGAGACCACTCATTGGAAAAAAAGCCCAATGCTGGGAAAGACTGAGGGCTGGAGAAGAAGGGGGCGACAGAGGATGAGATGGTTGGATAGCATCACTGATTCAAAGGTTATGAGTTTGAGTCAGCTCCAGGAGATGATGAAGGACAGGGAAGCCTGGCATGCGGTAGTCCATAGGGTCGCCAAGAGCCGGACATGACCAGGCGACTGGACAACAACAGGGAACCTTCTGGCCAAGGACTTTCAAAGCTGGCTCTCTGCCTGTGAGGGTGCAGGAAAGACAGTGGGGAGAAAGTACAAAAAAATCCATAAGTGAAAGCCAAAGTATCATTCCATCAGTTTGCATAAACAGTTCTGCAAGAACCTGAACTCAGTACTTGTTAGTGGTTAACTTAGGGGAGGAGATCTTATGTCTTTCTTTGTAAAAAAATTTTTTTTAAAATTAAGATTATGGGTGAATCTTTCTTTCTTTCATCTTAATAGTTTTCATGGAAATATTTAATAGAAAAAAAAACAATAAAAGGGTAACATTCAAAGAGTAACAGTATATGGAGTGAAAATGAAGTTTCTCTTTTATCTGAATCCTCGGGAACAGCTGCTAGTATCACTTTCTCTTGTAAGTTTTCAGACTTGTTCTGTGTATTGTCTGTCTGTCTGTCTGTCTGTCTGTCTCTCGTATTTCTGTCTCTTATCTCTTTCTCTCTCTCATCCTTGACTCTTTTTCCACTAGAGGGTATATCACATACGAACTTTCAAGCCCCAAACTGTATGTCTGGGGAACTGTTTAATATAATCCCATAAAAATCTGCCTCATTAACAATTGGCTTTGTAATATTCTTATGTGTAAGCTCTGTAATATATTAAACACTTTCCCCATTAATTAGAAAAGATTATTTCCCACTTTTAGCTGCAAACAGTGATTGAAAAAATAACCTTGAGCAAACACATCTTAGATTTGAGAGTATGTCTAGGATAAATTCCTGAAACTAGATAGAGTTCTTGGGTCAAAGTTCCTCCCCTATTTAAAACTTTTGAGAGTTATCTAATAAGTTCCTTTCAAAGAAGTTGTACCAACAAGTGCTCATACCAACAATGTGTGAAGATGTCTGTATTTATACTTCCTTTTAAACTTAGACTCTTGTCAAACATTTCAATCTTAGCGGTTCTGATGGGTGAACACTGATATCTCAGTGTGTTTCTTTACTCAGCGGCCAAGCTGAGCACATTTGTAATGATGCTTATAAATCCCTTACGTCTCTTTTCTTGAGAACAACTTGTACCTGTTCTGCTTAACTTTGTTTGCTATCAGGTTATTGTTCTTCCATATAGTAATTTTTAAAAGGTCTTTTTATACTAGGAAAATTAGCCCACACTTTGTTATATATGTTATGAATATTTTTCCTAATACACAGTTTGTATTTTAATTTTGTTTAGTGTATATGCATGGAAATTAAAATTTTTACCTATTGTAATTTACCAATCTTTTCTCTGATCGCATCTCAGATTTGTGTCTTTCTTAGAAAGGTTTTCCCTTGTCCAAGATTATGAAAAAATTTTCCCATTTTTCTAGTAGTCTAATGACTTTATTTCTTTTGATTATGTTTTATTTTTTTACTTTAACATTTTTGCCCCATCCAGAATTAATTTGATATAAGGAGTGAGGTAGGAACCTACCCCTTCTTTTGTTAATCTGGATGATCACCCAGACCTCCTAAAAGCATTTAGTGATGACTCTGTCTTCTACCCAATTACTTACAATGCCTCTCTTAAAGACAAATACCATATGATATAACTTATATGTGGAATCTAAAATATGGCACAAATGAACTTATCTATGAAACAGAAATAGACTCACAGACATAGAGAACAAGCTTGTGGTTGCCAAGGATGGATTGGGAGTTTGGGACTAGCAGGTGCAAACTAGTATTTGTAGGATAGATAAACAAAAAGGTCCTACTATATAGAATGGAACTATATTCAGTATCTATAATATTGGCAACTAAATTCAATATCCTATAATAAACCATGTGGAAAATAGAAATGCAATGGAAAAAAAATGCTTCTAGGGAATTCCCTGGTGGTCCAGTGGTTAGGACCCTGCACTTTCACTGCTGAGGGCCCCAGTTCAGTCCCTAGGCAGGGAACTAAAAATCCCAGAAGCCACATGGTGTGGCCAAAAAAAATTTTTTTTAAAGAAAAAAGCTTCTCATATGGGCTTCTCTGATGACACAGATGGTAAAGAACCTGCCATGCAGGAAGACCCAGATTCAATCCCTGGGTCAGGAAGATCCCCTGGAGAAGGAAATGGCAACCCACTGGAATATTCCCCCCTGGAGAATCCCATGGACAGAGGAGCCTGGCAGGTTACAATCCATGGAGTCACAAAGAGTTGGACATGATTGAGCAACTAACACTCTCTCATAGCTTATGCAGAAGCTGATTGAGATGGATACCTGCAGAAAATCTTGGCTAACGAAACTCTGAGATTCTGGTCAGTTCTTCATTTTTCTTGCTGATACTGTTATCTTTCAAAAGGTAGAGGAAGTGTCTAGAGGAACCATTGCCTTGGCCCAAATTCTGGTCAACCAGGCGGAACGAGCTGATGAAGGGAAGTGACCAGAACCTCAGTAGAAAGTGATTGAGTCATTCTAGATGCTCTGCCCTCTCCCACGGTGGTTAGCCCTCCAGCTTCATCCAGCCCAGTTGGCAACATCCCTTGTGGTTGGCATCCCTGACGGCCTGGCTCTGTCTCTAGCAACAGGAAGTCTGACAAGCAAGTTCCCCAAACACATCCTTCCCTCTCTTCCCTCTAGTTCTTTGCACACGTCCTCCTCTTTGCCTGCAACTCTTTCTGTCTTTTCTTTGCCTACGGCTCTTCATCCTTTATTTCTCAATTTAAAGTTTGCTTCCATTGTGGAACCTTCCCTGATACTTAAGCTGGATGCTCCCTGTGCTTTGTGCTAAGTCAGTTGGTCGTGTCCGACTCTTTGCGACCTTACGGACTCTAGCCACCAGGCTCCTCTGTCCACGGAATTCCCGACGCAAGGACACTGGAGCGGGTTGCTGTGCCTTCCTTCAGTGGATCTTCCCGACCCAGGGGTCAAACTGGCATCTCCCACATCTCCTGCACTGGCAGGCAGGTTCTTTACCACTAGCATATGCCCCCTGGTAACTTCTATTAATATTCCTGTCATAGTCTTCATCCAAGACCGGCAGGGTGGAGATGGAAAAGCCACACTTACTCCAGGAGTCTGATGATCTGGAAAGTGGCCTGGGGTAGAAATCTCAAGTGGAGATTTCTCATAGCCTATCTGCCCCAGGACCAGGAGTACTGCATAATTTGTGGGGTTCAGTGCAAATCCAAACTGTGGGGTCCTTTGACCAATAATTATGAATCTCAAGATGATGATTGCCAGAGCATTAAACCAAGTCTGGACTTCCCTGGTGGCTCAGATGGTAAAGCATCTGCTTACAATGCAGGAGACCTGACTTCAATCCCTGGGTCGGGAAGATCTCCTGGAGAAGGAAATAGCAACCCACTCCAGTATTCTTGCCTGGAAAATCCCATGGATGGAGGAGCCTGGTAGGCTATAGTTCATGGGGTTGCAAAGAGTCAGACACGACTGGGCAACTTCACTCACTTCACTCACTCAGACCAAGTCCGGGCCCTTCTGAGGGTAGAGTCCCCTGAGACTGCGTGGATTGCATGCCCATGAGAGGATGTGGAATGTTGGCCCCTGAGAACTATGTGCATGTCCTAATCTGCAGCCCCTGTGAAAATGTGACCTTATTTGGAAGAAGGGTTTTTGCAGCTGTAACTAAACTAAGGATCTTGAGGTGAAGAAGTCACCTGGATTATCTGGATAGACCTCAAATCTAATGACACGTGTACTCCTAAGAAATACACAGGGGAGGTCAGACAGTAAGAGAAGACAGATGGAGAAGAGAAGAGAGACGCACAGGAGAGAAGGCAGCATGAAGATGGAGGGAGAGATGGGGGTGATGTGGCCATAGAGCAAGGCAGCCAAAAAAGCTGACATCCCCTCGAAGCTGGAAGAAGCAAGAAAGGTTTCCTACCTACAGTTTCCAGAGGGAGTATGGTCTTCCATCACCTTAATTTCAGTCTTCTGGTTTACAGAACGATGAGAGAAAAGTTTCTGTTGTTTTTAAGCTACCTAATTTGTAACAATTTGTTATGGCAGCCACAAGAAACTAATATACACTTGAAGCTGGCTCTGCTCAGGACATGTGTTGAAACCCTGGAGAAAGAAAAACTTGTCTTTGCTTTGGAGTTACTATGCCAATAGGATTAAGCTCAGAGTGGCTAGGGCCACCATCTGGGTAGAACCCGTCTGAGGATGAAACCAACCCAGGAAAGCAAGGTCAAGAGATGGAAACAGAGTGATTCTTGAAGATGTTGGAAAACCTGGATCAAATTATACCTGACGCTGAGTTCTAGCCCTGAAATTTTCAGTTATGTGAAATCCGAATATCTTCAATTTAGTTTAAATTCAGTTTTTGTCACTTGCATCTGGAAGGGTCCTAACTACTACTCAGATATCAGACAATCAAGAAAATTTGAGGCTTGGAGAGGAAGTTGTTATTATTCAGTTGTTCAGTCGCATCCGACTCTTTGTGACCTAATGGACTGCACCACTCCAGGCTTTTCTGTCCTTCACTATCTCCTGGAGCTTGCTCAAACTCATGTCCATTGAGTCAGTGATGCCATCCAACTATCTCATCCTCTGTTGCCTCCTTTTCCTCCTGCCCTCAATCTTTCCCAGGATCAGGGTCTTTTCCAAGGAGTCAGCTCTTTGCATCAGGAGGCCAAAGTACTGGAGCTTCAGTTTTAGCATCAGTCCTTCCAATGAGTATTCAGGGTTGATTTCCTTTAGGGTTGAGTGGTTGGATCTCCTTGCTGTCCAAGGGGTTCTCGAGAGTCTTCTCCAACACCACCGTTCGAAAGCATGAATTCTTCGGTGCTCACTGAAGTGAGAAATGCTCACAATGGTAGATTAGAAAAAGGAGGAGAAAAGCATGCCCAGTGCAGTAGTGTGATTACAAAACAGGGCCTTTCAGTGAAGCTGGGTTTTAGAGGACATATGTGAAAGATGGAAAGAAGGACAAGCTACCAACGACAGACATGGGGTTACGTGTGGACTGCAAACAGGAGATTCTAAAGCAGTCTTGGAAGCAAAGCTATGAATAGCCAGACCACGAGAAGAAATCCATGGTTATGTTAAAGCATGAAGAGTGACAGTGGAGAAGAAGGCTCCCTGATGCTGTTATGCGGGCGGAGGAAAGAGAAAAAACAAAACTGCTCTGGGGGTCTCGTGGAAGCCTAAGTTGAAGATTCATGGGGTTAGGGAGTATTTGATGAGTGAAACCCCCCGGCAGATGGGCATGGATTCCAGAGTCTGGGGAGGAACTGATATGGAGCAGGATGGATGGAGAGGGATGCTTTTTTGCTTTTTTGAATCTTCTGTGTTGCTACCAGGACTGGATTGAGATATTTGGTCATGAGGCACTCTCCCCATTCATAATAAAAAAAAATCCCAACACGAAACCATAAGAATGCCCAGGACGCATTTTTGCCCTTCCTTGCCATCTTAGTAGGTTCACTTTTAGACTCAAGCCAGTACTGTGGCACCCAGCTATGCCCAGGTAGGAACAGTGAGCATCTCACTTTGGTGACCCTGTATGTATCACTTTCTGCCACCTCCTGATGGTGCACCTGTAAGGACCTGCTCAGCCGTTCCGACTCTCTCACACACCTGGATGTGCAAGGGGCTGACCAGCCACGGGCAACTCTTGACAAATGAAGGATGGGAGCCACGGACGAATCACTCCCTTCTTGAGTTCCGTGTTCTGAAGAGCATCCCCCACAGCTCCTGCCGGGAACCTGTGCAGCACTGAGCCTTAGCTGCTCACATGCTCACCAGCTTGTTAACCCGTCCTCGGGGGGCTCTCACTCTTCTGCTTCATTTGCCTTCATCCTCCACCTCTTCGGAATTGCTTTCCAAGTTAAACTGGCTGTGTACACGCCTCCTTCCCCACCATCTTTCAGGCTCTGTTCTTATTTATTTATTTTTTTAAATGAACCATTAAAAAAAAATGGTCTGAGTCTGGTGGCTCAGATAGTAAAGAATTTGCCTGCAGCATAAGAGAGCTGGGCTCGATCCCTGGTCAGGAAGATCCCCTGGAGAAGGGAATGGCAACCCACTCCAGTGTTTGTGTCTGGAGAATTCCATGGGCAGAGGGGCCTGGCAGGCTACAGTCCACGGGGTCACATAGATTACTTTATTTTTGGCTGCACTGGGTCTGGGTCGCTGCGTGCGGGCTTTCTCTGGCTGTGCTGAGCGGGGCTCCTCCCCAGTTGCGGTGCACCAGCGTCTCCTGCCGCAGAGCTCATGTTCCAGGCGCCTGGGCTCAGCAGTCATGATGCACAGGCTTGGTTGTCCCGCAGCATGAGGAATCTTTCCAGACCAGGGATTGAACCCTGCTTTGGCAAGCAGGTTTTTAACCACTGGACCACCAAGGAACTCCTCCGCTGTGCTTTTTTGAGGAACTGGGCCTGAGACAATAGTGTTGGAGGAGGTCATGGAGAGGATGTGACAGGCAGTTGACCCTCGAGATGGACCTGGGCAATTGGAGACTCCTCGCCTCCCCTTGATCCTTGGAATGTGTGTTCAGCCCACTGTTCCCACAGTGAGAGCCATTCCAAGGATGCTGCCTTGAGTGAGCAGTGCGTTGTCACTACCATCTGGGCTGGTCATGTGACTGAGCCCCATTAAGACCTCTCCATAAACTTTCCAGATTTTGGCAGGGGGGTGCAGATTTCTACTCGTATTGCTGTCACGGAGGACAAGCCTCATATCTAAGTCCCTAGGCTTATTACACCTGCCTTCCACCAGTCTGGACTGGCTACCTCTTTCTGCCATCTCTCCTTGCCCTCTGTGTATGTGTATCAATTTACCAACCAATAAAGAAAAATCAGGAATTCCACCAAAGTTTTGATTCTTCCATGACTATTCCAATGCCCTTGAGTCACTGATGCTACTATTCAAAGAGGTGGTTCCAGAAGACAGGGAAAAAGAAAGGCCCAGGAAAAATTCCAAACAGGGCAGGGAGAGAGCAGGATAGGTTGGGGCCAAGTAAGAGATGCAGGGGACTTCTCTGGGGGTCCAGTTAAGAATCCACCTGGCAAAGTAGGTGACACGGGTTCTGTCCCTTGTTGGGGAACGAAGGTCCCACATGCCATGGAGAAACTAAGCCTTTTCACCACAACTACTGAAGCTCATGTGCTCTGGAGCCGGTGTACCACAACTAGAGTACGTGTGCCACATTGAAAGAGCCCTCATGTGGCAGTGAAGATCTTATGTGCTGCAGCTAAGACCCAGTGCAGCCAAAATAAATTTTAAAAAAAGAGAGAGTGAGGGAGGCCCAACCATGAGTGTGGCAAATTTAGGACACATTACCAGGAGAATACTATCCAAAACAAAGGAGGAAAAAGTTCTGCATCACTTGTGGAGCAGACAATGCTCAGAACACTGTGTCTTTTGTGGACACCCCACTTTGATGAAGGCAATGGAACCGCAGCACGTTTAGACAGAAGGTCACGTAGGTCTTCAGGGACTTGTTACTATGATGCAGAAAGAAGTAGGAAGGTTTTACTTGAAAACTGCTAGGAGTGAGGGATGGATGTGAGAACTCTTTCCCAACATGTGAAGGGTTGTCATATGGCAGCAGGAATAGATTTATTCTCGGGGTGAGGAATAATGTATGGAAGTTGGAGGTAGCCTGATTTAGATCACACAAGGAGAAACTCAAACCTGGAGCCTGTCTCCTGTCTTCCAGAGGATCCAGATGCCCAGGGTTCCCATGCATAACCTGGTTTCCCAACTAAGGAGAAGCAAAGCCAATGATGTCAAAGGATCTTAACTTGTCTCATTCCCTCCTTCCTTTCATTTATCCCATCAAACTGCTGAGCACATCTAACACACAGGAAGGTCTTTATGGAGAATTGAAAACCTCCTGGTAACTCACATCTTTTGTTCCTAGGCTCTTCTCTTGGAAAGAAACCAAAGTATCCAGTGTTGCTTTCTTTTGTCAGAGACTTTGAAGTGCGGCTCATGCATCTGAGCATGTCTGTGAGAACTGGCTCTATATCGTGGCAGCAAGAGTCAAGTGCATCGGTGGATGGTTCAGTGTACATTCATTGTAAGCGATACAAATGGACCTGGCTAACCTTAGCAAAAAAGAAACAGTGGATTTTTAAACAGCTGCAGGTAAAACTAAAGGTCAGTCTTTGAGGCCAGGGATCAGGGATCTGAGGATCTAAGTAGCCAGAATATGTGTACCTATATCATGCATCTGTCCATCCATCCATCCATCCATCCACCTATCTATCTGAAACCTGTGCTCATAGCCACCATGTTGGAGAATCATCTTCACAGGAAGCCAACTCTACACTTTGCTTTAGCTCTCTCTGGAGGTAATTTCTACTTCCCCTGTCCATTACCGCTGTGAGCAATTTCAGTGTCCTTACAGATCACTTTCCCAATACACTGGATGACTGTTCTAAAGATCTTCTCAACCAACCAACTTCTCCTTTACTCCCTCTTGGCCACACCATCAGCCAAAGCTGCTCTATATGAAAAACATTAAAAGGGACACTTCTTTGATGGAATCATAGCTTCCCATCTTCCCACCTCTTCCACACCTTCATTCCCACTTAACCTATTTTTCATTCTCATCCAGGCCCCTGGGTCCCTCAGCCACTTTTGGCTTCACCCTTTTCACCAGCTGCAAGCCTGCTGCTGCTGCTAAGTCGCTTCAGTCGTGTCTGACTCTTTGAGACCCCATAGATGGCAGCCCACCAGGCTCCCCCATCCCTGGGATTCTCTAGGCAAGGGCATTGGAGTGGGTTGCCATTTCCTTCTCCAATGCATGAAAGTGAAAAGTGAAAGGGAAGTCACTCAGTCGTGTCCGACTCTTTGCGACCCCATGGGCTGCAGCCCACCAGGCTCCTCCGTCCATGGGATTTTCCAGGCAAGAGTACTGGAGTAAGCTCAGTCAAATGAACTCCTCTCAGGTAAATACTCCCAATTCTTCCACACCTCTGCCTTTCTGGCCATCTATTTTCTCAGTTCCTATTCCCAGGCTTTTCAGTTTGACTGGAGAGAAGTCACAGGATCATTCTCTCTTAGCTTATGAAAAATTCTTAGTTTCCATCTTCTGTGCTTAATTTTGTGTGTCCACTTGGCTGGGAAACAGGGTCAAACATTATTCGGAATGTGTCTGTGAAGATGCGTTTGGATGAGATTCACATTTGAATCAGTAGAGTGACTAAAGCAGATTGTTTGCCCCAATGTGTGTAAGTAAAGTCGCTCAGTCGTGTCCGACTCTTAGTGACCTCATGGACTGCAGCCTACCAGGCTCCTCTGTCCATGGGATTTTCCAGGCAAGACTACTGGAATGGGGTGCCATTTCCTTCTCCGATGTGAAAGCCTGAATAGAACAAAAAGGCTGACTCTCAACCGAATAAGAGGGAACTCTTCCTGTCTGATGGTCTCTGAGCTGGGATGTTGGATTTTCCCTACCTTCACACTTGAACTGAAACATTGACTCTTTCTGGGTGTATAGCCTGTTTGCTTTCGGACTGGAACCATCAACTCTCCTGGTTCTCAGGCCTTCCAGCTCAGACTTGGAGCTACCCCATCATCTCTGCTGAGTTTCCAGTTTACCTACCCACCCTACAAATGTGGGGACTTTCCAGCCTCTATAATCACATGAGCCAACTCCTCATAATAAATCACTCTTTCTATATACACGTACTGTTAGTTCTGCTTCTCTGGTGAACCCTGACTAACACACCATCTTTAGCTTGATCCTCCTGCTAGGAAAAATTCCTTTTATGAATCCTTAGCTGTTCTCTTTTCCATGACACAAGGCTTTACCACTTTCCTCAAACCCCTACCTGATTGTGTCTCCTTATTCCCAAGTTATGACTCTACGTCTAGAAAATATGTAATTCAGCTCGGTTCAGTTCAGTCGCTCAGTCATGTCCAACTCTTTGTGACCGCATGGACTGCAGCACACCAGGCTTCTCTGTCCATCACCAACTTCCAGAGCTTGCTCAAACTCATGTCTATCAAGTCGGTAAGATCCACCATCTCATCCTCTGTCATTCCCTTCTCCTCCTGCTTTCTATCTTTCCCATCATCAGGGTCTTTTCTAAGAGTCAGTTCTTCAAAACTACATAAGGCCCCAAAGCTAAAACAACCTCAACCTCTCCCTCCTCTCTTTTGTAAATATCTATATTTCCCTGGTCCTTACCACCAAGACTCTATTTCCTCTAGGACAAGGATCCTCTCTAGCTTTCAAGGGTAACTGTTCCACCTCTTTGTCCACTGTATTCCCTCCCTTCTCCCTAGCACCCTTGCTCCAGCAATGAATTGTCTACTTCCCGAACTTTCATCTTTGCCTTCTTTCTCCCCATATGATGATGTCTTATCATCTAAAAATAAAAAAATCCAACAAATCTCTTTTCTTAACACTACCTTTGCCTCAAATTCATGATCATATCCCTATCCATTCAAACTTCTAGAAAAGTATATGTGGTATACATTTTTTAAAACCATTGCATTGGATACTTTTGGGGCTTCCCACGTGGCACTAGTGGTAAAGAACCCACCTGTCAGTGAAGGAGGCACAAGAGATGTGAGTTCAATCCCTGGATTGAGAAGATCCCCTCTGGGAGGACAGGGCAACCCACTCCAGTATTCTTGCCTGGAGAATCCCATGGACAGAGGAGTCTGGCAGGCAACAGTCCATGGGGTTGCAAAGAGTAGGACATGACTGAAGACACTTAGCACGCACACATGCATTGGACACTTTATTTTTAAAATTATTTATTTAAGAATTTATTTGACTGCTCTGGGTCTTAGTTGCGGCATGCTGGGTCTTTGATCTTCATTGCAGTCTGTGCGATCTTTAGCTGTGGCATGTGGGATCTAGTTCCCTGACCAGGGATCGAACACAGGCTGCCTGCATTGGGAGCATGGAGTCTTAGCCCCTTGACCACCAAAGAAGTCCCATGTGGCATACATTTTAAAGATGTTTTTATCTGGAGATAGTTATAGATGGACAGGCGTTGTAAGAAATAATACAGAGAGATACATATGCTTTTGTCCATTTTCCTTCAGTATTTCTACTGTACACACCCTGCATAATTGTAGCACAATATCACATATATCAACTGATCTACTCAGATGTCTCCAGTGTGACATAAAGCGTCGCATGATGTATCACATGTTTAGGCTTTTGTGAAACCACCATAGTCAAGATAAAGGACAATTTCATCACTACAAGGACTTCTCATGCTATTTTTTATGGCTACAACCTCTCTTCCTCCTTCTCCCTTACCCTGGAAACCACTATTACATTCCATCCAACTTGTATATAGCAATATTTTTTAAAAATAGTTCAGTTCAGTTCAGTCGCTCAGTCATGTCCGACTCTTTGCGACCCCATGAATCATAGCACAGCAGACCTCCCTGTCCATCACCAACTCCCAGAGTTTACTCAAACTCATGTCCATCGAGTCGGTGATGCCATGCAGCCATCTCATCCTCTGTCGTCTCCTTCTCCTCCTGCCCCCAATCCCTCCCAGCATCAGAGTCTTTTCCAATGAGTCAACTCTTCACATGAGGTGGCCAAAGGAGTTTCAGCTTCAGCATCAGTCCTTCCAATGAACACATCCAGGACTGATCTCCTTTAGGATGGACTGGTTGGATCTCCTTGCAGTCCAAGGGACTCTCAAGAGTCTTCTCCAACACCACAGTTCAAAAGCATCAATTCTTCGGTGCTCAGCTTTCTTCACAGTCCAACTCTCACATCCATACATGACCACTGGAAAAACCATAGCCTTGACTAGACAGACCTTTGTTGGCAAAGTAATGTCTCTGCTTTTGAATATGCTATCTAGGTTGGTCATAACTTTCCTTCTAAGGAGTAAGTATCTTTTAATTTCATGGCTGAAATCACCATCTGCAGTGATTTTGGAGCCCCGAGAAACAAAGTCTGACACTGTTTCCCCATCTATTTCCCATGAAGTGATGGGACCAGATGCCATGATCTTCGTTTTCTGAATGTTGAGGTTTAAGCCAACCTTTTCATTCTCCTCTTTCATTTTCATCAAGAGGCTTTTTAGTATTCCTATTCCATGATATGGATGTACTATAGTTTAACAACTTGCCCACGTTTGATTGTTTCCAATTTCTTGCTATTATAAAGTTCCTATGAATATTTGTGTACAGATTTGTGTGTGAATGAGTTTTTATTTAGCTAGGATAAATATCCAAGAGTACAGTGCAGTTGCTAACTTCATACAACAAGCACCTATTTTCTTTTATCTATCTATCTGGCCTTCCCAGGTGGCACAGTGGTAAAAAATCTGCCTGCGATGCAGGAGATGCAGGAGATTGGGGTTCGATCTCTGGGTCAGGAAGATCCTCTGGAGGAGGAAATGGCAACCTGCTCCAGTATTCTTGCTGAGAGAATCCCATGGACAGAGGAGCCTGGCGGGCTACAGTCCACAGGGTTAAAAAATGTCAGACATGACTGAGTAACTGAGCATGCACTACCTATCTATCATCTAAGAGCCTCTTGATGAAAGTGAAAGAGGAGAGTGAAAAAGTTGGCTTAAAGCTCAACATTCAGAAAACGAAGATCATAGCATCCGGTCCCATCACTTCATGGGAAATAGATGGGGAAACAGTGTCAGACTTTATTTTGTGGGGGCTCCAACATCACTGCAGGTTATGACCAACCTAGATAGCATATTCAAAAGCAGAGACATTACTTTACCAACAAAGGTCTGTCTAGTCAAGGCTATGGTTTTTCCAGTGGTCATGTATGGATGTGAGAGTTGGACTGTGAAGAAAGCTGGGCACCAAAGAATTGATGCTTTTGAACTGTGGTGTTGGAGAAGATTCTTGAGAGTCTCTTGGACTGCAAGGAGATCCAACCAGTTCATCCTAAAGGAGATCAGTCCTGGGTGTTCACTGGAAGGACTGATGCTGAAGCTGAAACTCCAAAACTTTGGTCACCTGATGTGAAAAGTTGACTCATTTGAAAAGACCCTGATGCTGGAAAAGATTGAGGGCAGGAGGAGAAGGGGACAACAGAAGATGAGATGGTTGGATGGCATCACTGACTCAAGGGACATGGGTTTGGGTGAACTCCGAGAGTTGGTGATGGACAGGGAGCCTGGCGTGCTGAGGTTCATGGGGTCACAAAGAGTCGGACATGACTAAGCGACTGAACTAATCACTGTATTTTATCATGGAAAAAAAACACACTACCTAAAACTCACAATCGTAACCAGTTTTAAGTGTATTGTTCTGTAGTGCTAAGTATATTCATGTTTGATGTGCAGCAGATCTCCAGAACTTTTCATCTTCTAAATCTAAAGCCGTATCCCTTAAACAACTCCGCTTTCTCCCTTCTGCCAGCTCCTGGTAACTACTGTCTACATCCTATAGCTATGAATTTGACTATGTTTGGCTACCTCGTATAAAGTGGAATCATACAGTATTGGTCTTTTCTCTCACGGGCTTATTTTACTTAACATAATGTCTTCCATGTTCATCCGTGTTATAACTTGAGTCAGAATTTTCTTCCTTTTTATAAAATTAAAAAAATAATTGTTTTCACTTTTATTTGGCTGTGCCGGGTCTTAGTTGCACCATGTGGGGGGTCTTTTAGTTGTGGCATGCAGGATCTAGTCTCATGAGCAGAGACTGAATTCGGGCCCCCTGCACTGGGGCATGAAGTCTTACCCACTGGACCACCAGGGAAGTCCCAGAATTTTCTTCTTTTTAAGGCTGTATAATATTCCATTGTATATATATTCTACATTTTCTTTATCCATTCATCCACTGATGGACAGTTGGGTTGCTTCCACTTCTTGGCTCTTGTAAATACTAGTACTATTAATGTGAGTGCACAAATATCTCTGAGACACTTCTTTTGCTTCCATTGGATATATACTCAGAAGAAGGATTGTTGGATTATAGGATAATTCTATTTTTAATTTTTGCAGCAACCTCCATGTTGTTATCCATAGCAGCTGCACCATTTTATAATCCTACCAACAGTGTATGAGGGTTCCAGTTTCTTCACATCCTCACCAGCATTCACTCTTTTCTATTTTTTTGGTTGTATTTATTTATTTATTTTTTAAAATAGTTTCCATCCGAATGGGGTGAGGTAATAGCTCATTGCAGGTTTGATTTACATTTGTCTAATGATTAGTGATGTTAAGCATCTTTTCATATGCCCACTGGCCATTTGTATATTGATTTTAGAGAAATGTGTATTCGAATTCTTTGCCCATCTTTAAATTGTGTTATTTTATTATGTGTTGTTGAGTTGCAGTGTTTTTAAAAAATATTTTCTGGATATTAACCCCTTGTCAAATATATGATTGGCAAATATGTTCTCTTTCTCTGTAGATTGTCTTTTTCTATTAGTTGTGCCCTTTGAGGCACAAAAGTTTTCAAATTTTATATAATCCCAAGCATATCTTGTAGCTCAGTCAGTAAAGAATCTGCATGCAGTGCAGGAGACCCAGGTTCGATCCCTGGGTTGGGAAGATCCCCTGGAGAAGGAAATGGCAACCCACTCCAGTATCCTGGCCTGGAAAATCTCATGGACAGAGGAGCCTGGTGGACTGCAGTCCATGGGGTCTCAAAGAGTCGGGCACAACTGAGCGACTAACACTAACAAGCATATCTTATTTTGTAAGAAACTGCATAAGAAACTGTTGTTCAGCTGCCTAGGCATGTCCAACTCTTTGCAAGCCCGTGTACTGCAGCAAGCCAGGCCTCCCTGTCCCTCACCATCTCCAGGAGTTTGCCCAAGTTCATGTTCCTTGCATCTGTGGTGCCATCCAGCCATCTCATCCTCTGACACCCTCTTCTCTTCCTGCCCTCAATCTTTCCCAGCATCAGGAACTTTTCCAGTGAATCGTCTGTTCACATCAGATGACCAAAATACTGGAGCTTCAGCTTCAGCATCAGTCCTTCCAGTGAATATTCAGGGTTGATTTTCCTTAAGATTGACTGGTTTGATTGCCTTGCTGTCCAAAGACTTTCAGGATTCTTCTCCAGAACCACAGTTCAAAGGCATCAATTCTTTGGCATTCTGCCTTCTTTACAGCCTAGCTTTCATAACCATACATGACCACTGGGAAGACCATAGCCTTGACTATATGGACCTTTGTCATCAGAGTAATGTCTCTGCTTTTCAATACACTGTCTAGGTTTGTCATTGCTTTCTTGCCAAGAGGCAATTGTCTTCTGATTTCATGGCTGCTGTCACTGTCTGCAGTGATTTTGGAGCCTAAGAAGAGGAAATCTGTCACTACTTCCACCTTTCCCCCTTCTATTTGCTATGAATAATGGGGCCAGATGACATGATCTTAGTTTTTTTAATATTTACCCTTCAGCTGGCTCTTTCACTTTCCTCCTTCACCCTCATCAAGAGGCTCTTTAGTCCTCTTTGCTTTCTGCCATTAGAGTGGTATCATGGCTATACCATTTTACATTCCCTCCAACAATGTATGAGTGATCTTATTTCTCTGAATTCTTACCAACATTTGCTAGTAGCACTGTTTTTCAAGTTTAGTCATTCTGATGAGTATGTGGTAATATATTTTTGTGGTTTAATTTGCATTTTCCTAATGGTTAATGGTGCTGAACATATTTTCATGTGCTTATTTGTGATGTGAAATGGCTGTTCATGTCTTTTGCCCACTTTCTAATTTTTTATTGTTGAGTTTTGAGAGTTTTTAATATATTCTGAATGCTTGTCCTTTATGGGTTACAAATACTTCCTCCAGTCTGTAGCTTATCTTTTCATCCTCTTAACAAGGGCTTTCACAAGGAAAACATTTTTCAATCTTTATGATTAAATCTCGAATTTATCATTTTTTTTGTTTGCTTTTGGTGTCATATTTAAGAACTCTATGATACTCCCCCCTGCCTTTTTTTCTTCTTTTAGAGAATCATTGCACTCTTTCTTCCATAAAAATGTTCCATCTGTGTGGTTTGGTGGAAGGGAAGCTAACAAGGGTACGGCCAATGAGAACACTCCGTCTCCTGCGCCAGAGTGACTGGTTCAGTGGTGGTCAGGTCTCCCAAACTGGACCATTAAAAGCCCTTCCAGAGTCTTTCCCAAGGGCCAGTTGGGAAGGATGCTCTCTACTTCTCCACGTGGACAATAACTTTTCTGAAAAGAAGACAAGCAAAACTGAGAGAAAAGGACTGTGTTTAAGTCACGTAGGTTTTTTGTTGTTGTTGAGATTTCTATTTATTTATTTATGGATGCTCTGGGTCTTCATTGCTGTGCATGGCCTTTCTTTAGTGGTGGTGAGCAGGGGCTACTCTTCATTGCAGTTCATGGTCTTCTCACTGTGGTGGCTTGTCTTGCTGCGTGGAGCAAGGGCTCTGGGCTCAAGGGCTCGGTAATTGTGGCACATGGGCTGAGCTGTCCCATGGCCTGTGGAATCGTCCTGGACCAGGGGTCAAATCTGTGTCCCCTGCATTGACAAGTGGATCCTTAACCACTGGACCACCAGGGAAGGCCTCAGTCATGCAGTTTAAATGCCTGAATTCAGTTACATCTTAAGCATACCTTTTGATATTTCTGTGATTGGAGAGACATCAAATCAATAATAAGAGCCACCCCACCAAGTCTCCACTCTTTCACCAAACTGGCTTAAATTAGGTTTACAAGGGACACAATCAAAAAATTCTAGGTAATGTAGCATTCTATGTTTATCATTCCTCTTTTCTCTTCTTTATTTTACCCTTTGTTTGATAGCATTTTTTTTTTTTTTTACCATATCACAACTCTGAAACTGCTCTTGCTAAGGTGACTAGTGACAAAAATCTTACGGTCTCTGCTTCTAACCACTTTGCCATATTTAACACTAAGTAGATGTCAAATTTACTTGCTTCCTGATGTTCCTATAGCATCTTTCTCTCTTTTTCTTTTCTATATTCCTTAGAATTGGCCAAATGTTAGGTTCCACACATCAGAGACCATGAGAGGCATCATCACACATTATATCTTTACATGGAGCTAAAACCTCCACGGGCTTCCCAGGTGGTGCTAGTGGTAAAGAACCCGCCTGCCAAAACAGGAGACAAGAGACTTGGGTTCCATCCCTGGGTGGGGAAGATCTTGTGGAGGAGGAAAAGGCAACCCACTCCAGTATTCTAGCCTGGAGAATCCTATAGACAGAGGAGCCTCGCGGGCCACAGTTCATGGGATCACAGAGTCGGGGATGACTGGAGTAAGCACATCCTTTCACACCCTCTACATTTTATGTTGTTTAGTCGCTAAGTCACGTCCGACTGTGTGACCCCATGGACTGTAGCCTCCCATGCTCCTCTCTGTCCATGGGATTCTCCAGGCAAGAATACTGGAGTGTGTTGCCATTTCTTTCTCCAGGCAGGAATACTAGATGCATTGCCATTTCTTTATCCTGGGGATCTTCCCAACCTAGACATCAAACTCATGTCTCCTGCGCTGGCAGGCAGATTCTTTAGCACTGTACCACCAGGGAAGCCCCTACATTTTGTACCCTCTCCTTAACTATGCATTTGTGTATTTGTAATTTTGAACCCCAGATCTGGGCTTTGTTTGTAATTTTCTGGGCGCAACATTATATTAAGGATGCTTAAGTTTGATTTTGGGGTAACCACACTTCACAACTGGCTCATATTAGGCATACAATCAGCCAGCACTACTTCACAAAAATTTTTTTATATCCAGGCAACTTGAACAGTCTGACTATGGGCAAAACCATCTTTTGTTGTCTGGGAACTATCATGCCCAGCACCTCAACTGATATACAATGATAATATATTACTGATTCAACTGTCTTAAATAGAAAGGAAAATTAATTGTCTTTCATAACCAGAACTTTCAAGGTAGCATCTCCGCAGAATTAATAAAGTTATTGGTTCAGTATCATCATTGAGAATCCTTCCCATCTTCTCATTTACCATCCTCAGGCTAGCACCTCTCACAGTCCCAAGATGACTAGAGTTCCAGGCATCACTGTGATAGACTACAAAAATGCTCTCTCATTTGTAGCTACACTATCAAGATACACACAGACGTATGTATTATATACATAGTGTCTCCATCTAGTTACGGCTTAGTCATGTGACTTGCTTTGGTCAATGGAACAAAGTAATGAGACACAAAAGAAGACCCTTGAAAAGTGCTTTCAGGTTGAGTTGTTTTCTCTTGCTGCACTTTAGGACCTGAGACACTATTTAGTGATTAGCTTGCTGGTAGAATAGCAATGAGCCACTCCCAACCCCTCCAGCTGACTCCCTGAAGACCAACCAGCTTGTCAACTGTCAGACACATGAGTGAGGCCATTCTAGACCATCCAGCACCAGCTGAGGAAGCCCAGACCACAGGAACCACCTGGCCAACCCACAAAATCATGAGAAATAATAAATGATTCTATATTAAGTCACCCAGTTTGAGGAGTGGTTAGTTACGTAGCACAAGCGAATTGATTAATCACATGCACACATAACAACACGCAGTAACAGGTGAGTGCCCATCTTGACACCATATCTGATTTTAGTGAGGAATGTTTCTTTTTGTATCATTGGCTAGAATCTCATTGGTCTATTCTTAAACCCACCCCTTGCAAAGGAAATAGAATTACTCTGATTGTCTTGGAAACACACAGGGGCCATGCAGAGAGGAGCAGACTATTCCCCAAATGGGACTCTGCCAAAAAATAGAAACCTTCTGTCTTTTTGGCAGGGTGCCCCGTGGAGGATGGACCATGAGGGGCACTGGGTTTTCTGTGGGCATCCAATAAGCATCTACCACAGGTGGGCTCCCGAAATTGCATTTTCTGAATCTTCGTATTCTCCCCACCTTCAACCATGGCTGATCAGACTAGGGGTGCCCTGAAGCAGAAGGATGAATCCATGAGCGTCTCTCTGTATTTGGACGTGTATTAGTGTCTATGGGGGTGGGAAATGTATCGGATATGTTAGTGGGTTATGAGGAGGTTGTATTTCACAACAGTGGGGCAGGGTGTAGAGAGACACAGAGGGAACTGAGTTAATGTTTTTCCATTTTCTAGATCCAATCTTTCCTGGGTCTTGGCTAGCTTTCTGTTCTTGGCTTCATGAAACACTTCCATAATTCTTATAACTAATTTCCCCTTCATTTGCTTGAGCTAGCCCTAATGAGCTTCTGTCACTCACGATAAAAGTGTTTTTAACTCACTGTTCTTATGAAAAGATGCCCAACCTTCCTCATAATAAGATAAATGCAAAAGGAAATTACACTCAGATACCGCTTATCACTTATCAGATTGGCAAAAAGAGAATAGCCTAACGACTTTATTGGTAAGGCTGTGGGCAAACAGGCACTATCTTCACGACTAGTGTGAGTATGAAAAAGTGTAGCCCCCACAGATGGTGAGCTGGCAGCAACCATCAACCTTGAAAATGCATTTACCCTTTGACCTAGTGATCCACTGAGGTGGAGAGAACGTGGTGCGTGTACAAGGTCATTTTTTACAGTTTCATTTGCAGAAGTAAAGGTCTGGAAATAACCCAAATATAACCCACGAAGGACTGGTCCCAGTACAAGCTCACACGGAATACAATGCAGCTATAAAAATTAATGAAATTCTCTATGCTGTAATATGGGAAAGCTTTCAGATAGACTGTTAAAAAAAAAGTGCAGAATATTATACATATTATAGCTTTGGCGTCAGAAAGAGGGGAAGAAGAACATATAAGAATATGTATTCTCATTTAAAAATATTTACATGGGTAAATTTAAGAAAGAAATATGGAAAGATGAACAGAAACTAAGAAAGGAATAAACCTGGTTACTTCTAGGGGCTGGAAAAAATGGCTGAGGTGGATATATCATTTTGGCTTTTGCATATGTGAACACATTACTAAAAATGAGCATAAGCAAAAAATCATTCTTCAGTTAAAATATTCTATCACTCTATTCTAGTCTGCTGTCTGAAGAACTCAGGATGGTAGGAAGAAAACATGCTAGGTTGATATCTTACTACTTGTTCATAAAAACACTTAAATCTGGAATGCACTGATGAAAATCCCCAAGCAAAGAAGATGTGCAAGAAACATCCTTTTCACCGAATAGCTTCTCGGGTGCTTCCTACACTTGGCACTATGATTGCTTGCTGAAATCTTACCTCTCCAGGCTGCACTGCCTCTTGAAGCCTGATTTTTATGGATATGGGTATTTCTGCTCGGCCAGCCAAAGATTAAGCTGACCACCCAAGCATACAAAAGAATTGCCAAAGAAAGATGTTATATTAAAGATTTCTTTCCAACCTGCAGGGATCAGGTGGCCTCATAAAGAGATGACAAAATCTATTTTCTCTTCCTAGTATGTTCTTGCTGTTGGCACTCTCTCGTTATAGGAGAGGCTAAGTAAAGATTGCTTGTGGGGTGCTGGGTGTTGAGCTGGCATTCTCTTATGAGTGTGGGTAGCAGGTTGTGTGAGCCCAGGGAGCAGAGTCTCAGTGAGGGCCTGGTAGTGTGGCCTCTGGGGTCAGACTGAGGCGTTGGAGCGTAGCTCTCCCACGTGGTGACTGAGTGATCCTGGGCATGCACTCGAATTCTTTGTGCCTCTGTTTCAGTGAAAGGGGGATAAAAAAATTCTCTCTGTGTGATTATCAGGAGGATTAAAGGAGTTAATCTATAAAAAAAAATAGTTTAGAACAACGCTTAGCACATACGAAGTTCCCAATAAATGCTAGCACTAAAACAAAGAGTAATGGTAATTTTATTATAATATGACTTCAGGCTAAATAGCAAGGTTGGCAGGTATGCAAAACATTGCCATCCCCCCCTACCCTCCACTCTCGACCAGTTTGGTGCAATCTTATTGAAGAAAGATTGAGGAGAGATCTAAGATCATAAAAACAGTTTCAGAGGCTATAATGTGGCAGGCACTGTGCTCAGCTCTGAGGAGGGTAAATTGATAAGACAGGACTTGTCTCTACCCTCCCAGAGGTCCTAGGCTACCTGGGGAGACGGACAAGTTAAACAGATAACCCAATCCAGGGTAAGTGCAATTAATCAGGTCGATTCAAGATTCGAGGGGACACGGGAACAACTAATTTAAATTCCAGGAACTAGGAAAGACTTCTTAGAGACAGGGATGGGTAGCAAATGATGCTGTCATCTCATACACCACCACTACACCAAATGATGAAACAACTTGCCCTCTCCTAGGAACAATGATAATGACTAAGTAACGATGTAATGATAATTATGAAATGCAGCTATACTCCACAAAATTAATGAAAAATTCTAGAGTCTGAGGTACAAAAAGCACAAAGGTAAACTTCAATTGTGGTGAGGCTGCCAGAGAACATATGTTTTAATACTTCCATGCCACAGATTAATGAACTTCTCTATATTTTGCTTGCAAATTAAAAAAATATATAAATCATTATGATGTAGAAAATTAATTATGATTATGAAATAATAACGATGATGGTAACAACTAAACATATTTATGACTTAAAATTTTTTTAATGTGTTTGTTTTGGCTGCACTGGGTCTCGGCTGCTGTGCACAGGCTCTCTCTAGAGGTGTAAGCAGAGGCTACTCCTAATTGTGGTGCATGGGCTTCTCACTGCTGTGGCTTCTCTCATGGATCACAGGCCCTAGGATGTACAGGCTTCAGCAGCTGTGGTGCACAGGCTTAGTTGCCCAGTGGCATGTGGAATCTTCCCGGAGCAGGGGTGGAACCAGTGTCCCCGGCACTGGCAGGCAGATTCTTAACCACTGGACCACCAGGGAAATCCCCGTATCTACATCCCCTTCCAAGCTCTTGACATCATTAGCTCATTTAAACTTCTTTGTGGGTCTACCCTGAACCGACTTGATTCAGCCTCACTTACCTCACCCTGATCCTGGAAAAAACATCCTACCTTGGTTTAAAAGGTTGATGTTTTCTTCATCATAGGTTTTTTGCATTAGTTTCCATTTTTAACTGTATTACGTTGAACTGTTACTGATTTGCTTACTGATTTATTGGTGCCCCTTAAATCTGGGACTCAAGTTGAGCGTGCCACGCTCCTCACCCTGGTCCTGGTCCTGCTGAGAAATGCTGAGTGAGGAAGGCTTAGGGCAGAAGTGTCTATTCTGTCCACTTCAAGTTCTCTGTGCAGAAGGTGTTCCCACTTCCTTCTTTTCAGATGGCATCATGGGAAGAAAGAGAGAGTACTTCCTATTCAGACTTAGTCTCTTGCATCTTGATTCCCCAAATGGGGACCCTGCCATGACCTTTCATGTTGCTTTCACATGACACCAAATCCCACTGAATCTCAAAATGAGAGTCATTCCTGATTTAACTAGGTATCAGTTATTCTGGGAACACCAAAGAGAAAGCTTCCATTAGGTCCTAGTGGGTTTTTAGCACTCGGCACTAGTGGTAAAGAACCCACCTCCCAGTGTAGGAAACATAAGAGATTTGGGTTCAGTCCCTGGGTTGGGAAGATAGCCTGGAGAAAGGCAAGAAAACCCATTCCAGCATTCTTGCCTGGGAAATCCCATGGACAGAGGAGCCTGCTGGGCTACAGTCCACAGGGTTGCAAAGAGTTGAACACAATTGGGGTGACTTATGCATGCACAGGCTTCTTTTAGCAAAGAATGAGCTGGCCTCTGACTTTCTTCCTTCAAACCTTGAATGAGGAGGGTGGCAGGGCTGGAACCCTCCAAGAGCAAGTCTGTCCTGGGAGCTGAGCTGCCATTACTGTGCTATCACTTCTGGGAGAACTGGAGGACTGTGACGGGAACAGTGCCTGTGGTCTGGATGTTTGTGCCCTCATGGCTTCATTGCCTCAGTTTCCTCTTCTAGAATTTAGCAAACCAAACAAGAACTTTCTCTGACCTAATACTGAGTTTAATTGTGCTGCATTCATTATTACAGAGCATTTACCCACAATTACTTCCTGTTCAAGCTCCTGTTTGTTGCTATGTTCTGAGAACACACCTAAACACTGGAGGCCCTGAAAGAAGTGAAGGGGAAACTAGAGACAGCATCCTCCCTGAAGGACTCCTCAACCAAGAGAGTGGGGTATCTACAGACCATACGATGTCATAGCTGCAACCAGCACCAGGCCAAAGGACTTAAAATAACTGGTTGCAGAAATTCCACTTTGGTTATTTATCCAAGACACATACAAGAGTGTTCCTGGTGGAGTTTTTCTGAAGTAGTCCCCAACTGGAAATAATCCAAATGGCCATTGACATTGACTAGATAAGCACATTGTGGTATATTCATGCAGAACAATGGGGGCTTCCCGGGTGGCTCAGTGGTAAAGAATCCTCCTGCCAATATAGGAGATGTAGGAGATGTGGGTTCTATCCCTGGGTTGGAAAGATCCCCTGAAGGAGGAAATGGCAACCCATTCCAGTATTCTTGCCTGGGAAATCCCATGGATAGAGGAGCCTGGCGGGCTACAGTCCGTGGGGTTGCAAAAAGTCAGACATGACTTAGCAGCTGAACACTGTGCAGAACAACAACAAAAAAAGAGAATGAACATTGACACACACACACACACATATATATAAAGCACAGATGAGTCTCACAGATATTATATACAGTGAAAAAAATTGGAAATGGTATGGTTCCCATTTATATGCAATTGAAGAATAGATGAGACTAATCTTTGATCTCAGTCTTAAAAAGGAAGGAAATTCTGACACGTGGCACAGCATGGATGAAACTTGAGAACACTGTGCTAAGTGAAATCAGTCAGTACTACACACTGAATGCTTGTGTCCCCGCTGGAGCAAATTCATCTTTTGAAGCCCTAATTCCCAATGAGATGGCAGGTGGAGATGGCACCTTTGGAAGCTAATCAGGTTTAGGTGAAGTTGTGAGAGTGTGGGCCCCATGATGGGACTAATACCCTTATAAAAAGAAGAGACAAGATTCCCCCTTCCCTCCCTCTCTCCATCCCTCCCTCCCCTCTTATCTCTGCATGCACTACGGAAAGGGCATGTGAGGACATAACCAGCAAGACAGCTCCCACAACAACCTGATTATGCTGACATCCTTATCTTAAATTTCTAGTCTCCAAAATCATGAGAAATAAATGCTCGCTTTTAAGCTACTCAGTTTAGGATAAGTTGTTAGCAGCCTGAACTAAGACCACCAGTCACATAAAGATATATACTATATAATTCAACTTACATGAATTACCCAGAATAGTCAAATTCATAGAGACAGGAAGTAGGAAGGTGTTTGCCAGTGGCTGGGAGGTCAGAGGATGGAGTGTGGTTTAATGGGAATAGAGTTTCAGTTTTCAAGATGAAAAGAATTTTGGAGAAGGGTTGTAAGTGTAGTTAACACTACTGAACCGTATACTTAGAGGCAGTTTATCAAAACCACAATGAGCTATCACCTTACACCTGCTAGAATGGTTGTCATCAAAAAGACGAGAGATAGCAAGCACTGGTGAGGATGCAAAGAAAAGGAAACACTTGTGCATTGTTGGTGGGAATGTAAATTGGTGCAGCTACTATGCAAAACAGTATGGAGGTTCCTCAAAGAATTAAAATTAAAACTACTCTGTGATCCAGCAATCCCACTACTGGACATATATTTGAAGGAAATGACATCATTACCTCAAAGATATGTCTATACCCCATGTTCATTGCAGCATTATTATTTTTTTTAATATAAATTTATTTATTTTAATTGGAGGTTAATTACTTTACAATCCAGCATTATTTATGAGAGACAAGACACGAAAACAACCAGAGTGTCTCAGTGGGTGAATGGATAAAGAAAATGTGGTATACACACACACACACACACACGTATATATACACACACATATGGATGTGAGTCTGAATGAACTCTGGGAGTTGGTGATGGACAGGGAGGCTTGGCGTGCTGCGATTCATGGGGTTGCAAAGAGCCAGACACAGCTGAGCGACTGAACTGAACTGAACTGATGTATACATACACATCCATACACATGCATATATATATATATATATATATATATCATATATACATGCATACAAAGGAATATTATTCAGCCACAAACAGAAGGAAGTTCTGCCATTTGTGACAACTTGATAAATCTCAAAGGTATCAGGGTAAATGTAATGTCAGGCAGAGAAAGACGAATACTGTATGATCTCACCTTTGTGTAGAATCTTAAGAAGAACTAAACTCATAGAAACACAGACCAAATTGGTGGTTGCCAGAGGCAGGGGTGAGGGTGGGCAGAACGGGTGAAGGTGGTCAAAAGGCACAAATGTTCAGTTCAATTCTAAATAAGTTCTGGGGGTGTAACATACACCAAAGAGACTGTGGTTAACAACACTGTATTGTGTTTTTGAAAGTTGCTAAGAGAGTAGATCTTAAAAGTTCTTATCACAATGAAAAAGCAAACTATGTGAAGCAAATGATGTTAACTAAACTTACTGCGGAGATCATTTTACTGTATATCCATATATCAAATAATTATGTTGCACACCCTAAAATAATACAATTTATATGTCAATTGTATCTCAATAAAGCTAGGGAAAAAGAAACAGTTAAGATGGTGAATTTTATGTTATATATATGTTATACCAATTCATAAAAACAAATAAACATATTCTATGATGAGAGAAGTCAGATAGCGGCTCTTCCTGAAGGGACATTTTCTGAGAAAGGGAAGAAGAAAGTTTTCTGGGGAGCGAGAACTTTTCTGTATTTTGATGGTGGAACTTAGATCTTGACGTATGTAAAAGCATATACAGCTATAGGCTTAAAATTAATGTACCTTATAGTATGTATGTTTTACTGCAACAAAAGTTTCATTCTTTTTTATTTTTTTAAGAAGCTGGACACAGAAGTGTCCTCTTCTTACCAGATAATATATTTTGCTATTTTATTTTACATATACCTTATTTTGAAAAAATTTCTCATTTCCTGTATTACTGGCTTTTTGTTTAGCTGACTTTTTGTATGGAGCTATTTTAATTTTATTCTTATTTTGTGTATATTCTGTAACTATTTTCTTTGTGGTGACTATAGGGAATGTCCTAAGAGCAGCTATCGTGGTTACAGCACAGGCTCTGGGGTCTTCTCTGGGGGTCCAGTGGCTAAGACTCTGTGGTCCCAGTACAGCAGACCCAGGTTTGATTCCTGGTTAGGGAACTAGATCCCACATACTGTAATTAAAAGTTCTTTTGTCACTGTAAAAAGATCAAGCATGCCCCAACTTAGACATGGCACAGCCAAGAAAAGAAAAAGCATGGACTCTGGAGTGAGAAGACCTGGAGTTGAGTCTTAGTGCTGCTGGTTTATGACATGGAGCCGGGCCTTGGAAGAGTTATTTAACCTCTCTGTACCTTAATTTTCCCATCTGTATACAGCACAGGAATTGTACAATGGAGACACCAATGCATATAAAGCATTTAGCACAGGATCTGGCTCAATGTTAGTGTCTAATCGACATTAGGGTTTTTTCCCATTCACTTATTTTTACTGTGGCAAAGAATGCTCAAACTACCGCACAATTGCACTCATCTCACATGCTAGTAAAGTAATGCTCAAAATTCTCCAAGCCAGGCTTCAGCAATACGTGAACCGTGAACTCCCTGATGTTCAAGCTGGTTTTATGAAAGGCAGAGGAACCAGAGATCAAATTGCCAACATCCGCTGGATCATGGAAAAAGCAAGAGAGTTCCAGAAAAACATCTATTTCTGCTTTACTGACTATGCCAAAGCCTTTGACTGTGTGGATCACAATCAACTGTGGAAAATTCTGAGAGAGATGGAAAGACCAGACCACCTGACCTGCCTCTTGAGAAATCTGTATGCAGGTCAGGAAGCAACAGGACATGGAACAACAGACTGGTTCCAAATAGGAAAAGGAGTACGTCAAGGCTGTATATTGTCACCCTGCTTATTTAACTTCTATGCAGAGTACATCATGAGAAACGCTGGACTGGAAGAA